>OU611762.1:8861252-9288752 GCA_914767535.2 Dunaliella primolecta | reverse complement strand
GTGGGTCAGTCAAGAGTGCCCAATTCCGGGGGGGGGGGGGGGGAGGGCAGCCAAGAATGCTTGAACCAGGGGGACCAGTCAAGAACACCTCATGCTGCCCTTCTGTTGTGAGTCAGTCAATGTGAGGAGGCAACGCTGCCCAATGGAGATTTTGCTTGCCTGTTAGGTATCTATTGAGATAGGCCACCAGTTTTGGCCTTGGGTCCTTGTGACCCAACGCAACCGTATCGTTGCATTTGGTTGCAAGTTAGGCAGGGGGTCAAGGGTTCAAATCCTCCTGAGAACGATCCTGGTGTACCTGTTGCGCTCTTTCTCAGAGATGCCATGACAAGATGGAAACAACAGACAGGTCACAAAAGGTGTGCAGTAGACAACTGTAGTGCATGATTAAGCAGAAAAGGTCATGCCCACAGCTGGTACCCTTTTGTAAAACTGTCTCCAAGACAAAAGGCTTCTAGGGATGAATGCCTCTCGCATGCCTCATTGTATGACTGAAGGATGGCAGTTATGTATTTGAGCCAAATGCATAGACAATTTGCTGAAAAATTGGCTAACGGGGGCACCCTTTGCGGTTTAAAACTATGTCATACCTATCTTGGCTGGAGTAGGTGCAATCCTTGGGCTGCACAAAATGGCATGCGCTTCAGGGCAGAAGCTGTTCCCAGTTGGAAAGATGAAAAAAACCAGTTGAAAAGATAGATGATTGATATCGATGAAAATGCTTCAAGTATGAAAAGAGTCATGACAATGATAACGATGGTGATGGCAATGATGCCCTCTGCACTAACCCAGGAGTAAAATAGTTGAGTGGTTGCAGATTAGTTGACACCGGGAACCATAATTGACTGGCAGTTGTTCTGCTCACAGAATGCGGACAGATCCAACCGTGCGCACGCACGCAAACACGCGCACATGCACACACACACACACACACACACACACACACACACACACACACACACACACACACACACACACACACACACACACACACACACACTTGCACAGGTGTGGAATGCGTACGTTGGGGCCAAAGCATATGTCAGCCAATCCATCGTAGGTCGCGCGAGCACTGCCCTCCGCCTGCAGGGGCCCCTTGCTGTAACTGCTGCAGCCCCTGCACATGTGCCAACCATCACCAAGCGAAAAATTACCCTCCCAGACTCTAAGGTGGGGGATTTCCTTGCAAACAATAGGAAAAATGTAAGGAACATTTGTACTGTATTGGTCAAACCTATTCAACTTTGCATTTGGGACTGTTACCGTTGCATTGTTTGTGGTAAAGATTGCAGTGTAGCATTAGCTGTGCCGCTATTGGTTTGTGGGCCAATGAGCAGTTGCCGTGCATGAAACACTGTAATGCTGTGGTGCTGTCTTTTCACTGTAAAGCGTGGCCATTGTTCCATAACTGTGCGTGAAACACTAATGCTGTGGAGCGAACTTTTCACTGTAAAGCATGGCCATTGTTCGATGACTGTGCACAAAACACTGTAATGCTATGATGCTTTCTTTTCACTGTAAAGCGTGGCCATTGTTCCATAACCGTGCGTGAAACACTACAATGCTGTGGTGCTATCTTATCACTGTAAAGCATGGCCATTGTTCCATAACCGTGCGTTAAACACTGTAATGCTGTGATGCTATCTTTTCACTGTAAAGCGTGGCCATTGTTCCATAACCGTGCGTGAAACACTGTAATGCTGTGATGCTATCTTTTCACTGTAAAGCGTGGCCATTGATCCATAACCGTGCGTGAAACACTGTAATGCTGTGGTGCTATCTTTCCACTGTGAAGCATGGCCATTGTTCCATAACTGTGCTAAAGGCCGCCATCCTTAGTGGTCAGAGAAACGAACAAAGAGCACATTCAGCCCTTTGAGTGGGAAGCAAAGTAGCTGAGCCTACAGTGGTGAATCTGGAGGTTCATGCCAGGCAATGCCGCCTTGCCTTTGTTGCATTGGTGAATTAGCTGAAGAATGCATGTTGTATGATGAGCGACAACAACAAGGCGGGAAGGCAAGGAAAGAATGTATGTGTGCTTTGCACAGGTGCAAAAACCTGTGTCTTTTGTAGAGAGCTTGCATGCGCACTATCTCGCTGCTCTCACTGTCCTTGCTATTTTGGTTGTTTACTTTTAACTGAATGTTGCCACTCGTTACACCTTTGAATTAGTAGATCATCACTCCACTTACTGCCATGGGAGGCTGCAGCCCACAGACCGCTCTGCAAATCATGCACCCCTAAATGGTTAGCACATACGCTGCCAGGGCAGAGAGTAACTGCATGATTTGATAAAAAAAAACTTTTGCTTTGCAGCCAACAGCCGTGTCACTCCAAAAACGCACTCTGAGAGTCAGGCCAGCCAAGCTATGTATCAAAACAAAGAGGTGGCGCCCCCAAAGAAGTTGAGCAAGTTGAGAATGCAGAGCACTGGGGGTTAACTTATTTGGTGCTTTTGCGTACAAAAAATTTGAGGATGGGGCCCTGGGAGAGGGCCAGGAGCACTTTTGTGGTATTAGGCCATTTTGGGCTATTTCCAGAAAGATGGGTGACAAAATGCCTGCTCTGACCCAAAGTTCTCCCATTTTTTAGGCTCTTAGGCAGGTTTTGAGTCAAACCTCATCCATTACAGCGAGAAAAAGGGGGAGCAAATTTTGGTCCCAGAGCACTTTGAGTTTGAGTTGGTCACTCATGGGCGCATCTGGCTGGCAACTGTGGTTCCAACATGGAAACCAGGCAAGCACTAGGCTTGGTCACGATCTTAGTATGAGGGCTTGTTCAGCATGCTTGCTAGGTATGCCTGCCAATTTTGGGGGCCCAATGGTGCGGAGGGTGGCTCCTGGCAAGCAGTGACAGCTGGGGCTTTGACCAAAATACCCCGCTCTTGTCAGCCCGCCTGAGCACTTGCTCCCATGATAGACGCATATGTTGGCACCCTTAGATGAACCTGGGCCAGTTTTATTTAGTTGCAAGTGCTCTGGATCTCACCCTAGAGGCTGGATCTGGCCAGGCAAGCCGGGAGACAGCTCCCTGAGGGCCCCATTTTGTCAGGCATTTGGCTTGCTTTCTGGCCCCACACCCTGGGTACCCCCTGCCAGACTGAGTATGCAGAGTTGCTCGGAGGGGCCCAGACAAGGGTCCTGCATACTCAGAATTTGCTGGTCGCCGTGGGGCATCAACTCAAACCTACATGGCTGACCTGACTGAGGGTCGCTTTCCATTACTGCAGTCTTACCCACACACCCTCTTTGCCAAGACAAGCCCATCCAGCTCTTTATCATGGGCAGGGGTTTGGCCAGGAAAGAGAGACTGTCCCAGCGCCCTGCACTCGTACTTAAACCTCACAAGCTTACTGCGCTTGAAGTCAAGGGCATGCCACACACTCCGATCCTTCACTTGTTTCGGAGATCTGGGACGAGCCCGAATTTGATTCAGCCCACAATGCGATCAACCTCTGCTGAAAACCCATGTTAAAACTGGTGTAGGTGTTTGAGATTTGGGATGAGCCTATCCCAGCATCCTGCAACGCGGAGCAGCACACAGACTACGACGGGTGAGTATTATTCGTTGTTGCTTACTTACTGAGAAATGAAGGAGTAAAATCTGGCAAGCCGCGGCACCTAGCGCACTCACATTCCCTTAATTTTAAGTGCTGGCTTCTTGAAGGTTTGCCTCTGCAGGCGCTCAATGCTCAGCACTTCTTTGAGTCGATGATCCCTTTGAGTCGCATGGTGCACACATTAACACTGGTTTTGATCAGTAATCCTTCAAGTGGACAGGCCATTTCGGTCAAATGGCGCACGCACTGATGCTGGTTGGCCAGGCTCCTCAATCCCAGCCTGCTTATTGTTCTCTTTGAAAGGGGAGGACCATGTTAGGCAATGAAGCCCCTCCCTGCATCAACCACAGAAAAACACAGCTTGAACAGGGTAATGCTGATTATCCCTCTCTTTCCGCTTAAGAGCTCTTGTCTGTGCGTGATGTGGATTGAATTTGCTAGGAATGCACATCAGTGCATTGCCTCATAAGTGCTTGATGCCTGGCTTGACCTGCTGAACAATTGTTCACTCCTTCAAATTCAAGGACAGAAAACAAGAGCCTCTCCAGCCAAAAATGCTGCATGCATTGAGAAAAGGAAGCCAAGGGCATTACCCAAAGGACACCAAGGGTCTCACATGCTCCTGCACGTTCCTCAACATTAAACCTAGCCACGGACTTCTTGAAGATTATACAAAGAGTGTATTGGGCCCAATGATGATGACACCAGTCGCACACTAAAGTACTGGCAATTACGTTGCTTGGTGATGACTCTTGAATCTTCAGCTGCATCATCCTGGGCACCTTGCCCCATGGTTTTGGCTGTATCGATGTATTGTTGACAGTTGTGGAATCCCAACAGGTGACCAAAGTGGGGAACACCTGGTTTTCAAATGGAACAGCCCTACCAGGGCTCTAATACCCATGCAGTGCCCATGTGATGCCCATGACAGGCAAGCCTGGACTCCCATACAGGTAACACGGCACCGCGCAAAAATTGGCATTGTTTGCCCTGCGCGTTGCCTGCAATCTTGAAATGAAAATGTGTTTTGACGGTGCGCGATGGTGCGTGCTCATGGAACCTAATGTCTTAGAGGCGGCTTGGAGAGCAAGTGTTTGAGGGTGCCTTGACTTCAACTTGCTTCCTCCTTCCAGCATTCAGAGCAGCAGCAGAAAAGGAAGAAGGCCACTTATGTGGCAGCAGTGGAGAAGACCAGCAGGGTCCTCAAAGCCAAAAATAAGTATGGAAGGGGGACAGCATGGGGAAAACAAGTGAACACCTCCATGCCTGCCAGAGTGCTCAGTTATTGATCGCCTTGGACTGCATCGTCCTGGATTTTTTCAGTTTTGAAAAGCCCTTTGTGCCAATTGGGACGAAAGCCATGCCTGGTTGATGCGCAGTTGTGTAAAATATTTGTTGCAGGGGTGCATGGTTGGTGCGTGGTTGCATGAAATAAAATATTTTTTGGGATACGTGATGAGTACGTTTGTCTACGGTTTCTAAATGTGTGTGTGTATGTGTGCAGGTATGCTGTCCAGTGGGGGCTGGGCCACTTTGCACGGTCGGCAGCAGAGTGCTGCAAGCTGTGCCAAGAGTTCAAGCCCAAGCCAGGAGTCCCCCACACCTGCAACACCTGGGTGTGGTGTGGAGACCCGAGCGGCACCTGCTGGTGAGGCGTAGACTGATGAATCCGTGCCAGTAGTGGCATGTATCACGCAACAGGCGTCTGAGAAGTGTGGACAAGCATTGCCATAGCCAGCTTAAGGCATCGTGGTGTCTGTCAGGGGGTGTCTAGAAAGACGCATGTGGTCCTACCTGCTATCCTGTGCGCTCGCTTGTCCTTGTGACATCTGTTCGTGTGTGCTTTGTGTCCTACAGTGTGATGGGTGTGAATGTGTGATGCGTTTGGTACGTGGTGTTTGTATGTGCGTGTTTATATGTGTTGTGTGTGTGCGTGTGTGTATGTATATGTGTGTGTGCCTGTATGTGTATGTGAGGCGTCACACTGCAGGACGCTTGACATGCACACACACGTCAAACACATCACACATCCACACGCATCACACTGCAGGTCCCCTGACACTCACGCGCATCAAACACGTCACACATCTGCACACATCACACTGCAGGACGCCTGACATTCACACGCACCACACTGGATCGTGCTGGCTGAAGGTGCGGATGCATGTGTCTTCTATGTCTTGTTTGACTGTCATTAAAGTAACGAGTGCTGATGAATGAGGCAAGCCTGAGTGTTTGTTTGTGTGACGCGTCTGTGTCCTCTTGCGTAATCAAATGGGCGCTGGATTCTCAAAAGGGTGCATTTTGCCTACATAGGTAGCACAGATGAAGTGGGAACTAAGCCTGTTTTGTCCAGAAAAAGGAGCATGAGGTTAGAGGAATTGCGCACAAGAGAGGCATGTTGTAAAAATACATGACATCAGAGAACTGTGCACTTTTGGAAGTGCAGTATCGAGAGACGCCCAAAGTGAACAGCAAAGGAGACTTCCCTCCAGAGTTCCGTGCAGAGCACAAGACCGCCCCCTTGAAGGTAAATGAGTGCTTTCAAGAGTGTGAGAGGAAGAAAAGGCCCAGCTTGTTATCAAGGCCTCCATTGTTTGACCAGAACCATACAAATGGGTTCATGCAGAGAGACTCTGAAATGGAACCTCTGTTCAGTTTGCCATGCTGAGCTTTTGGACCCCAAATGAAGAGCTTGCCTCGTCTTTACGGTTACAAATCATGTGGATGTGAAGTCATGCACATACGTATGTAAGTGTGTGAGTGCAACATCCTGCAAAGTGCTTAGGTACTCTATTCTTGAGCCTATGCGCAGGTGCCCCAGACGTCGGGTGTGCTCAAGAAGCCAGCCAGCCCAGCTGCAAGGTAGCAACCTTGCCAACAAAAAGGGCAAGCCGGATGGAGATAAGCTGCCGTGGATGGGCATGAGCCAGCCGTGGACGGACACCAGCCGCCATGGATGGACATATGCAGCCATGGATGGACAAGCTGGCCGATCCAGCTGCATGATGATTTGATAGGTATGGCATACGGGCGACAGCAGAATAATGAGCGTGGCAAAATTGTTTGGAATAGAATTAAAGCATCAGCAGAGCGCTGGCAAATCAAGCCTGCTGTTTTAGATTAGGGCTTTCTCCTGCAGGACAGGTGTTTCATTCTAAGGACCCTTGCTTGTTCTGAAAGTGATGATGCGTTTTTTTGCAAACAGGTATTGCCTTCAGGTGTGCTTAGTGCGATCGGCATTAGATTTGTGTCAGCCTCACCAAACATGCATTGAGGTACACAATATGCGCTCTGAATAATTTGGATGCACATAGCTTTTGCATCTGTTGTGCCTGGATATTCCTTGGCCAGTTGACATATTAGTTCACATGCTCTTTGGCATTATCAAGCATTTAAGACAAGTGATGGTTCTTTTTGTACTTTTGTGGAATCAATCATCTCGTGACTCAAGATAAAGAGGAAAAGGGGTAACAATGCCAATAACTTAATAGCCTTCAGCCAAAATGTCCAATTACGACATTGAAACATCATCTCATGAAAAAAAATGAGAGACAATGTTATTGTCTAACTTCCACCTCACTGAACATCATGATGTCTTATGATAGTCAAGAAATAGTCAGACATATCTATGAAGGAAGCTTAGCTTTTTAGAGCAAGTGCTACTGGGGTCACTGTGCACATCTGTGCACAAGAGCCCCAACAGTGAAAGAAAAGAAAAGTATGCAGGCAGAGTAGACTCTCCCTTTATCAAGCAAGGAAGAGGAAACACATTGACTAAAAAGAGCCGTGAGTCCCCTCCGATACAAAGCAGAGAACAAAAGGTCTAGTGAGGATCTGGAGGGTTGCTAGAGGCACTCGGCTCCTCTCTATAGAGCACTCAGCGCCAGTCACAGCCACTTCACCTGCTTTTAAGGTCCGTCATCCGAGTCCTAGTCAGCTCCTTCAAGAACAGAGGCACATCCACCTCATTAAGGTCACTGTAAAGACACCATGCCCAAGAATTAAACTCAAGGCCTCCAAGCAGCAGCGCCACGATCTATGTCACCATCTTTTAAAGGGCCTCAGCTCAAGTCACCCTCTGTACCACTCTGTTAGGTGTGGGTGGGGTCATCTACACCCCTCACACTTCGGAGCCCCTTGAAGAGCTTGGTCTTGATACTCATACAGCCATCAAGCTTGCTCTATAGCTCCAAGCTCATTCAAACCAGTATGCTTGAAAACTCGTTAGCACGAGACGCGCTCTTGAGAACTTCTCTCAGCTCTCATCACTGGGAGCAGGCACCGGCTACTGCTAATAACCCTCCTGATCCCCATTGACTTTTTTTGCTTCTCTTGGTGAAGGGGATACTAGATGCCTCGGCCCTAGGTATACTATTTTCCTTGATGAGGAGAGTGATTTCACTGCCTGCTTAGTATCCCTTTTCTCTTTAATGAAGCAAAAGAAAAGAAAAAAGACAAAAAGTTATGTTAGTTGATGTTAGGAGCGGCTCTGCTGCCTCTAGCGTTCACCTTCGTTTCCTGGAATTGATTGGAAGGAGTTGGTATTGAGTACAACTGTATATGCATCACTGCATTTTTGTTATTTTCCCAATCATCCAAAGAGTGTGATCTAGAAAAAAAGGCTTCTGCACAGATTTAAATTAAACAGGTAGTAGAGTAGCATGTACCACAAAGTAATGCTTTAACATGCTCCTTTGTTTTTTATCCTAGGTTTTCCTATTCTGGATGGCGTAGTTTCCTTCTTTTTCTGTCATAAACACAGGATTCTACTACTGTAAACATATGGATCCTTTGAGCACTATAATGCTAAACAAGATTGATCATATCAGCCACTCCAAACTTTCAGACCAGAGTCTTGAAAAAATAAGATATTATGCTGGACATTGTGATGGCTAAAATGATTGTGAACCCCTGTCTGTCCTTGTGCATGTCTCTTCTCTGCCCTTGCTTAGGCTGTACATAAGGTGAAATATCATCTTTCAAAGGGGAGTGCCTGTGTTTTTTACAGTCTTCTTTTCAAGGTGTTTTAATGAAAAACTTACAGTCTAAGCCAGGCAAATGCTGGTTCAAAGCTTTTCTAGCAGCAGGGCCCGCAGCAAGAGAGTTCTGAACCAAACCATGTTTTGATGTTCCTGACCCTCTCATTTTGCATGTGCTGCTCCTCCTTGCATCAATTTTACATTTACTATTATCTGGCCCCTTTGTTCTTGGCATGCTCAGCGTGATAGACCGTGCTTCTTCCTTAAGCTACCACACGAACACACATATGTTGCTCTCCTCTTTGTTGATGCAGCCGGTTGGTCCTGGCAAACTCCTGATGATCATTTATCGTTGCTTTGCCATACAAACAGCAGTGGAAAATTTTCCCCTTGTTCTTGGCAAGGGTTGTTTTGTACACTTACATGCATGGGCTACAAAAAACACTTCTTTTCATTTTCATAATACAATCTTTCAAACAACAAACTTCATTTTTCATAACTTTGCCATTATGAACAGGCTAGCAGTCAAACGTCTTGACTGATGCCTTTTCCCTTGTAACCCTTGTAACCCTTGTAAGGTGAAATATCTTAACCTTACACTGAAAGGTGAAAGTACACGCATAAGCGTTATGGATATAGATGTGAGATATTTTCAGGTGCACACCAGAGACCAAGAATTGGCAGAGCCTTGCTGAAAAAGGACTAAATGCTTTTGCTTAAAGTGTTGCCTTTTAAATTCACGCACTTGCAGGAGGGCACCCAAAATGGGAGAAGTGGAAGGCTCTCTCAAGTAGATGGGTGGCTTGGGCCCGATTAATAAGGGCGATGCAATCAAGGCACGAATTCTCCCAGCTTGTTTTTTCTATCTCTTCTGTGCACGAGGCTCTGGGCGTCCATAAGCACCGGCAGCAATGTCTGAAGCCAACTCATCGCTGATGTCAGCTACAGTTGTTGCGGTCACAGGCCCCATTTCGGCAGGGTTCTGGCTTGTCTCATTCACCTGCATGATGAAAAGCATAGGCCATACGCACTTTGCTTTCATTCAAACCAAGAACCCTCACAGGCTCATCACAGATGATCAGCACCAGGCTTTGCAACAACAAAAAATATGAAAGCAGTATAGATACCCTGGGCTTGCAAGCTGCTCTGCTACCTTTGATTCCAAGCTGACGCCATACCCAAGGCCAAGAGTTGAGAGAAGCAGGCTTTCATATCATTGGTCTTGCTTTTTTTCAAGAGCTCTTAATTTCAAACACATCCTGAGCCGTCATGGAGAGTTGCGAAGTTACATTTCACACAATATATATATATATATATATATATCTCCAAGCTCAGGCTTTCGAGTCCTTGTTGTACTTGCAAGCCGTTGTCCTTAACATAAAACATGTGATCTTTTGCCTTCACTAGAAAGAAAAGTACACACCAGCCAAAAGGCCCCGTGCATTATTAGAAGGCTCTCTAACTAGCAAGCTAGCAAGGGTCTCACTTTCCTTCACTTACTCTTTTTTATTTCACTTACAATACCACACAGACACCCTCTATAACCAATAAAATGCGGTTAACTTCAAAAGGTCCACTAACCCATTATGCCCCCTCCTAGACTGTCATCAATTAGACAGTGCACTCCACACACTCTCAGGCTGTCAAAATCATGTCATCTCCAGCGTGGAGACTGAACATCATGTTGCTGGAAGAATGACTCACTAAAGCTCTTAGTAGAAGCCCTTGGGGAGCAGGCTTGGTTAACACAGACACAGGAAGTGATTAAAGGTTGACGCAGCACAAACTCCAAATCACTGCCAGTGCACATGCATCAAACATAATTGTACCCCATTGCATCTTTCCTCACGATGAAGACTCACCTCCGGCCGACCTGCTGCTATCCTGTTTACCCCTTACAAGGCCAAACACAAGTCTTCTTCTTCCTGCTCCTCCTCTTCCTTCTCCTCATACCGTGTGTTACGCAGCAGGCACAGCACCCCACACAGGTCCAATGCAACCACCCGCGTTAGACAACCCCATCAACTGAGTGTGAACTAGCAGCACGTACAGTTGATAGAGATTAAATATTGTGGAGATACTAGGTCTGGGCAACAGTTAGAGGCCGAAATAAATAAATAAGTGGAAAAGCTGTCACGCTAAACACCATCCTTCTGGCTATTGGTGGTTTTTTTTATACTGAGCAAATCCCTTAGCCGGTTTAAACAACTGGGACTTGACCACCAACGTGCTATCAAACATGCTTGCAAACTACATGCCCTTTCTGTTACGTATGCCAACAAGCTAGCTACCAAGCTAGGCTATTAGAAATAACAACACTTTCACATCCAGGTTCTGGAACCAGGTGCTTCCAGTAACCCTCCAGGTCCCCATTAGCTCCTTCTGTTTTGCAGCTCTGTGTTGGAGGGGACTCACGGCTCTTCTGAGCCAACGTGTCTCCTGTTCCTTAATTGATGTAAGGAGAGTTTCTTCTGCCTGCACAGTCTTCTCTTTATTCTATTTCTATTCTTGCACTTATTCTTCATTTAATTCAATCATGTCTCCTGCTCAATTTTCTCAACACACTCACCAGATCAGTTCCGTAAGTGCTCATGCCCGCCCGGCCTTCGGCATAGTTGCCTTGAACCTTTTTAACATAGCTGGAGCTTTCCTTCATCATCTGGTCTGGAGAGATAGCATGCTCACCAGGCACCTCGGCTTCTGTGCCTGTGGAGGGTTTCGCGTGCGTGTGTGCATGCGTGTGTGTTGTGCGTGTATGTGTGTACGTAATGTACCTACATTGTTTTATAGCAACAATGAGTTGCACATTGTCTTATAAATGTCTTGAACCATTCAAGGTGAGCCAACCATTTGCAATCAATGCTATTGAAAGGTGCATGCGTAGGTATGCAGTTGCAAAACCAACTAGGCCTAGGTTGCACAGAGAGGGGTTGTTAGTTTTGTTATTCACAGGAATTTCCTAAGTTAGGAATATCCGTGGCAGGAGAGCCAGCTGGCTTAGGATTTGCAATTTCAACTAAATTTAAAAGCATATTAATAACTGCTTGCTTGATCCTCATGTTACGGAGCCCTGGTTAAGCGCGAGGAGGGCGACAGCAAGGAGGAGGTCCCCGAATCGAATCAATGTGACCGGGGTGGATATGAAGACGCCCTCTTTTGATGGGAGTCAATGGGAGACTCTTTCCTTAATGCACGCGGCCGAGCGGCAAGCGTGGATCTTTCTTTCTTTCTTGATCCTCGTAATCTGTTTACAAGTTGCTTAACTTAATAGATATATGCCCTCGTACGGTCTTTGAACCAATGTGGCCCCTTTGCAAAAGAAACAAGGGCGATGACAAATCTCACATCAAAGGTACTTCTCTTGGATACTGCACCCCACACTTTAATTCTTTTTTGTTCGACTCAGTATTTTCCACTGATTAAGATGAGACTCTTAAAGTTAGGGGTGTGCCGAACCAGCAGCCCCCTTCAGTTACAGCAGGGCAAATTTTTGGATGTCCGAGACCAAACTTCCTGGATTAGCCTGAGACTTTGTTTATAGGGTAAATGGGATGTTTTAAAATCAACTGCATACTCAGTTTTATATTATTCTCAAGGGTTGTGTGATGCAGCTGCAGAGTGGTTGCCTGAAGCGCACAGGTTTGCAGGCCCCCTTGGGGGGCGCATGCAGCGCTGTACTGGATCAGCCTGAAACTTTGTTTTCAGGGTAAGTGTAATGTTTTAAAAACAACTGCATACTCATTTTTATATAATTCTTAAGGTTTGTGTGATGCAGCTGCAGGGTGGTTGCCTGAAGCACACAGGTTTGCAGGCCCTTTTGGGGGGCTCATGCAGCGCTGGACTGGAATAGCCTGATACTTTGTTTGAAGGGTAAATGGGATGTTTTAAAAACAACTTCATCTCAAATTTGTAAAAATTGGGAAAAAATAATCAGCTAATGTTATCAGTTGCCAGCTGCGTATCTGAGTTCAGACTTGCATGATCAGGTTAGGTTTAAACAAGTTGTTCAAAAAAGAGGACGAATGCAAAGCAAGTAATACGTTGGAACCCTTGTAAAGCGAATTATTCCGCACAGGAAAAGTAATCAATATATGTATATATATTATATAATCAATATATATATATATCTGGCTTCCTCACCAGATGAAAAATAAATGCTTCATTGATGCTTCTCATCTTGGATCAAGTTCTTATTGGTTTAAACATATACTACAGTGCAGCTGGCAACAACTCCTTCCATTGATTTACTAATTGAGCATTGCTTACTCATTTCATTGGGACCCATGTATGGTGCTCAACAAGGGCTATACATTGATTACTTTTCCTGTGCGGGATAATTTGCTTTACAAGGGTTCCAACGTGTTACTTGCTCTGCATTCATCCTCTTTTTTGAACAACTTGTTTGAACCTAACCTGATCATGCAAGTCTGAACTCAGATACGCAGCTGGCAACTGATAACATTAGCTGATTATTCCTTCCCAAATTTTACAAATTTGAGATGAAGTTGTTTTTAAAACATCCCATTTACCCTTCAAACAAAGTATCAGGCTATTCCAGTCCAGCGCTGCATGAGCCCCCCAAAGGGGCCTGCAAAGCTGTGCGCTTCAGGCAACCACCCTGCAGCTGCATCACACAACCCTTAAGAATTATATAAAAATGAGTATGCAGTTGTTTTTAAAACATTACATTTACCCTGAAAACAAAGTTTCAGGCTGATCCAGTACAGCGCTGCATGCGCCCGGCCCCCTAAGGGGGCCTGCAAACCTGTGCGCTTCAGGCAACCACCCTGCAGCTGCATCATACAACCCTTGAGAGTTATATAAAACTGAGCATGCAGTTGATTTTAAAACATCCCATTTACCCTGCAAACAAAGTTTCAGGCTAATCCAGGAAGTATGGTCTCGGACCTCCAAAAATTTGCCTTAGTGCCCTGCTGTAACTGAAGGGGACTGCTGGTTCGGCACACCCCTAACTTTAAGAGTCTCATGTTAACCAGTGGAAAATACTGAATCGAACAAAAAGAATTAAAGTGCGGGGTGCAGTATCCAAGAAGGGTGCCTTTGACGTGAGATTTGTCATCGCCAAGAAACAACCAAAGAAGAAAACGTTGTAGGCAGAAAGAACTCTTCCGTTCTGTATACATCATATATGTATGATATATACATCAATTAAGGGAAGAGAGTCTTTGTGATGCAAGGGGGAGCTCATCGGGTATGGCACTGCCATGTACTGGAAGAACTATCACCAGCGCCACCTTGCACAAACGCCAAGAAAAGCTTGCTTCACCTGTGGGAGCTGGAGGGCCCTTTGCCTCTGGAGCAATTTGGGTATTGTCTCCGGGCACGTTTTTTCCGTGTTTCAGGCTTGGTGGTGTCCCAGGACGAATTAAATCCTCTGTGAGCTGTCCAGGGAAAGGGCTTGCGCGCTTCATGCATATCCAAACACATCCCACAGCTAACTAAGTTAGCACAGGCATATCAGCATGTGTCCTCAGCCGCGTCAGTGCCAAAACTTCATCAAGTGGAGGCTTGGATGGATCAGTAGGTATTGCAGACAGTGAGACTGGGCAACAACATGTAAATTTGTCATCAGCAGCAGCAGCATCAAGTCCATCGTTAGGATGAAACTGCAATGAAAGAGGAACCTTGCAAAGGAAAGCTTGCACATGCCAAGAGAAGTAAGGCATAACTTTTTAAAAATAGCCGGTGTGCAATTTTATGTTTTGCTGTACAAGTATAGCAGATGGGAGAGGCAACCTAGACATTTTTGCCTGCGTGGAAAGTGAAGGCAAAGGCTGATTCAACAGGCCTCAATTCCTTATAGCCATGTGCCTCACATCACTTTTGAAAGCTGTATGCACGTTCTTGTTTTGTCCCTGGTTGTTTTAAGGCACGTGTAGGCCACGTTTGCTTATAAGTCATCCAAGTCTCCCACAAAATTGCTCTGCATCAATGATGGTGAATGACATGCAAGCAGAGTGCCCATGCCTATTGCTGTCAAAATGTACTTTGCACTGTTTTCAAGGGAACAGCCCTTTCATCTGACCAGGAATAATACAGTCATCTGTAGAAAACCAAGATCTTCACACCTGCCCAGGCACCTCAGAAGGCAAGCCCTTCTCCGGCGGTGGGGAGTTGCCAATTGGCTCCACCTGTGCACATGCATTTAAAACTTCCTGAATGGCATGCATGTAGACTTGTGCAGCCCCCCCAAACCCACATTATAACACATGCATGTAGACTTGTGCAGCCCACCCAAACCCACATTATAACACAGGCGCCCACGCGTGTGCGCGCGCACACACACATGCGCAACTATTCATATCTCTTGAGCTTCAATGAGAACAAGCTTCAATAAGAAAAGTACACCAAAAATATGGGCAGAATTATTAGCAATCCTTGGTATTGCAGCACCGGCAGCACCCATTTTCTTGCCAGCATTGGAATTAGGCGTTTAACTAGTAATGCAGCAAATCCCATGCCTCTTTAGTTACTCCATCGGATGGAGGAAGAGCCAAAGCATGCCGAGTTTTTACCTCCTCAACTGGCACCTCCACGCCTTGCAGGGCCCCTCCCTGCCCACCCCCACCTGCACCTGCGCTGCCTGTGTGTGTTTGCGTGTGTTTGTTTGTGTGTGTGTGTGTCTGAGTGTGTATGATATGTGATGTGTGCGCATGGCAAGGAAGTTTGTGACTGGTCGCTGCTCGCCCCTGCAAGAATGTGTTATTCTTGTCATGGCCCCAGGCATTCATAAAATCCTTCCCTGACTGCCCCAGCGAAAAGAATGCTAATTTCTTTGGCCTGATGGCTTTGTCTGCATTCTGTTGGGTTATCAAAGATCATACAATGGAATGAGTATGCGTCAAAGGGTCTGCCTCAAATAAAACCTCAAACAAAATGTTTGCCTCACCTAAAGCCTCACATAGACCCTCACATAAAGAACCTGCCTACTAATTTTCTTAGGAGACATGATTCAGTATTTAAATCCACTAAAGGATGATAAGGGTTGCTGGGAGACGATCAAGCAGCCAGGGACCAAAAAATAAAGGACTCTTAATAGCACTTGCAGCAATTTCATGGTGCCGCACCTTTCTCCAAATATACTGCAAGAAGTGTTTTCTATCTTAATCACCCGCAATACATACGGACCCTCCAACACACTTTTATTTGTAAGCCTGATCTTGCCTTTGTTTGCGTACATGCAGGTTGCAACAAAAATTTAGACCATGTGAATAGGATCTTACGGATAAAAAGGCACAGCTAGAGGAAGCAAGACAGACTTTGTAGGTAAGAGAAGAAAAGAAAGAGGCCGGCAGGCTTGACAGGCAAGAAGTAAATGAATGTGCAGATACCCTAAGCCTGTCCTGCTCAAGGAAAAAGTATATGCATTTCAAATGGCCCGATGTGGGGATAGAACTGCTCATGCTTGCCGTCCAAATGTCAAAACTTTTACTGAAACATTCAAGATTTTAGAGGAAGGTTTCATAATTTTTGCCAAAACAAAGTGCCAGAAAAAGGAAGAAAAAGCATATGGGCAGAAAAACACTTACTACCTCAATTTATGGCAGGAGACGCTGAATGATTCTGGGCTCTTGGCAAGAGCCTCATGTGCAGGTGGACTTACTGATGCCTTGTTGTCCGGCAGAGGTACCGTGCCCCCTCATGAGCGCAGCCTGAGGTAACATTCTGTGCACAGCCGTGTTGCTGCCCTGGGTGTAGCCAGGCTCCTAGACATGCATGAAAAGGAGAGAAAACAGGACAGAATAAAAATAGGAAAAGTACAGAGCTAGACAACTCCCCCATATAGCTGGACATGCGCTTTACCGGTTTTCTTTCTCAAATCTAACCATGCCAACCATTATTATTCCATAAAATATCATGTTCACCAAAAATTGATGAATTCGAAGGACCCCAGATCACTCTCCTGGCCTCAAATCACCCAAAAATGGCCCACAGCTCCACCTCAGGACCATTTTTTAACTCCCAAAATTCTGTGTTTGTCACTATTACATATAACAACCTGAATATTCAAAAATAGAAAAGAAGGAAGTTAAAAAATGACCTTTTTGGCACCCCTTGTGCTGGCTTTTCTCTAAGGAAAATGGCTGAAATTCTGTATCTCGCCAACCACTAAGTATTTTCACTCCATTCTTTTTGCAATGATATTTTTTTGGTATAAGGGCTTCAAACCAGAAAAAGTACCCAATTTGGCGCAGTGGGTGGACAGGAATGGAGATTTGGTGGTCAAAAATTAGGGTTTACGCCGCATTTGACTTGGAGGGTGCATCCCAACCCAGGAAAGTAAAGCTCACAACCTTAAGAAAATCACATGTTGCATCCTAACTAAATTGTTCAGGGTTGGGGCGTACTTATGCTGGGAGCATGTTTAAAACGCCTGTTTTTTGTGGGGGAATTGTCCAATTCTGGGAAAAGAACAGAAAATAGTTGTTGCTCTATATTTAGCAGGGCTCCTGGGCATGCAAATGAGTGGCATGGCAATGTATGAATAAGCTTAAATGCTTGCATTCCGCTAAATTACCTCTTGATGATTATGAACTCGGCTTTGGACCAACACCCTTCATTCCAAATGTGGCCCAATTCCTGATAAAGTTGATTTATGGGGGAGACTGTTGTACTAAACATCATTGTGCAGGGGCAATCTTAACCTCATGTGTTAACATGAAAGGGGAGGTGGAAATGCTCGACTGTCATAAAAGGCAATGCTTCATAGACCCTCTGTTTATGCTGGTAAAGGACACTCACGGGTCTTTGAGGCAACGTGTATTCTTTCCATTAGTTGATGTAGAGAGTGTTTCCACTACCCACGCATTGTTTTTTCCCCTCCATTTTGTATCTTCACACCTCCACAAAATCCTTTCCCTCCTTCTGGTGCAGCTGCAGATCAGCGGTCCGCCCCCCTGTCTTTGGTGTCTGGATATGGTCACCTGCATGGTCAGACATAGAGATAGGGGTGACGCTGCAAGGTTTGGTTGTTTAATTCTTTGACAGTCTCTAGACAATTGCAGTGAGATGCAAGGTGCATACAAGGCCTTGGTCACGCATCTATTTCTGAACCTATTGTCAGATGGCAACATAAGCACAAACACATGTCATACAGGTTTGCCTATAGCTTTTGCTCTGGACCTCAGAGGGCCGCAAGCCTTGGAAGTTGTAACACTGATGCACCAGATGCCTATAGCTTTTGCTCTGGACCTCAGAGGGCCGCAAGCCTTGGAAGTTGTAACACTGATGCACCAGATTTGTTTAGATGATTGTTCCAATCAGAGGCACATGCACCTTAATTGACACAGACTGAACATTAGCTGCTGGCCACCTAGAGGTTACATGCACTGGCAGTACGTAGCATCTTGGGGGAGGGGGGGGGGAGAAATTTCCTAAAGGCTGGAGGCGTTTGAAACCAACCAGGTGGCACAGGCCGATCAAAGTCCTCTGGCGCAGGTGCACTCCGGCCCACCTGCCGCACCTCCCCTGCTTAATGACGACAATGCAAGCATTACAGTGAGTCATTTAATGTTGGAGACATTCATTAATTGTGAATGGAAGAGTTCATGCAGCATGCAAAAGAAGTGCTTTCAAGATGGCAACTTTCAGTCTGCCAACATGGAAGCACTTCTTTTGTACGCAGCGAGAGATTTACCGCCTAAACTCTTGAATGAATAATGCTTGAGCAATAAGGAACAAGTTGATGTATGGAGAGTATAGATGCTGCAAACATTGCTCACCCTTCAACATCCTCACATTTCTTTTCGTAGACCTGAAGAGCTCCTCATCATTTTTGCAAATCTATTTACAATGTTAGCTCAGACTGCTCCAAGCAATGCTGGAGGAAGATAGTCAGGAATCTTCATGAACTCAACATAAATTAATGGCAGCTTTATCTTCAAGACTACTTTCTTTTTTGGGATCACTGCTAGTAACCCTCCTGATCCCAATTGACCTCCTTTTCTTGTTGGAGGGGATGCAAAGTGCCTCAGCTCTAAGTATCCTCTTAATTGATGCGGGGAGTGTTTTCATTACCTGCGTAGTTCTTCTTTTCCTTACCTTCTCTCAAAGCTGCTGCAGCTCCTCCTTGCGTCGGTGCTGCCGTGGCTGGTCCTTCAGGCACATGGCCGACCTGCATGTGGTACAAGTAAAAAGGAAAGGAAAGTCCTGAAGGCGAGGAAAATGGAGAAAACCATATAAGCACTTCAGACAGCAAGGAACAAGGGGAAAAAGGAAGCAGGAACCAGTCAATTCAGGGTAAAACAGCTTGTGCCTATTGCAACCTTTTCTAACTCTTACTTGAGGGGTCCCTGTATCCCCTCTTCCACTCATGGAGTCAGTCGGGGGCACAAAGGGGCCCATAGCTGGCATTGTTGCCTCTGCATTGAGCATACAATCACACATAATTTCAAGCCATTAGTGCAAGTAACAAGCAAGCAATGCATTCAAGCATTGGAAACTTCAGACAGGGTGCAGTACTGAAGAATACTTCACAAGTCCAGCACATCATGTGTAACGTTTTTTGCTTATTTGCTAATTCCACAAGCCTTTTCCCTTTCCCAAAGAAAGGGTCCTCCATTTTGTACACACATTCTTATCCAGAAATGCCTGCAAGGCCAAATAATTAGTAGGCAAGTGAACCACTGAAATGCCTCAGCTACTTGGAAATCTAAAATCTATGATCTATAACAATGAAGCTGCGCACCCAAACAATTACTATATGGTGCCTTTCGACTTTGGTGAGGGGCTGAAGGGCGCACTTAGGTTCAAAAAGAGAGAGAAGGCTGCCGCTGGATAGAACTCCTGTTGTGCCTGGTCACAGCAACATGTGTTGTGACCTCTTACTACATAGGATGAGAAAAGGGCGCCTCCAATGCGCCAACGATCTGCTGCACGCACCTGCGGCTTGCTCCTCAGCCTTTTGCTCCATTGCCTCTTGGACAGCCTACACAGGTAAAATTTGAATAGACATTTGAACTAGAGCACTGCATGAAGTACACCAATCTCCCATGTACCAACCTGCTGCACCTCCCTGCTTGCCTCTTCAGGTCCAGATGGGGGGAAGTCATTCGTGTTGCGGCCCACAGTGAGTTTAGCGCCCTGTGTGGGATGGCCAAGTGACTCATTTGATCTAAGGGGCTAACAAAAATCCAGCAATCCAACACTTCCAAACAAATGCATGATATTACCTGCTCTCCTAGGCGCAGGCCCTGCAGCTTTCGGGCTGCCGAGTCCTCAACCATGGTGATGGTCAACTCTAGGGATTTACAGTAATGTTTAAATGATTATATTATTTTTTCTTCGCCTGTAATTAGGTTTATTTTGGCCGTCGAGGGAATTTCTTATCCAGGTCCTTCGTCAGCAAAAGCACGTTTCAGTTCGGGTCACACACCAGAACTCATAAGAAGAGCACTTGCAGGTGGTGATATTTAACGTGAGTCCCAATACCAGTACTGGCATCTTGTCCAGTTCATCCTTTTTTTTTGGAAGAGAACGTAGATACTCTCTGACTCTGCTCCTATAATTCAGAAGCCCTTTTATCCTTTGCTTGTTGTGTGTGACCCTTTCAAAAATTAGTTTCCTTTGCTGATGACCTGGCTCACGGCTCTTCTGAGCCAATTTGTCTCTTTTTCCTTCCGATTGGTTTAGGGAGAGTTTCCTCTGCCTGCGTAGTTTTTCTTTTCTTTCCACCTGGAACTTCAGTCTTTCACCCCCAAAAGGTTTTGCTCATTGCTGGACCTCCTTTCCTTCCCTGCCAAAAAATTCCATGGAACCTTTTCTCCAGCGTATACGTTACGTAACCATGCTGGAGGGAACCCCAGATTTTTGAAACAGGTGGCCCCTTTTCCTGGAAAAGAGAAAGAATAATTTACGTAGGCAGAGGGAACTCTCCCTACACCAATTTAAAAAAGGAGACACAGTGACTCAACAGAGCTGTAAGTCCCCTCCGCCGCAGGTACAGAACAAAAGGGCCAGCGCCATTGGCAACGGGGACCTGGAGGATAACTGGAAGCACTTGCCCCTTTTCATGAAATGAAGTGATGGTTTTTAGCCCGGTAAGGTCAGACATTCATGAAAGCTCCATTCTGTGCAGTATGCCCATTCTGTGCAGAATTTTTTAGGGGATTTGAGGTACAGACAGCAGAAGGTTTGGAGGGAAGCGGACGCCCTAAGTCCCCGAGAGGTGAACAGGGAAGCAGTGACTTACCATCATTGGCCACCTGGCCAGCCCTTCTGGTTTCAAGTAGAGCTGTCCATTTCTCCTCCCTTACTTCCTTGTTTTACTGCTCCCTCTGTGAACTCATACGCTGTCCTTTTAGACTTCATCTTGTCTTCTTGTGACTTTCAGTTTTTCAGTGCTTGAGTTGCCCGTGTTTGTGCTCAACTAAGGACTTCATGCCGAGCAGCCAACCTTATGGCTGAAGGCTTAGATCCCATTGTAACATTGTAACATTACCATCATTGGTTTGGAGTACCTTTGAATCAAACAGCACACACACCCTTCTGTATCCCATCATATCTATTTAAGGATCTGGATAAAGGAGTAACGAGGAATGTGAGTAGGTTCAGGCTTCGTGCCCACTGCTTGAAGGTTGAGTCCTGTAAATGGTTGGGTGGCTCAAATATTTGTGATGAGTGTGGATGTGCTGAAGTCCAGGACGAGCAACATGTTCTTTTCTACTGCAGTTGCTATGAGGTGTGTGAGCTGCGCAGAAAATACAAGGACTTGTTCATTGATCTTTTAAACCATTACATACTCTTGCCCAGCTTCCAAACAACGATTTTATTCCTTTTTTGGCGAGCTTTCACATTCTGACTGATTTTGAGGTCAATGCTTTCTTAAATCAAGACTCATACAGGTTTTCAAAATTTTTGTCAGAATTGATTTCAATTTTTGATGCTGGGTGAGAATATTTCACCAGCAGCCGATCAGCCAAATTCTCGGGCTGTAGGTCAACCCCTTGTAACCCTTCTGTGCAGTATGCACACGAACATACCTCAGCCAGGCATGGTATTAAAAATAAACGCAACCATCACGATTACGGTGCCCTGGAGCCATGTGCTGCCAGAAATTCACCAGTCCCACATTAGCATCCTTCTTACTAGCTAGACTCTCAAACTGTTGGCCCAACCTAACCACCTCTTCTTTTAAACCAATGTGCCTCCCCCCTTTCACTTATCTTTTGTCGGGAACGTTTTTTCACTGCCTGCGCAGGAGGGTAGAAACATATTTTTAAGCAGGCTGGCCTGCACATTTTTTCTCCTCCTGTGTGAGCATTACACCATGTGGAGTGATCGCCAATGCAATTTCCCTCCATTTAGGATGTCTGTGCAGTCCACTCTTGCTTTGAATTGAAAGAAAAAAGGAGACTGTGCTTGCTGACCGAAACTGGCCGCATGCGACCAAGACTGGAAAAAGACCGGCGCAAAAGGAAAGAAGTCCCGGCTATGAAAATAGCAAAGAGGAGACTATAAGACTGGAATTCCAGATACTCAGCAGAGAGCGGCCAACCTCCACAGCAGGGAGTGCTGTCAGGGCTCAGCTGAAGAAGTGCTGCTTACCGAAGGCACGGTCTGTTTGCCCTTGAGATACACAAAGCACTGCTGCAGCTCAAGCATATGGCATTTCCTCCTCTCCTATCCCCCAAATTTACCGGCCCACTGATTGTTTGCTATCCAAGCCATTCCAAGAGTATGCACGAGAACTTAAATTCATGTGCAAAACAGCAAACACATTCCTTTCATGAAATGCACAGGTGCTGACAGGTCGAGGATCACATGGTGCATGACCAAGTCCGAGAAAAACAAGCCAGGATCCGATTTTGGAACAAGGAAATTAGGATTGCCCAGTGGGCATTAGCCTCAGCTTCTTGTCTGTGCTGCCTCCTTTTGCTGCTCTTCTAAAAATGCTGCCGCCATCGGCAAGTCGTCAGGTGTGGTAATCTGCAGATAATGAAAGACGGCACGGTAAAAAAAGGGTATGGTGATCAATGAAGAGCACAAAAAATGTGGTGACAATGGGCATGGTGCTTTACAGGGAGAGAAGAGGGTGTTCCAAGAAACAGGGCGCAGTGGTCAGTAGGGAGTGAGAAAACAGCCCCCAACCTGTCAGACGTCATGATGATTTGTGGTTATTGCTGAACCATGGTTAAGTGATATGTGCTCCCAGATTGGTTGTGTGTGTGTGACGCTGATCTTGCATGACACAGAGTACGTGGAGCAGGTGGAAGCAAAAAGACAGCACCAGGCAAGGAAAGAAGACCCTGAAAATGCGGATGAGCAGTCGATAGAACAAGTTGCAGCCTCAGTGCAGGAAGATCGGCAGCAGGCATTTGACAATTCCTACATAAATTTTTGGGCGAGGGCCGCTAACAGGCATTCCATGCTCAGCAGTGCTTTATCCCAGTCAGTTTTGTTTAAATCAAGAAAGAAATGTAGGACAACTTGCGCTTTGGCTACCTTGCTGGAGCTGCTCATCTGTCCTAATTGTTTAGGAAAGTAGGGAAGGTGCATAGCACCGACCCTAGCGTACCTTGATGTTTGTGTAAGACCCTTCTGTGATCTTCACCGGCTTGCCCAGGGCCTCCACAATCGAGACATCATCAGTGACGGCCAAGTTCTTGCTGCGCACAGCCTCAAAGCCCTCTTTCAGCAAGGCTGTGCGGATGACCTGTACAGGATTAGGTTGGGTGTGCTCGGATTGATGAAATGAAATGACAAGGCAACAGTTGTGCACGCACAGCCTCGCAGCCTCTGCTAGAAAAAGCATCCATGGTGAACCACATAGGCACTGGTCAAAGAGGTTAAATCAAGTGCACAGCAGAGGCTTCTTATCACAAAGGTGGAACCAAAAGCAGTGCAGAGCCCACAATTCAACAAAGACCAGCAAGGGAACTGCAAAGCTCGGTGTTTGAAAGGCACCACCTAGAGCAACGCAGAGCCTACTGAACCTGCATTCAAAACACTGCAAAGCAGAGCCTCCTGTTTGTCCAGTCACACTGGAGGCACTGCAGAGCCTAGTGTTTGTAAATTCATATTCAAGGCATTGCAGGACTTATTGTTTGAGAGGCGTCATTTAAAGCAACGCAATCTTACTATTTCAAAGGTAACACCTGAGGCACTGCAGAGCATTAAGTTTGTGAGCTCACTGGATGAAGGAATCACATCAATACCAGAGTAAGGCACACTATTGAAGGGTGCTCTCTTGAGCAAACAGAAGAGTCTCCATCAAAAAATTGATGTCTTAAGAGACAGCGGAGGCCCATTATAAACAAACACTCATGCTTCTCCCATTGGTGCGCATGTTTTTATGTCTGAAGCATTTTAAATGGGCGCAGCATAATAGAATAGACCGACACAATGCTCATCACTTTGGACTTTTAGCACCCCAAGCTCACGCACATCTGGAGTGCATGTACCTTACACCTGATTCTGTTACACCTCTCATCCCTTGCTTACCCCTGGAAAGCCCAACCGCCCTCCCTCCCTCCCTCCCTCCCTCCCTCCCCCCCCCCCCCCCCCCCCTCTCTCTCTCTCTCTCTCTCTCTCTCTCTCTCTCTCTCTCTCTCTCTCTCCCCCTCTCTCACACACATATCTGTGCGTACCTGGGGTGTCTGCACCTCCCACAGCTTGCTGCGTTCCAGCGTCTTAATCACCATGCCATTGCTGTCTACTTCTTTGATGGTGGGCTTCACCATGACCCCCAGCACAGCTGCTCCACACTGCAGGCATGCAAGAAGGGCAGCAGTTAAAGGAGAAGCCATGGGACAACTCAACACTGTGCATGAGACGTGATCATGCACTTGCCATGACCCCCAGCACAGCCGCATCACACTGCAGACAATGAAAAGGGGTCCGCAGATGAGACCCACAGAACAAAGAATTCATAGAAATGCTGTATGGACCTTTCCTTGTGGATGGTGCAATGCAGCGGGGTGCAGCTTAGATGCAAAGTCGAAACAGCACCTGTTGTGCTGGACACTTGACCGGCCACGCTCTCTGTTGGTGATTTATAGGGAGCGGCAGCAGATGGACACACACCCCACCAGAACAAATGGCCTCAGCCTTCAAACTGCCCAAAACACATCGCATAGCATTGATGAACATTCAAACACACAACACACAACACACACACGAGAACATTCCTGATTTCATCACTCATGGCTCAAGCCTCCATTAGAAAACCATTGACAAGGGAGCCTGTGTGTGCAAAGCTGTGTAAACCACAATAATATTTAGCTGATACCCTTGCGATGATATGCATGCACATGAGCCAACCTCCGCTGCAATTCTTGAAAGCTCAGCTGCTACCCTTGGCAGCTACCCTCGGCTGCTACCCTTTTGAGTGCACACACGCATTCTGTGAAAGACAGACACGGGAGGCTGCGTGCTCAAAGCTGTACAAACCACAATCGCCCTCGGCTGCTACTCTTTGACGCGCAAAAGGGCCAAAGCGCCCTCGAAGGCCAAAAGGCACGCAGAGGTCAAAACACACATGAACACAGCAGTGCAAGGAGCACATCCTCCCAGCATGGAGGAAGCATATCCAGACCAGCAACACGAGCCTTGACCAGTGAATAAAAAACACGGCTCAACACTTGCATGAGGACCAAGCTGCAGGGAGTGACAACTTGCATTGCTTGCACACATCATCAGTGACAACGGTACGCACTGGATGAGCGTTTGATGGGTCTTGAGGAGGGCTGACATGTGCCCCTACAAAGCACGCAACACCCAACGGCCTGGCAGCGCGCTCCCAGGCTCATCCAGAGCCTATCACCGCGGTGCATCCTGGAGTTTATCGGTCTGTCATACGGTATGACTCATACCTGCCATCCATCTTGGAAGCACCGCAATGCATCCTTGGGGGTTATCAGAGGCCTGGCAGAGTCATGGATTGCCACCAGCTCGCCTGTCACCTGCACACGTGTATGTGTGTGTGTGTGTGTGTGTGTGTGTGTGTGCATGAGCCCCCCCAAAGAGGGCAGCAACAAATAGCCTTCCCATTGAAACAGGGAGAAGACAAGTCTGACCAGCCCCTGGAATGATCCCACAGATTAATTCATGTGCACGCATCGGTAGCATCATCCAAGTAAGCCTCATCTCCGGGATGTGCATATGCTTTTTTGAAGCTTCCTGAAGCACTGTACACAGCACGCATGCAAGCCTTCCCCCGAAATTGCAAACTGGCTTGCTCAAAGAGGTGCATGGCAGATGCAAGACCTCTTCCTTACACCATGGAAAAGCTTGAATGAAACACACATTTGTAAAGATGCCCGCGCAGAAAAGGCTTCATATGCATTCCAGCAAGCAAGCAGATGGTGCTGAAGCTCAACGTTGCTACCACAGCGTCCAGACAGCTTGACGCACAGCAGGCAGTAAGCAACAACTTGACACACAACAAGCAGTGAGCGGCAACTTGACGTGCAGAAAGCAGTAAGCAAGAACCCAACGCACAGTAAGGAGTAAGCAACAGCTAAGGGAGAAGAGTGTGCACCCTATAAGCAATGGAAGATTGCGCGCACCTCTGTGCAGCATCTCTCTCTCTCTCTCTCTCTCTCTCTCTCTCTCTCTCTCTCTCTCTCTCTCTCTCTCCTCTCTCTCTCTCTCTCTCTCCCTCTCTCTCTCTCTCTCTCTCTCTCTCTCTCTCTCTCTCTCTCCCTCTCTCTCTCTCTCTCTCTCTCTCTCTTTTGCTCACACACACACCTCTTGGAGTCCGTTGTAAACAGAGTCTTGGCGCTCTGCTCCGGGCAGCGCCCACTTGATGGGCATGGACTTGGGCACCACAGCTCCCACATCAAAGATGGCCTGCCCAGAAAGAGGGTGAGGATATCGCAGAAGGGAGGATGAACAAGAGGGAAGATGATGCAGGCAGGCACTGTTTGTATTGGCTGTTTGCATCGACTGCTCCAAAGAAGGCGGAGGGGATAAAGCGAGCTGCCAGTTCTGAGTCAAGTTACGTCCGATTGAAAACACGCCCTTTGGCACCTGATTCTGGAAATGTCTACAGCCTGGCCTTAATGAGGTTCCTGCCTGTTTCCAAAAAGGCTGGCCGCAAAAGGAACACGCGCCTTTTCTCAATCAGTGTCTGCCTGTTGGGGGCCTGGCTCTGCTCATCTGCTGTCTACTAGTCTGATGGCTCTAGAAATGCAGACAAAGTCAGAGTCCTGATTGCTGCATGACGTAGGGAGCGCAGAGAGCAACATCCAACCAAGAGGAAGTGGGAGCAAGCAACATTAAGCTCCATCGGTGGAGCAGTGCACCAAAGGCACCACCGCAAAACCACACAGGGGCTTCATCTGTCCAAACCAGATAGGCCACAAGCTCAGCATGCAGGCAATCTGTCAAAAGCCCGTCAAGTTCGTGTTTCCTCCTTCATACAACTTCATAAGTTACCTCCTCAAACAGACCTGACGGAGAACATGAGCCAGCAAGCCAAGTTGCAGCATTCTTATGGCTTTGTCATGGGCACTCCGCTCTGCATCTCACTACTTGCCTTGTCAAAAATGTCCTTCCAGGAGGGGTCGCACACAATGACCACCTCCCCCACTTCTGGCATGTTTGAAAAGGTTTGGAGGCTGTAGGTAGCTAGGGCACGGCCATGCAGGGGCAGGTACTGCTTTGGGATGGAGGCGCCCCTACATGCGCGGGCATGCGTGAGTATTGTCCTCGTGTGTGTGTGTGTGTGTGTGTGTGTTTGTAGGTGCGTGTGCGTGCGTGCGTATGTGTGTGTGTGTGTGTGTGCGCGTGTAGTTGCGTGTGTGTGTGCGCGTGTAGGTGCGTGTGTGTGTGTGCGTGTGTGTGTGTTTGCGTGTGTGTGTGCGTGCGTGCGTGCGTGCGTGCGTGTGTGCGTGTGTGTGTGTGTGTGTGTGTGTGTGTGTGTGTGTGTGTGTGTGTGTGTGTGTGTGTGTGTGTGTGTGTGTGTGTGTGTGTGTGTGTGTGTGTGTGTGTGTGTGCGTGTGTGTGCGTGCGCGCGCGCTTGTATGAGTGTGTGTGAATGTGTGTGTGTATGTGCATGCACGCTTGAATGTGTGTATGATGCGCCTTGTGTGCAAGCCCAGAATGATGAGTTGCTATCCTAAGAGATGAGTGACAACTCACATTCGTTTGCCCACGCCTCCCGCAAGGAGGACCACGGACACTGAACCCTTAGGCAATGGCTCGGCTCCATCGTTGGCGGTTGCTCGGGATACGATGCTCGAAGCCAAGCGCGGTGTGGGTTTGCAGGTCCGTTGATGAGAGCCCTTGCTCTGCTTTCTGCAGGTTGATGCTGTGACAAAGCCAGGACGCTCTTGACATGAACTTTGGCTGCTGATGAGGTGCCTGGGGATGCATTGCACAGCTGGTGGGGACCTTGCGGTGCAGGGCCTTAGCTGCCCAAGCTGTTGACAAGGCAGCAGCTGCATGTTTGCCCCTGCTGAAAAGACTTTGATTTCTTCTGTATATATTAATGAAGATGATGAATGGCCTCAAGCATGTTTGTTGCAACAGATCAAGAAGTTGCATGAAGTTTAGTCGGCAGCGTTTCAAACTACGTTCAAACGCTTGTGCCAGATCCCTTCATCTTTCACGCCTTCTGTGGTGTTCGGCGTTCAGATGCAGCTTGCACACAGGAGAGCAGCACAGCCATGAGAAATTCAAGAGCTGCCTTCGGTGCAGACTTGTAGTCAGCCCAGCCATGCTATGCCAAAAATCAAGGAGTTCTTGCCCCGCAAGAAATCAAGCTAAGCAAGTATGCAGAATAGAAGTTAATGATATACATGGCACTCCTGCATAAAAGAAAGTAAGGATGAGGCGTTATAGCTGAGCCAGGGGCACCTTTTGAGGCATTTTAGGCCAAACTTGCAAGTTTGGCCAATTGGCCACATTTGGTACAATGGATGCCAAAATGCTTGCTCTGACCAAATCTGCCGCATGTTTTGGCTCCTAGTTTGGTTTTGGGACATGCTTTATCCATCAGAGTGAAAAAATGTGTGTGTGGGGGGGGGGGAGGGGGGGTTGAAATTTGGCAGGGACTTTGCCTGATTTCTGGCCCCCTACCCCGGGCAGCCCCCGGCAGAAACTGAGTATGCAGAGTTGCTTAGATAGGTCTAGACAAAGGTCCTGCATACTCATAAATACCTGGTTGCAGTGGGGCATTAACTCAAACCTACATGGCTGGGCTGACTTGTAGAAAAGGAAACTATGTAGGCAGAGGAAACGTTTCCTCTCTGGTTAACCCTCCCTACATCATTTAAGGAAAAGGAGACATATTGGGTCAAGAGGACCGCAAGTCCCCACCACCACAAAGCAGAAAGAAGAAGAGCTAGTGGGGATCTGGAGAATTGCTAAAAGCACCTGGCTCCAGAACCTGGCCGTGAGGATTGTTCTCGTTTTCAATAGCGCGCCTAGCGGTTACCAGTTTGCGAGCTTGTCGTTGGTCGAGGTCTCATTTTTTGACCTATGGTGTGTTCATTATAACAAGTCCCACCAACACCTAGAAGGATGGTGTGTAATGTCGCTTTTCCACTGGAGTGGCACTGATGTTCTCGCAAAGGCCTACATGCTGCCGCTGTGCTGCCCCCAACTTTTGCCCAGGCTTAGTCTCTTCACAATATTTTATTTTAATCAAGTGTACGTGTCACTGGTTTGCACCCAGTTTCAGGGATTCAACTAGGGTTGGTGGGACTCACTGTTAGTGCAAACGCAGACTGTTGGGCTTCCCCTTAATGCACACAGGCTGTTTCCCAGCGTAGACTTAAAATCTTTAATTGACCCACAAAGGTCTACCAAACTTGCGCGACAGCTCCATGCCCATTCTGTGAAATATGTGCACAAACTTAACCAGACGTGCCATTGAAAACAAAAACACTCATTATGATTCTGGTGCCCTGGTGCTGTGTTCTGCCAGAAACCCACCAGACCCACACCAGGTTCCCTCTAAAAAAGGAAAAAAATCACATAGGCAGTGAGAACGCTCCTAGCATCAATCAAAGAAAAGGAGACACATGAGCACAAAGACTGGCTCTAAACCCTCTGGTGAGGGAGACTCACGACTCTTTGAGCCAATGTGTCTCCTGTTCCAGAATTGATGTAGGGAGTGTTCTCACTGCCTGCGTGTCCTTGTCTCTTGCAGATCTCATTGCCTGCAAGCTCTCTGCATGATGCATGCCAGTTGCTGAAGGAAATGAAAGAAACAATGCTCCACTGTTGCATGCATGATTTTCTCGTTTCCTCCTCTCCTCCTTACACAATTGCTACTAAAGTGTGCCAGGTGCTATGTGGCATAGACACTTTTATTGCATCTTAACAATATGTAAGCTAGTTCCGAGGATGCCTTTCATTTCCTGCAGAAGCGAAGTAACGAGAATTTGCTTTATTTCTGAAGTCGTGGATACTTTGTCTGTGGCTGACACAGTCCAGCAGGCTAAGCAGCCAAACTACCTGGCTGCAGGTCAGATCCACAGGCTCAGCACAGGCTGATCAGCCGAACAGTCTGGCTGAAGGTTGCCCTATGTAATCTTTCATGGGCAGGTCAAATCCCAATGTACCCTTGTAACCTCAATCTTACTTCTTACATCAAACATCCTACCCTAACTAGCAATGTGAGCAATAAGGAGTGGCGGAGGGATTCACGGCTCTTCCGAGCCAATCCATCTCCTTTTCCTTAATTGATGTAGGAAGAGATTCCTCTGCCTACGTAGTTTTTCCTTTCTTTTTTAAGGATCACTGATCTTTTCAAGCCATTACCTAATTTTGCTTGGCTTCCAGATGCTGACTTTATTCCTTTCTTGGGGAGCTTCCGCATTTTGACTGATCTTGAGATTAATGCTTTTCTAAATCAAGACTTGCAGACTTTCAAATTTCTTTCAGTATTGGTTTCAAGTTTTGATGCTGTATGAGAATGCTTCACCAGCCAATAACCCTCCAGATCCTCATTATACTCTTCTTTTTGTAGCTTTGTGGTGGAGGGGATTCAAGGCTCTTCTGAGCCAATGCGCTCCCTTTTCCTGAATCGATGTAGGGACTCCCTCTCGGAGAGTTTCCTCTGCCTATGTGGTTTTTCTTTTCTTTCTTTTTCTTTCACCAGCAGCCAATCAGCCAGAGTCTCAGGCTAACCCCCTCGCAATCCTTGTAACCCTAACCTCGTAAGGAGTGGTGGGTCAGGACGGGCTGCTTACTGGAGGGCATGAACACGCCTGGATGGGTAGCAAATTAGTTTGTTCGCTCCTACCTTGCCTTCAGTAGGTGGGTTGCCTTGCCTTGAGTTGGTGGACCTGGCTTTCGTTTTTCGTTTTATTTGAGCCGCTGTACAGGCCCTGTACCCTGTACAGGCTATATGCTAACGTTCTCAGGGAGGTGGTCACTGGGTGGTGCCAAGAAAAAAACAAGATTCCAGACACCCAGTTTGGTTTTAATCCTGGCGGTAACACTCTGCAGTCCATATTATTTTGCGGCACTTGCAGCATGCTGCTCAGGTCAAGCGCCCAAATGCATCCCCAAGGCTGCACACAGCATTCATTGATTTCAAGCAGGCCTACGATACAATTCTTAGGGAAGCTCTTTGGACTCACCTTCAGCGCATTCGTATGCCTACGTCCCTGCTGGCTATCATTAAAAGCATGTATGCTAATAATGAGTATATCTTGGTGGATGGCTGCAAGCAAGCACGTGTGCGCCCGCATTATGGATTAAAGCAAGGCCGCCCGCTATCCCCCTTGTTGTTTTCCTTGTACACCAATGACGTGGACTGCTTGGCAGAACATGTGCAAGGGGCTATTGCAGGCACTAGGGACGTTCGAGTCACTCACATGCTGTATGCAGACGATCTGTGCCTCACCATTAACCTTAATGATCAGCTCCAACTGATGTTAGATAGGCTACATACGTATGCTCAGCGGACAGGGTTGGTGATTAATACTGCCAAGTTTGAGATTGTGCGCTTTAATTCAAAGGGCGATGATGTGCCAGTTTTCACGTTAAGTGGAGCTCATTTGGCGTGTGCAGATTCTTTTAGATATTTAGGCATGCTGTTCACAAAACAACGCAACCCGCAAGCCACTGCTGAGTACATGTGTGCCCCTTTCCTAGCTGGTTGTAGACGGATTAGGCAATTCGCATCTGAGCACCATTTGACGGACAGGCCGTATACCATGCTCTGGCTGACTAAAGCATATGCTCTCCCTACTAGCATGTCAGATTTGGGGCACTAAATTTATGAGAGGAGCTGAAATGGACTGCCCTTTGCAAACTATGCACCTGTGCTAATTGAAGCGTATCCTTGGGATAAAGCGCACCACTAATTGGTTTGTACTGCGTGAACGTGGACATGAACCTCTACAGTTTTATTGTTTTCACGCAGCAGTAAAACCTACAATGCTTTACTGCGCAGCAACAGCACTACACTCAGTAAGGTAATGCAAGCAGATGTTGAAATGAGCAGTCTTTCCCATAAATGCTGGACCTCAGAATATTTGGCTGCCTGCACAGGCTTGGACAGGTGCAACGTGTTTACTCATTGTGTTTGGTCAGGGCAGCCTATAGTCATGAGGGAGTTTGTTGTCGATCTGAGAAAAGGGCTGCAAGGTGTGTGGAATGCTGATGCCTTGGCAGAACATGGTGAACACACGAACAAATCAGCCAAGTATCATCACTGGATGTGTCAAAGCCCTAAGTAAAGGCAGATTTGGCTCGTCCCTTATTGTTATGGATGCCTGCCGAAATGAGAGACTCCTGGAGCAGGGAATAGAAGTTCCCGAAAACATCTCCCGAACAATTCTGGACAGGTTTCTCCCTAATTGTACTAGCTCCTCTGCCCCACACCAAAGTCGCCCTGATGCTGTCTTTGTGCGCTCTATCCCAGGTCGATCTCACCACCTTGATCCTACCAAAATCCCTCCTCAAGATAGGGACATTCATCTTGTTGAATTTAAATCCTGCCCTGATACCAACCCTTTATCCACTCTGGAAGCTGCAACTACTCAGCATGCCAATACTTTAATAAGGCTCAAAACCCGCAGCTCAAGAAACCCTAACAGAAACAACAAAGTGACCTTGCACATCATCTTAGTTGGTGTGGCAGGCACTATTTATAACGACTACACCATTCAACCTCTTATCAACTTGGGTTTAACCAGGCAGAAGGCTAAATCATTAGCATCCAAACTGAGTTGCCATGCTATCCAAAGATTAACAACTATTATTAACACCAGACATGCACTTCATTTCCAGGGGACTTCTGGGGGAGGGTTTGCTGGTCGCGCGGCGGAGGAGAGCAGGAGAAGAAGAGTCTGGGCGTCCAGGAGCATGGCAGCCAACCCTCCAGATCCTCAGTAGCTCTTGTTTCTGGCTTTCTCCTAGGCTAGCTTAGTCTACTTTAGGCTTGAGGGCCCTTTGGTGAGACCCTTTCTAGCTTGCTAGTCAGGGAACCTTTCCTTAATGCACACGGCCTCTTGGCTGGCGTAGACTTTTCTTTTCTTTCTTTTCATCACTGGATGGCACTTCCTTTGAAACCCTTGTCTGTTCATGGTGCGCCCTTTTCTGTCCCCAGGTATTTGCATCTTGATTTGGGCAAGCGCGCGCTAGGAAACATGGCACATTTTCGCTTACATGCTCATACTTTAAGAGTTGAGACATTACTTTGGCAGGAGCACACATCAACTTGTGATAGGTGTGACCAAGGAGGACTCCAAGATGAAATGCATGCTGTGTTCCTTTGTTATTGCGCTTCCGTGTGTTCTCTTCGAAGAACTTATGCACAGTTATTTTCTGACTTCCCCTCTTCTCATAGAAATTTTCTGGACGATTCAGGCACTTTCTACTATTCTCAAGCTAGCTCTGAGGATGCTATTCCTTTCTCGCAGAGGCAAACTAATGAGACTTATCGTTTTATTTCTGATCTCATGGATATTTTTTGTGCAGTTGGAACAGTTGAGCAGACCGAGCAGCCAAACTACCTGGCTGAAGGTCAAACCCCATTGTAACTTATTTGAGCCGCTGCCACATTGTCACAACCACCTGCATTGCACACCTTAAGACCAAGATTGCCGGGCCTTCTAGGGACTTTTCACATTTCAACTAGAAGAAATATTCTCTGGAAAGATCTGCTGCGTCCAAACGTTATGCAAGCAGCCACTTCTGGCCAACACAAATCTTAAATTATATTTTCTGACAAGCTTACATACACAGTGCTCACGGCCAACATTTCTCCATTTAAGGTTTAGGGTGTAGGGAGCAAACAGGGTTAGGGGTAACAGGGCAAATAGGGTTTAGGGTTCAGAGGGTGAACGTTGCCTGCATTTTGTGTCCTTCTTTCTGTTTGAAAGTCAACGTACACGCTGACCGTACGGTCAAGCTAGGATGCATACAGGGATCCACAGACTCAAAAGCCTCAGCCGTAGCAGCAGCGGTGAGTGCTGCATGTACTTAGCACCTAAAAAGAAGGTGGATGGCTGTACTGTCTCCCAATCAACCTAGGCTTCAGGTCCCTCCAGTCTTCCAAGGGAAGCAAGTCCTCTGCTTTCATGTCGCTCGTGTTCCATCCGTCAAGCTCAACCTTGGATAACACCACCCCTCCATCGCTTTTCCCCAGCTTTTTAAAGCCCAGAGTCTCTAGCAGCAACATGGAGGCAGGCCTGCATGCATTCAAAAGATAGCCAGAGACATTCCATTCATGCAGTGTAAACATGTGCAGGGTGGCACACACAGGTCTTGCACTGCCGTAAGCTAGCACATATGCCGCTGATGTGCTCCTCAGCTAGGAATAGAGGTGGAAGGTTTAGATATGGCAATTGCACAGCCCATGCTCATCTGTTCTAGCTGGTTCAGCGTCAGAAACTTGTAACATACAGCACACACTGCACTCATGCCTTTCAAATGCACCGGATATGTTGCCAAGCAGGATTGCTATGGCTAATGTAAGGGGTTCCATTTTGAAACAAGGATGTTAGCGCCTTACTGAGTGCAGACTATCAGAAGGTGCTCCCGGGGATTGAGGTCAACGCCAAGCCCAGCATCGAGCTCCACCTGCAGCAGCCCCAGGGCAGCAAAAAAGGGTACACAACTTCAGGTGTTGAGTACAGCATAGATGCCTGAAGTGCAACGGCTCATAATGTTTAGAAGCTTACAACCATCCCATGCTCTCTCCTTAACCGTATTTTGCCTGTGCTACAGACAAGGAACCCTGATGAATCAAGGAAGCATGTGGAGGCAGCGTCACTTGTTGGTGTTTGAACCAAAACGTAACTCAAACAGAACGTGAAGCAGCAGACCACACAAGACTTACAATACTTGTGAGTTTCCTTGCGCACACAAGCAATATACATTTGTGCGCCACTTGCTAGCTAGGTTTGCGCACACAAGCCAAGTAACTGAAATTGAAGGTTGTGACGTATTACATGGTCTTTGTCTGGAAACAAACTTTTCAACGCTTATATCTATCAGCTTGGCTACCTGAAAGGCGAAATATCTCATTTGTGTAGCTCATTCCATCAGCATGTCATGTATTGGGGGTTGAACCTTATGGAACAGGGATTTATTTTGCAGGCTTTGCAAATGTGAGCATGTTCACAATCCCGAGGTTTCTTCACTGCAAATTACAGTGGCATTTGGTACTCCAGAGCACTCCTAAGCACACCGGCAACAGGGTCCAGGGAAGGTGTTTCATGGTGCTAAGGTGCAGGGTCATCATATGCAGCGGCATAGCGCTAATTGCGCCATACTGCAGTTAAACCCACTGTGCCATACTGCTATACTATAGAAATGCCATCATCCTTGTAGATGTGACTCCTTGCACGGCAATGGCTAAGAGATGAAAGGGTCCACTCCATGAGGCATCCACCTTTCATGTTGTGGACTGCAACACTCCAGCTGAGATGTTTTGCTTAAACACTCACCCGCCAGTTTTGGGAGAAAATCTCTTTCAGTAGGGACTCTGCGTCCCCAGGATTTGAGCCCTGGGACAAACAAATAAGGGTCCACAATGCACCAAGGAAGGGAGTGAGGAAAAATAATACAAGAAAGCTCACAATTTTATGGGCCTTTGGATTTTTGCTGGTAAAATGAGTTACAGTGAGGCTTACAAACTTTGTGGCAAGTATGAGTGCCTGCAGTCTCCAGGCAGAAAACAAATGGAAATAACAAAGAATATCGTGAGGCAAAGCACAGAAGATGCAGAAACACAGAGCAGCCATGCGCACAGCCAATGTCCCCTAGATTCCTTGCACACACATTTCACTCCACGTAGTTGTTTCCAAGTACCTGTGCCATTCTGTCCAGGGCCTCTCTCTTCTTAACTTTCTTGAAATATGGTGGCCCAGATGCGCCCCACGCAGACCAGACACCACTGGCGATGCCAAACGTCTGCAAACGCACAAAAGTGCATGCCAGGTTCACAATCAGCGTCACTGAACGGCCATGGTTACAGCAATCACAAGCGCAAATACCTCCCAAGCTTACTGCATGCTGTGAACATTACACATCTGTCGACATACCTGATTGCTTTGGAGCAGGTGGCTACCTTTTGTCAATGCATTTGTACCCAAAATACACTTCAACATACATGCTGGAGCCCTACAAACAACTGCCAAGATCAGGCTATGCCTGCAATATGGCTGAGCAAAGCTCATGTCCTCATCGATGACTTAAATCGGGAGGTAGTGAAGCTCGGCAACCATCAAAACTGAAGGCCTTGGGGGTTGGTGCAAGATCATGAGTTGATCACTCGATGAGGAGGCACTTGAGGGGTCACGAGTTGACCACTAGGAGTAGGGGGTGCTTGAGTAATACATGCGGCTTTTTTTGGTTGGCCTAACCTTCTTCTCCTCTTTTTGGTGTGAAGCAATCCAAGAAGCAGTTAGCAGTGGCCCTTTAAGCCCCACCCGCACTTTTGATGAGGATATATTAGTGGTAACACAGGCGTGGTATGGTGTGTGCTCTCCTAGAAATGGTAAGCCACCTCACTATGTCTCTGTTCAGCCTGCCCTGGCAATTAAAATGGCAAGCAATTCTCTGTTCAACCTGCCACGTCTCTGTTCAGCCTGCCAATGGTAGCGGAAATGGCAAGCCAGCACGACTTTGTGTACAGCTTCCATGGCAGTGGGACCCCTGGCATTTTATCATGCAGAAAATGCAAAGGCAAATGCAAGAATGACCTGCCATGATGAGCATCGTATCATTACCACCACCACCACCACCACCACCACCATCATCATCATCATCATCATCGTGCTACCCCCACCTCGTTTCCGCTGAACCCGACTGTTGCACACTTCCCATTCTCAAGATGCCCCTTCAGTAACTCTGCTGAGTACTCCACCAGCCACTCCTCTGCCTCTCCTTGCTGCTTTTGGGGGTCCTGCTCTAGGGTGGGTGTGCTCCTGGCGGCCTCAGAGGGGGAAGGCACACTGAGAACGTACAGGGTCTTTGGCAGCAGTACTTCTCCAGCTACAGCATCAAACTCCTCCTCATCCTCCCACCTGAATTAAGTGGATTGAAAGCACGCGCTTGTGCTGTGAGTGGTGCATTGCTCAAAAAGTGCTAGCACACGTGGGTGAACATACGCGTGAAAGCATGCATGTGTTTGTGTGTGTGTGTGATCAGAAGGCGTATGTGTCAAACTTGAAAATTTCAGCGCAAGAGGTGGGTGGGATTTCAAACAGCAGGAACTTCAGCCGAAGCAACGTGAAATCATGCTCACCAATCTGCGCTCGTCCTCCGCAAAATGAGCTCCCTCCTTCTCCTTCCTGATGGTTTTCTGCTGTGCATTTGACTCTGTCGGAGGTGGGTGGATCCCAAATGAGAGCTTGCAGGCAGCACATTGCATGCAATGTTGCCCCTGCGTGCTTGACATGGGCTTCTCCCAGCATTTGATGGATATGATGATGCCGAAGCTGGTCTCATCGATGCTCCTGGAGGGTAGGACAAGACTTGAGAAATGCAAGCGCACATACTTCCTAGCCAATAGGTTGACACACTGACGAATAAGAGTATATATATAAGATATGTTAGATCAAAATTCTTATAATAATTTGGGTTCTTTCAGATCTCTTCATGAAAAATTCATCCAAATTAAAAGGAAAAGAGCATCAGCTTCACAAATAACAATAAGGATTGACTAGAAATGGGATCAATGGAGGTAGATGCCCCTGGGAAAGATGATTTGGAAGCAGAGTGCGGCATCTCAGCGTTTGCTTCCGCCCTGCCTGGTTTCACTGGCATCTTGAAGCATAGGTGAGCTAAGTGTTACAGACCTCTGTTGCATTGAACCACCTTCCCCTGGGGCATTCAATTTGAATAGCAAGACAGCCGCGCAAAGACAGCCGCCATTGCTTTTGCATGAAAGTGTTTCCAGAGCTGGGTTTCTTCATGAAACTATGCATCACACGAATTATATGCAAACACAAGGCTCCTTCCTCTGTACACAGATACCGCGATTTCCAAGTGACCGAGGTTGACGCCCAGGGCAGGCTTGCCAACTTGACCTCCCTCAGCCTCCCCCCCCAGGTGAGTGCATTGAATGCACTGCAATGAGGTGCTGGTGAATATCATGTATCAGCGAGCAAGCATGCTCACAGAACACAGAAAAAGGTCCGCATGTAGTCACACAGCACACACGAGCACACACATTCACACAAATGCACTTGCACACACGCGCAAACACACACACACACACACACGCACGCATGCACACACGCAGGCATGCATGCCAGCACTTCACACCCACTCAAATGACATACACGTACACACACATACACACATGCATGCATGCATGCAGCACACGCCCTGTTGCATCCATACACACGCAGCCCGAGCCGCTTCCGTTTGAGTCCCTCCCTGGCTCGGAGGCAGCCATTGCTTCTGCCTTCAAGCATGTTGCCGGCCCCCACGCAGCAAAGCAGCTACACAGCCTGCTGCGTGCCATCTCCCGCACCTACTACTCCAAAGCACCACCCCAAGCACCGGCCCAATTGGGCGAGTCCCAGTCAGGTGGGGAACAGGGAGCAGCTCCATTGGCTGAAGCAGCAGCTCCTTTAGCTGAGGCGCAGGCAGCAGATGCGTCCAAGCCTGCGGCTGGATCAGAAGCAGCAGCAGCAGCAGCTGCAGTCACAGCAACAGGAGGTGTGGCCGCTTCTGCTCCAGGTGGTAGTGGGGAGGATGTTGGGGTGGAGGATTCTGCAGTCGAGCAAGGGCCTCACGGCGAGCTGTCCATTATTCTGGAGCCCATCGCCGACAAGAATGCACGCAAGGTGTGGTCGCCGGCAGTGTGTGTGTGTATGTGTATGTGTGCCTGCACAGGTTTTGCTTTCCAGATTCAGACATGCTCATGCACGAATGCAAATATCCATGCATTTGATGATGGGCATTCACCGCTGGGAAGCTTTTTGTAGGAGGCTCACCAGCGAGCATGCATGCTCACCACCATGCATACCCCCTGAGGCCTGGACTGCCTGCCTTTTTGTCCTGCCACTTCAAGCTCGCATGTTCCTTTGAGGAACTTGAACCTGCAGTGTTGCATCCCTATTTTGCATATTAGCATGACCCATATGCGTGTTTTAAATACAGAGCAGGTGGCCAGAGACCAATGCACAAGGCCGCTCCGTCCAATTGCAACCTCACACCCTACATACCCCACCTGCGTTTGTGCATACGCGCATCAAGCGCTTCAGCATGCACATGCATTCACACACAAGCACAGTATTCAAACATGCAAGAATGCTTCAAACATGCGCGTGCACACACACACACACACCTACACACATGCATGCAAACACGCATGTGCCCACCATGCGTCACTTTCAACCCCCTCAAATGTGTTCAAAGTACATGCATTTGCTGCAGGCCATGCATGAGTTCCTCAACCTTAACCTCAAGGTGCTGCCGGAGCTGATTGGCTCAGTAGAACCTTTGGGCTCAGTAGAACATCCAAGCACGCATGCATGCGCGTGTACGTGTGCTGCAGGCCGTGCATGAGTTCCTCAACCTTAACCTCAAGGTGCTGCCGCTGCTGATTGGCTCAGTAGAACCTTTGGGCTCAGTAGAACATCCAAGCACGCATGCATGCGCGTGTACGTGTGCTGCAGGCCGTGCATGAGTTCTTCAAGTCTGACCCCAAGGTGCCACCCCTGATGACAGGCATAGTCGATGAGGCCGCTGTCCGCCCCGCTTCCTCCAGCAAGCCCCAGGGTGAAGGCAATGGCACACAGGGTACACAAGGCACACAGGGTAGTGGTCAGCCCACCCCTCCCAGCACTGGCCGCATTTTCATCAAGTACACACCCACGCGCACGCAACGACGTGAAGCCACTGCCTCCTCAGCTGGGCAGTCAGAGACTGCTGGGCATCCGGGAACAGAGGCCACAGGGGGGCCTGACAGTGCAAATGGGAGAGAAGGGAGGGGAGGAGGGGGGCGTGGGGCCCGGGGAGGGAAGGGGGGGGGTGGAAGAAGGGAGGGGAGGGGGAGGGGCGGAAGGGGGGATGCGCAGCAGTCGCAGCAGTGGGGCGGGGGCTCAGATTGCAAGCACGTCAAGTTTGTGCTATACAAGGAGAACCAGGACACGCAGGTGCGGGAGCTGGAAATGAGGGATCAGAAGAGCAGGGAGGCACAGTGATTGCAATGGGCAATGAGGGAGGTATATAGAGCCAAGCACAATGGGCAGCAAGGGCAATGAGGGAGGTACAGTGGTTGCTGCAAGCGGACTTTAATGAACTGTGCATTATACCCAGCTGTGCCTTCGACGGAAGCGCAGAACTTGAATGGAGTGTCTCGTCTGCTGCTCAGCTGTGACCCACTGCATTGGGTTCGTCAGGTGCCTGCGACGGAAGCGCAGAACTTGAATGGAGTGTCTCGTCTGCTGCTCAGCTGTGACCCACTGTATTGGGTTTGTCAGGTGCCTGCGACGGAAGCGCAGAATTTGAATGGAGTGTCTTGTCTGCTGCTCAGCTGTGACCCACTGTATTGGGTTTGTCAGGTGCAGCTGTTTCTGTCCTGTATACGTGCTTCCTCAAAGCAGCGCCCCCCTTTAATGATCAGTGCTGAAACTTGAGGGCTGCTGCGTATTATTGCATGCTCTGGCCGCCTGTACACACAAACACACACGCACACAAAATACACACGCACACACGCAACACATACAAACGCACACACTTACACACAACAAATACACACGCACACACATACAAAACGCAACACACATACGACACATGCACGTACATGCTCCTGTCACCCCCACATGCATTGCCATCGCTTTCATTAACAAGCACACCAATGGTTTCTAGCTCGCTGTCCATACCAGGCTCCTCTGTCCGCCATCTCGCGCATGCTCTGCCTTATAATTACCAACACCACATGCACTATCAACACTCACAATCACACGCACACCACCCCACCCTTGCTCGCTGTCCATGCCAGGCTACTCTGGCTGCCATCTTGCACATGCTCTGCAGCACACCTACCACCACCACATGCACTGTTCTCACCCACAATCACACATGCACCACCCCTCCCTTGCTTGCTGTCCATACCAGGCTGCTCTGGCTGCCATCTCGCGCACACTCCGCCTGGGGGGTCCGGGCTCCAACCAGCGCAGTGTCTTCGGCTTTGCTGGTGCGTGTTGCAGCCCTGTTTTGCAAAGGTCTCCTCCTGTTGCTTTTGCCTCCTTGTGGCTCCTTACACTCACTCATGCTTGCCTTCCTGCACAGTGTCTCTGGCTTTGCTGGTGTGCTGCAGCCCTGTTTCACTGAGGTCTTCTTTCGTTGCTTTTCGCCTCCCATGGGGCTTCTTAAGCTGAGGCTCCTTACGCAAAGCCTTGCCTCACCTCTCCAGACACTCTTTTGGACCTGCCTCTTGGAACTGCCTGATGCACAGACAGGTCTGTGAGAGCATGCTGCCCTGCCACTCTAGTGCCTATCCAAAGTCACAATGTCTCTTGACTTTGCTGGTGTGTTCCAGCCAACGGCTTTTCCCATGTCTCACCTACCTGGCAACCTCCTATACCTGGCAACATATGCCTCACATGTCTCACCTACCTGGCAATATATATAATATGTCTCATATGTCTCATATTATATATATATACATAATATGTCTCATATGTCTCACACCTTTCAAACTCCCATCCATTGACATGTTACACAGACAGTCTGCCACTCTTGAAGCAAGCCCTGCAACGTCATTGGCTCTGTTGGTGTTTGACAACAACTTTCAACGTATGAGTCTATTTATGCATTACAAATGGAACTGCCTTTTGCCAATTATGGACTCCAGCCCATGGGCTTTCTTTGGTATTGGCAGATCATTGCAGCACACCCTCTCGGTATGCAACCTATCAGAGACTTTCACGGCCTCCTCATGCACAGACTGACACACACACACACACACACACACACACACACACACAAGCGCACGCGTGCAAGTGCACACGTTTGCTGGCTTGGCATACGTTCATGCTGGGGTGCAGGCACAAAGGACAAACGTGGCCTGACCTCCCAATTCGTGACGGCCTTCAAACTCCACCCCGCACGCCTGGCTGCACTCAATGGGAACACATGGTAAGGCACGCTTTGCTTATGACCTTTGCAACGTGACTGAGAATTGGAGTGCATGGTACGACTGCAAAATCATGTGGATTGGCGTGCTTTGCTGCACTACCGATTTTATTTGTGCTTGGTAGATGTGGCAGTCATATGTACATCGCGAGCATGCTGCATACCGCTGCATGTACTTCCTCCAGCTGAGGTGCGTAGCTCACATCAGTGTGCTTTGCTGCACTACCAACTTGTTTGTGCTTGGTAGATGTGGCAGTCACACGTACATCGCAGGCATGCTACATGCCTAAAATGCATATGTGTGTTTCCCCTGGCTGTGGTGCATAGCTCAGTGCTCTGCTGCACCACTGCTATGTCCGTGCTTGGCTGCTGTGGCAGTACCACCTACAATGCGAGCATGCCGCATACTGCTGCATGTGCTCCCCCTGGCTGTGATGCTTAGCTCAGACTAAGTGCTTGCCTGCTGAATGCCTGGCTGCACCCCTGGGCATGCAGCAATGAGACAGCCAATGAGATCAACCACGAGGTTATCCGCGAATTAGATGATGATCGGGATAACGGATGTGATAATCCATGCGGGATGCTTGGCTGCACCTTTGATCAGCATTCATATCACGCAGCAGTGAAGAAGCCCACAAATAACTGACCCGATAAGTACCGAGAAAAGCCATGCGCTGCTTGGCTGCACCTCTGAGCACGCAGCAGTGAGGTGACCCTTGGTGTACTTGGTTGCACTCCAAACAAAAAGCAGCATGCATGCCTTGCTGAGCTGACTGGGTTGGAAAGCTGTGATGGCAGTCTGTGCTCCAGAAGAGCGGAAGAGTTGAGCTGAGAAGAGGCTCCACCTCAATGAATCTGTGCTCTTTGGGGGCTGATCCTAGGACATCAGCCTGGTTATGGAGTCTCTATGACATGATGCACTACTCTCGCGAAGAGGCCTGATGTGATGCACTACTCTGACACGGGGCCTCTCCAGGTAGTGTTGCTGAGGAGTACAGAAGGCCAGGCTTGTGGGTGTCTTGATCAGGGGAGATGCTCACAGCGCCGGTCCCTGTGTTTTGATTCTGTTCCTCTGCTTGGTACAGGGAAAGCTGTGACGCAGCCCGGTGTTCATTGTCTGACAGCATGACAGGCAGCCTACATGCTTGCCTGATTTTGATGGCTCTCTGTGAAGCTCAGGCACTCAAAAAAGCCATCCAGACTGCGGAACTTCGAGCAGTGGAAGCCATTGAAAAGTAGGCTGCACAGGCTCCACCAGTAAACAAGTTCACGGGCAAAGGCAGAGGCAAAAGAGGCCTTTTTGTCAAATAGCCTGATTGCCTCAGGGCACCGATTGGCAAAAACATATGTCTGCATCCACCGACTCAGAGGGGCACAGAGCAAGAAGCGCTAAGAATAGAGCACTTGGGCAGTGGAAAGCTCCAGAGGGGGTAGTCTGAGGCCCCGGATTGCCTGTTTGTTCCATGCTCCCTGCAAATTGTCCAAAACGGGCACCTTTCAAGCCTGGGTTCCTTTGGTAGACTGTGGTTCCTGTAGCACTAGAGTCTGAGGGGTGCCAGTTGCGGAGAACATGCCAAATTAGCCGCGGATTGAACCCTAAATTTGGACCACCTAATCTCCATTCCTGACCATCCACTGCACCAAATTGGGTGTTTTATGGTGATTTAGTGTCCTTGTACCAAGAGAATACCATTGCAACAATATGGAGCAGGGTTGGGTCATACACAGGTTTGGGGGCAGCCGTATGCGTTTAGACACGTGGAATACGCAAACATCACGTATAAACGCGTATTTTGAGGGCCATTTTTGCGAGGGTCTTGGGTGGTTGGGGCCCCAGGAGAGGGCCCCAACCACCCCCCAACTACCCCCCCATCCCCAAAGACCGTATACATTAAAGCCTAAAGATAAGGTTCCTGAGTGGGATTATGTTGCAGTGGCAGAGCCTGATGCAGAGCCAGAAGCAGAGGGGGAGAGGGCGCTTGCACGTGCGTATGTACAGCATCAGTAGCTCACAACCAATAATGCCACTGACATGGTGTGGCAAGCGACTTGCACTTGTTCAAGGGCCTGCCTGCAGCCGGGGCAGGCTCAGCCTTGGATGGCTGTGGAAGAGGGAAGGGGAGGAGAAGATGGGGCAGCATGCAGCTTGAGGAGGGGTCCATAGGGGGAAACTTGGGTTTGCAGGCGCTGAGGAGGATGCAGTGTAGAATTTAGGGCACAGCTGTTCAAATTGTTGACAGGAAGCAGCGAAACTTGAAACAAAAGGCCCAGTACGGGCCTGCAAGGCACCGCCAGCAGGCGTCATCTTTTATGTTTGGCAAACAGCCATTTAAAGCAAACACATTTTAACGTCATCCTTTATGAAACATTGACAAACGCGTTTCACGTACGACCCAACCCAGGAATGGAGTGAACAGACCCAGTGGTTGGTGAAATGCAGACTTCCAGCCATTTACCTTCAAGAAAATCCAGCACAAGGGGTGCCAAAAAGGTTAATTTTTGACCTCTTTTCCTGCTTTTAAATATGCAGGATGTAAGTGATGTATAAGGAGGTCACAAACATTTTGGGAGTAAAAAATTGCCCCAGGTTAGCTGTGGGCCCTTCTTGGGTAATCTGAGGCCACAGAGTGATCTGGGGTCCTTTAATCTTCATTTTGTGGTGAATGTAATACTTTGTTATGAAAAATGATTGGTGGCATGGTTATATTTGAGAAAGAAACGGGAGAAAGAGCATGTCCAGCAAAATCTACCAGTTGACCCCCTTTGGGAAAGCTCTGACAAGGACACAGCTCCAAAAAAACCAGGGTTGGATCATACGTGAGTTTGGGCTTAACAGTACGCGTATATACGTGTAAAATACGCGTATGTCACGTATATACGTGAATTGGGAGGGCCATTTTGGGCCGGGAGGGTCTTGGGTGGGAGGGAGGGTCCCGACTACCCCCCAACCACCCCCACACACCCCCAAGGCTTACAAACACTTACACATGCCAAAATAGAAGGGTCCTGGGTAGCGAAGTGCGCAGCAGCTCTCTCTAGAGGTCTCTCGAAGGTCTGTCAAAGGTCTGACAGGGCATGTCGAAGCGATTTACCTACGTATTTTCTGACGTTTAGCAAAAAGCCATTTTTATGATACGCGTTTTTCATCAATTTTTACGATACGTGAAAATACGCGTATTCACGTATGACCCATCCCTGAAAAAAACTGATTGCATGTGCATGCCCTGTCTTGCAGAAGAGCAGGTACACGAATGCAGATGCAGCGGTCCCACTTTGAGCTAAGCGATCTGAAAGGAAGCATTGTCTGTGCTAAAAAATGGAGTGCCTCTGTGCTTAGGGTCGTCCCCGTGAACAATGCCCCCAGACTGTCTCACTTAGCTGTTCATGCATCCTGCGCATCCTGCATGCATCCCTCTGTGCCCTGAGCATACCAAAACATTGGGCAGCCTCCTTCGTTTCCTTGCCTTCCCTCTTGACTGTTTGTGCCAGGTGGTGTGCAGCACAGGCAAGATTCTGCGTCACAAAGGTGGTGTAAAGCACAGGCAAGGTTCTGCACCACAGCATTGACAGCACCATCCAAAAGTGTCTGATGTAAGGTGTGCATGCTCTCTCTTGATGCAGGCTGCGAGGGCTGAGCCTGGGGAACTTTGAGTACTGCGCGATTCCTCTGCGGCTGGGCCACCTGGCTGGAAACTGCTTCAATCTGCTCATGCGCAATGTCGTGCCAGAGGAGGAGGGCGTGTCAGCAAGCGAGCTGGAGCAGCGGGTGCGCGCGCGTGCGTGCGTGTGTGTGTGTGTGTGTGTGTGTGTGTGTGTGTGTGTGTGTGTGTGTGTGCAGGAGAAGGCTCCTGTCTTTGTGACGTATTTTGCTTCGTGCTCTCCTCTGGCTGACCTGAAGCACCAAACTTTGCTGGACATCTTTACATTCCTCCACACTTCACCTTCTGCATCCCTCAGCATGTAAGGTACCCTCCTTCAGCATGGCATCCCTCAGTATGCCATGCTCAACATGTTATGCACTTGCGCATGTTTGCATTCCTCGATGCTCCACCCTCTGCCCTCAAGAGCTTGTCCTTACTTGTACAAGCCACCCATTCCTCCGTTTTTTCACTGTCATTCTGTGATTTTCAATCACTGTGCCAAGCTCTTGCCATCATTCTGTCAGCCTAGTGCAATTCTTTGACCACCCTGTGCACCCTGTGACCAAGGTGCACAGACCTTGTGCTGCTGCGGCAGTGCATGGCTTTATAAATTACTCATCTTCATCAAAGCACCCACTGTTTCATTATTCATCAGTATCAATTTCATCTTGATCAACTTGTTTAGCCTCCTGTGCTGCTGCGGCTGCGCATGACTGTGCTGGCATCTGTAAGCTTGTTTCAAAACATTTGGCCCAAAAGACGTGCGTTGCTGAGACAAGTCCCTTTCTCCTTCCTGCAGGTGCATGCATCCTGTGCTGCTGTCAATAGCTGCTCATGACTGGCAGGCATTTGTTACCAATTTTCAAGCATGACGTTATATGTTAAAGGAAGGACATGTGTTGCCAAGGCAATCCCCCTACTCCTTCCTGCAGGTGCATGCATCCTGTGCTGCTGTGGCTGTGCATGGCTTTGTCAACTACTTTGGCCTCCAGCGCTTTGGCACTGCTGGCACACCCACACACAAGTGCGTGGCATCTACATTTGGCCAATCTTAATTTTGTATGCATCATATGGTACACACACACACACACGCAATTAAACCTTAATGAGGGTGCCGTCATGTGATCAAATCCTCATGAATGTGCATGTTTGTATGTGTTGTGTGTCATTGGCAGGGACATAAGTAAAGTCCCAAGGAAAAAGCGAGAACAGTAAAAAAGGATACAAAACAGGACTTGTGATTTATAGCCCAAGCAGTGCAATGATTTCTTATCGAATGGTTGATCCAGCTCTGCTGCATGGCAAGCCTGCTTTTAGCCCTTAAGCTTCACAAAGGTGCAATGTATTTTGTGAAAATGTCCCCCCCCCCCCCTTTTACCGTTTTTGTGCAATGCACATGCACAAATCGATAATTTAAAAGGAGCAAGTGTTGCACTAGTGCCTGGTTCTCATTCTCTCAAGCCATCTGTGGAATAGACCAGCCTTGTCCCTGAGAAAAAAAAATCAGAAATTGCCGGAAAGTGTTTGGTGCGTGCACGCATGGCCGATTTTGGTACAGAGGAAGCACGCGGAAATGTTTGCCCTTTGCTGCAACTTGCAATGGAAGGCCATTGTGGTATTGGGAGAACAAGTAGTGCTCTGGTGGGTGGGTGCAGGGTGGGTGCTGCCCTACTGCAAGCCATTTTGGAAATAGATAAATAAATGTGTTTTGGTGGGTGCGCGCAGAATAGGTAGTCCCTGCTATAAGGCCCTACTGCAAGGGCATTTTGGTAATGTAGAAAAGTATTTTGGTGAGTGCGTGCAGGGTGGGTGCTGCCCTGCTCCAAGGCCGCTTTGGCGCAGCGGTGGACCTCATCATGGGGGATGGCTTTGAAGACAGGGATGGCAGCTCTGGCGGCAGGGACAGTAACAACAGCAGCAGCAGCAGGGGCGACCCTGGGCACCAGCAGCAAAAGGCGCCTGTGCGGGAGGCGCGTGCAGCTTGGCTGGAGAGGCGGGATCCCAAGGTGTGTGTGTGTGTGTGTGTGTGTGTGTGTGTGTGTGTGTGTGTGTGCTGCACCTGGTGAGGCTTTGGCTAGCTTGCTGGTTAGGGAGCCTTTCCTTCATGCACGCAGCTGGACCTGGCTTGCGTAGTCTTTTCTGTTCTTTTCTTGCGCAGCTTGGCTGGAGAAGCGGGACCCCAAGGTGTGTGTGCTGCACCTGGTGAGAGGCTTTATCTAGCTTGCTGGTTAGGGAACCTAGATAGGGGGAGCAGTAGGGACGGAAGGAAGAGGCTGTGTCGCCAGAACGGCTGCTGCTGCATCACCGGATCCGGATCTGGTGACCCAGGTCCACGGGCGGGAAAACAATTTCAGCAGAGCACAGTGCGCTCGCCATATGTTTGCTTGTGGCTCATGCATGATTGTGTGTGTTTGTGTGTTAAAAAACTGGGATGATAAGGACTAGAAACACTTTCTTGCCTTTCCTCCCTCACATGCGCCGCCCTGCTTCTCCTTTACACGCTGCTTTGGTTGTTGGGCAAGCTTGCAGTGAAGAGCTCCCTTAGCCCGTCCCTCTCCCCTATCACACAGGCAGCCCTGCATTTGCTGCCGCATTTAATGTTGGCTCAGCTCTCCGTGATGGCTGTTGCAATGCACACAACCTAAGCCCTGTGCTTTCCTTTCCCCCCGTCACATAGGCTACCTTGCGCCCTATGCCGCATTGGAGGGTGGCTGTGCACCTCCTGATAGCTCTGCTGCATTGCATCCTACTCAAACCTTGTGCTTCCCTTTCCTCCCTCACCCAGGCCGCCCTGCGTTTGTTGCCGCATTGGATGGCTGCTGCAAAGCACCTAATATAATAATAATAAGGCCTGTGCTTTCCTTTCCCTCTTTCACCCAGGCCGCCCTGCGTTTGTTGCCGCATTGGATGGTGGGCGAGCGCTCTCTTATGGAGGGCCTAGCACGCAAGCAGCAGCAGCAGCAGGGCAGCAAACGTGGCGGTGGGCCTGCAGGTCCCCAGCAGGGCCAGAACAAGCGCGTGAAAGGGAATGATGGACAGAAACGGCGGCAACAGCAAGGTCAGGAGCAGCAGCAGGGGCAGCAGGAGCAAGGGCAGCAGGAGCATGGGCAGCAGCAGCTGGGCAAGGAGCAGGAGCACGAGCAGAAATTGCAACAAGCAGACCAACAGCCTCAGCAGCAGCAGCCACACTTGACGGAGCAAAGAGAGCAGCAAGCACATCAGCCAATAGCTGCAGGGATGCAGGAGGATGCCAGAAGTATGCAGGTTGATGGCGCAACCTCTGCAGCGGGAGCAGCAGCAGCACCAGCAACAGCAGCACCTGTAGCAGCGGCAGCAGCGCCAGGAGCACCACCAGCCCCTGCAACAGGAGCATCAGCTGCTGCTGCGGCAGCACCAACGGACACACCCTTGGCAGAAGCAGCTCCTGGAGCAAAAGGGTCGGAGCAGAGGGACAAGGACCCCAACCCGGAAGCCAAGCCTCAGGCACCCTTTTCAGAATCAGGTGCGCTTAAAGGGTGTAGCCTTTTGTCTCAGGACACCCAAAAGGGTGTTAACATGTTTCAGGGCACCCTCCTTGGAATCAGGTGCAAGATTCCAAGAAGCTCGTAAACGAGGTGTAGTAGTCATGTCCCATGCAGTCATGTCCCTAGGGTCAAGCAGCTCCTGGCTTCACGTGGAAGCTGCTCTTGCTTGAAGGGTTTGGCTGCCAATCGGGCCGACTGGTTTCAGCTCCTGCCATTTGACCCCACCAATCTCACATCAGAGGTCTACCCGCAGCTCTCATGGAAGGCATGCACCTCTCAATGCTTGCTCCACGCAAGCAAAGCTCGGCCTACAGAGCGCAGGGGCTGAGATGAAGCATCCATGGTTTACATCCTGATCATTGACCCAGCAAGGCTGCACTTGTGTGCACCTGCAAGCAAAGCTGTGCGCCACAGCTGCTGCTGGCTCTGTAGATTTTGAATGAGATGTATGAGATGTACTAATCACCTTTTAGCTCTTACCTGCTGTAAGGGCATAACTTCATCTCTCTTGTAACTTCTGTGTCGTCCTTTTGCTGGTCCCTTTGGGTAACAAAATTGATGCGTGCATGCTTGGTTCCATGCCCCATGAAGACAGCTGCAAGAGCAGGTCATCCTTTCACTTCATCTCTGTTCTTGTGCGTACCTGTATCTGTGCGTGCATGCTTGGTTCCATGCCCTTTGCAGACAGCTGCAAGAGCAGATCATCCTTCCACTTCATCTCCGTTCTTGTGTGTACCTGTATCTGTGCGTGCAAGCTTGGTTCCATACCCTCTGATGGAAGCTGTTTGTTCCTGCCCATGCACTTGCATGCATAGGTGTTGCAGGCGTGCTGTGCATGCTGCTCCTCCCCTCATGCCTGGTGCACCTGTAAGAATGGTGCATGGGCTTGTGCTCCATTGATTTACTGTAACTGCCTGGTTTCCCTCGCATATCCACTCATGCTCACAGGTACTGCAGGCGTGCTGTGCATGCTGGCTGGCTGCCCCTCTCCTTGTGTCCAGTGCAAGTACAAGTGTGGTGTTCTTGCTTTGCTAAGACTGCTTTTTTGTTCCTCTCACATGCACACATGCTCACAGCCGTTGCAGGCACACTGTGCAAACTGCTTCTCTCCCTGCGGCTTATGTATGTGCTAAGGCGCGCGCGCACATATGTATGTCCCAATTTAATGGACAAGCCATTAGTCAAGATACATGAGTGCTAGGCCATAGCATAAAGAAGAAGGTTGACATGTGCGCCTCAAGCCCCTCTCAAGGAAATTCCACACTGCTGCTGACATGCACGTGCAGATTTTGCGGGCGTGCTGTGCATGCTGCCCCACTCCCTGCGCCTCATGTACCTGCATGCGTGGCAAAGCCGGTTGTGGAATTTGGCAGCCAGCCATCGTGTCAAGGTAAGCATACAACGGAGGCTGTGCGTCTCGTGGACAGTGTAAGCCTCAAGGTGGGCACTCATTTCAGGCTGTGCGTCTTTTGTGGACAGTGTGAAGGAAAACACAGAGCGATAGCATCGTGGCGAGCACACATATCAGGCTGTGCGTCTTAGAAGAGGCATTTTCAAGTAGGGCGCAGAGTACAGCATGGTCCGGCCTACAGGCACTGGAAGTGTCAGGCTGAGGAAATAAGTAAGTTGTGTGCAAGCCCATTGAAGGCAGACACACATCCACACGCAAGCAGCCGCTGTTACTGGTGCTGCTGTTGTAGCCTTTCAGGAATGGAGCCTGATGACTCTGCTCCCTGCCATTGTCACCCATCCCATGCGCTGTGCATCCACAGATCTAAGCCTCGCCATCACACACACACACACACACGCACGTACGCACACACACGCGCGCACACACACACATGCACATGCATGCACATGCATGCCCCCCCCCCCCCCCCCCCCCACACACACACACACGCACGCACACGCACGCACGCCCACACACACGCACGCACACACACGTACACACGCACACGCACACACACGCACACACACACGCACACGCACACACACACACATGCACACGCATGCCCACACACACACACACACACACACACACACACACACACACACACACACACACACACACACACACACACACACACAAACACAAACGCGCACACACACACACACACACTCACACACAAGCTCAGCCCCCCGCCCCCCGCTGCCACAGGTGTACGGCGCTGACAGAGTGGTTGAGGGAGACCTGGTGTTGCCCCGACCCAGCGCACCTTCCTCACAGCGCCCAGCTGCAAGCTCAGGCCTAAACAACGCATCTCAGCTGTCAGCAGAAGAACTTGTGGCCTTGAGTGGGGAAGGGGGTGGTGATGAGGGGGAAATGGAGGGGGAGGGAGCAGAGGAGGGGCGGGATGGGGAGGAGGCCACTGCTCAAGGCTGTGCACAGCCCGGCAGTGGTGCTCCTGCTCCTGCTGATGTTGATAGTGGCAGTGGTAACGGGCCTGCAGGTGGGGTAGGTGCAACAATGCCAGCCCCTGCTGCGAGCAGCGGAAAGGGGGATGGGGTGACGAGGCGAGATGGTGGTAAGCATGTGCACACGTCTGCAGCGCGGCTGGCGGCAGTGCATGTGGTGACGGCACAGGAGGCGGAAGAGGGCAAGTTCAGCATTGAAGACGTGGTTTTGCCGATGCCTGGCGTGCGTGTGCAGGTGTGTTGGGCAGCAAGCATAGACAAGCGCAAGTGGAGAAGCGTGTCTTATTCAGTGCGTTTTGGGGTATGTGCTTTTGCTGGAGAACATGGATCACGTGTTTGGGTTCTCGTGCGTCATGAGCTTGCTTGTATGGATAAGAATGTGTGGGCAGGTTCAGCTGGGTGGACTTGGCATTGCCCATGTATGCATTCCTGCCCACATCATTCGTGATGCATGCAACCCCCAAAGTGTGTGCCGTCCAACTCCAGCTCCACCATACCCCCCATACGGCTCAGCATGGAGCAAGTGGCACTGCTCATGCAGGGGATGCGGTTGCAATACTTTTTGGGACAGGGGGGGGCTCAAATGCGTCCATGGTTCGTATGGGTCATGAAGTATTGGCGGGCTTTGTGTGAACGTTGTGTGCTGTCAATGCCTGGTGCATGCTGGTGTGGGCAGGTATCAAGTGTGCTGGCTTCCAATCGCACGTAGTTGAACATTGTGCCTCTTTGAGTGTGGAGTGAGTGTGTGGGACTTTCAACACTGCGCAACTTGGTTCCCCCAGAGATCAAGGGTGTCAGTTGTGCAGTGGCAAGGAACTGTCTGTGAGGGGGACATTATTAAAAAAGCTGTATCCATCTGCATCTCTGATGTCTTTGCAACTCTTGCAATGCTCAGATCATGTTTACGGTGTGATGTACTCTGTTCCATGAAACATGGGTACAGTGCTTCTATTTCAAGCAGGATGCGTGCGCATTGAATCTGCAGCATTAGGAACTCTGCACATTTTGCTTTCTTTTGTGCACAGTATCCCAAGCACAGCACGCGCGACGTGTACATGACGACTGCTGCTCAGGATGGCGTGGATTTGGAGCTCAGGTGATTGATGAGTTGTAATAAAAATGAATTGTGATAATGGTCGTGACAATAATACTGATGTTGACCAATGGTAGCAGTAGTTCAATGTTGAGTGCTTTTGACGTCTGTTTGCCGTAGAAATAATGTCATTATGCAAAAATAACTCTTTGGGGCCGTGCGTAGAAATTGCAGCTGGTGAAAAAATTATTGAAGCGGTGCATATGTGTGCGTAAGTGGGGAAAATAATTATTTGTAGCAATGAGAGTGGTGAGCAGCAGCAACCCCTCCTCCTCCTCGGCGGGTTCCAGCAACCCCACGCAACCCATTCAGTAGCAAAGGAGGTTGCCAGCAAGGGCAGGGGTGAAAGCAAGCGTGCAAGCACAAGCAAGTGCGTACGCCTAAGCAAGGGTGCGCGCCTCAGGAGGGCAGTGAGAAGAGCGAGGGGATGGCAGCAACAGCAGCGGCAGCAGCAATGAGACCAAGCAGTGAGAGCGAGGATGGGGGTGGCAGCAGCAATGAAGGGAGTGGGAGTGAGGTGGTTCCTGTGGGCTGAGGCCCTTCTGGCACTGCGTATGTGTGCGTATTTGAAAATGTTAACTTCTGTCATGGGTGCGTAAGTGATGCGTATGTGTAAAATTAATTATTCTTGAAAAGGGTGCGTATTGGTCACGCCTCTCTATGGTATGCTATGTTCCATGCTGAGCGCTTGATTGAGTTATGAAGTCTTTCTTAAATCACAGTAATGGACTGCATTTATGCAATGTGTGTCATGTCGCTGTTCCATTAATTATGAACTCTGCTGTTCAAGGGTCAAAAGCAGAAATGTCAGAAAGCTAGGTGCTCTTTCAATAGTGCGCAATTTTGATACCACAGTAGCTCACGGTAGGGCAGCGCAACCCCAGTACAATGCATAAAGTACAGCAAATTGTTTCAGGACTTGGAAGATGGATTGGGACCAGTTTAAGAAGCTCACACAAGTTTTGTGCAGGTTTGCAATTTGAGGTGAAGAATGTATATTTTTGGTGCCTACTATGCTGATCAGGGTTGAAAGGAGCCTGCCTCTGCCAGCGGATCCTGTAGGAGACCGAAATAACTTTATGGACTTTGATGATGGTCTTGCATGTGGGGGTTGACAAGACTGGCAAAACATAGAGAGAGCTGCTGAGCATCTTTTGCAGATGCTATTTAGCCCGAAGTGTTTGCATCCTACACAAAAGTGAAGGGCACCTCAGGATAGGACGTTCCCTGGTTGAGCAGGGGGCTTGCAATAAGTGATCAGGCGCCTCTTTACGAAGCTACCCTTTTTGGACAGGTGTCGGTGGTCACTCTGATGCAAAAACACGTTCCGGCAAAAGTTATGCAGGGGCTACACTGCAAGCCAGAGACAGCGGCTGGCACGCATGAACATTAGGTAGTCGCACAGATGGAAGGATGCGCTCCATTAATGTGTGCCCGCTTGCAGGCGTGCAAATGGACCCTAGTGAGTGCCGTACGCATGAAAGGATGTGCTGCGCTGCTGTGTGCCCACTAGCAGGTCACCTCCTGCACACAAGATGCGGGTGTTTGCGCTGGAGGCCTTGGGGGGTGACTACCGCCGCGTGGTGATGCGGCCGCGTGGCTTTGAGTGGGAGCTGATCAGGTGCGTGCGTGCGTGCGTGCGTGCGTGCGCGCATGTGTGTATATGTGTAGTGCTCGTGGGCCTCCGCCATGAGCTGCCCCTGTGAGGTGCTGCCTAATGCTACCTGTCACTGTTCAACTCCCATACAAGAGCCCCAATGATTGGCCAAGCCTTGTGAGAAGGAAGCTTTACCACTGCGCAGTGCTAGCTCTGTTGCTAGGTAAGTGTTGCTCCTTCATCACTACCTGCAGCATGTGGTGCAGCGTGCGCCTTCAAAAGGAAAGAAAAGAAAAGTCTACGCAGGCCAAAGGCCGCGTGTATTAAGGGAAGTTCCCCTAACTGGAAAGCTAGAGGCCTCACCAGAAGGCCCCCTAAACCTAGACTAGACACAGCTAGCCTAGAGAGAGCCAGAAACAGATCTAATGGGGATCTGGAGGGTTGCTCGCCATGCTCCTGGACGCCCGGACTCTCCTTCTCCCGTCCTCTGTCGCCGCGCGCCCAGCAGAACCCCCCCAGAAGCCCCCGTGAAAACAAAGAGCGTGTCTAGAGTTAATGATAGTGGTTAATCCTTGTATGGCATGGTCCCCAAGCTTGGATGCTAGTGATTTAGCTTTTTGTTTGGTAAGGCCCAGATTCATAAGAGGCGTGATCATCTCTACCTGCAGCATATGATGCAGCATGCGCCTTCATCACCGTACCTTCATCACTACCTGCAGCATGTGGTGCAGCGTGCGCCTTCATCACCGCGCCCTCATCACAACCTGCAGCATGTGGTGCAGCGTGCGCCTTCATCACTGTGCCTCCATCACTACCTGCAGCACGCGGTACAGCATGCGCCTTCATCACTGCTTCCAAGCGCACACCTCCTCCTGTGTCCCTGCAGGTACTCGGACCCTAATGACGACTCCTTGCTCCAGAGCCCCTTGGAGCGCCTGCACCAGCTGCAGCAGCAGCAGCAACTGCAGGAGGCTGGCCCCCTCCCTCCTCCCCCTCCTCCGCCTCCGCTCTCCCCTGAAGAGCTCAAAGCACAGCAGCAGCTGCAGCAGCAAGGGCAGACGACTATCACGGCTGCGTCAAGCCTGGCACAACAACCTATAGCCCCCCCTGTGCGCGGCCAAGGGCCGCTGTTGGGCCTGCGCCTGCAGTTCCTGCTGCCCGCCTCGACCTACGCCACCATGCTCATCAGGTCCGGTGATGCCAAAGGGATGGGTGCACATAGGCAGGAGTGTCGAGCCAGAGCAGCTGCAGCTCCTGCTGCCCACCACAACATTTGCCACCATGCGTAGCTGGTGTTCCAGCAGTTAGGCAAAAGGAAGAGATATGTAGGCACAAATGCCGTGCACACGCATTTCCTGTTGCCCCCTTTCTACTGGTGCAATCTTGGAAGTCGAATGTGTGTGAGAGAACAGGAGTGGAACGTCTAAGGTTGGAGGCTCTTGAGGCAATCATTGTGACAACAGTGACCCTGCGCACAAGGGGCTGAGGCAGCAAGCCAGAGTGAGGAGCCGAGGGATGACCTGCAACCCTTATAGGGTTTTTGGTGAATGAGTCCGTTCTGATAACGCACTTAGGCTCAATTTCTGCGTATGTCAGCCTATGTGTGCTTGCAGACGCACGTGCTGATGTGAACCTCAAAGGTTCAAGCTGAGCACAGGCATGGACATCCAACCCCATCTTGCACCCTTTTCCCCGTAGTGTTCTTTCGTACTAACTTGCCCACCGTGGCTGCTATGCCTTATGCATTTGTGATCAATCTATCGTTGTCACTCTTACACCATGGCATCGAGTGTTGAATTGCCACATCATACCATACATTACATCATGACATGTAGGGAGCTCACCCGCCAGTCCACATCACGCGCATTCCAGTCCAGCCTGAGCGGCGCCGCACCTACCACAGTGCCTCCGCTCACAGCAGCGCCTGCTCCAACCAATCAGCAATGAAGAGCTGTGGGGTTGTTGTGTGCCACACCACCGCAGCATTTGACAATTGTCACCCACCTTGCACACCGGATGTGCGGCTTCATCTTTGCTTGCTTTTTTATTTGCTTGGGCGTTCCAGGCTCTTTCATATTGCGTGAATTATATACTACATACCATGATCTCTTGAGGTTCCATGTTGGATTATAACGCGCAGCATGACATTGAGGCTAAGGCTATCCTGGGACATGTTCTTAATCCTTTGAAATAGGCTGCAAAGATGCATTGGCAGAATAGAACTCATGGATCCCTGGTCGAATCAGTGATGGATGGCTGCTTCCTCACCATTCCTGTCAAGCTTATGCTCACCTTACAGATTTACAGATGTACATAGGGGGGCCTTCAGCCAGACTGTTCGGCTGATCGGCCTGTGACTGGTCCTCGCCAATCAACATAATGTCCATAAGCTCAAAAACAAACGAAAAAAGCTTGTAGTTGTGTTGCAAGAGGACATCAGAAACATCCTGACACTGGCTTGTTGTATAAAAGGTTGCTCCATTGAAAAATCACCATAGAAACAGTTAAAAAAGGTAAGCAAACTTTCTCCTCAGAGCACAAACATTTGCGTCTCTGCACACCAGAAGGGCATGAGCTTTGTCTTGAATCTCATCACAAGAACAGCGATCACACAAAAGAACGTTCTGAGTATCCCAAGCCGCTGTCTCCACTTTCAGTGTGTGTGCCCTAAGTCTGAAACGGTTAACATTCCTCATGGCATGTGGAGACAAATCCAAATGCATGTGCCTTGGTAAATGGGCGGGGGCACGCACATTGTGATCAAAAGGGTTACAAGGGGTTGGCCTACAGCCCGAGAATCTGGCTGATCGGCTGCTGGTGAAACATTCTCACCCAGCATCAATAATTGAAACCAATTCTGACAACAATTTTAAAAATCTGTACGAATTTTGATTTAGGAAAGCATTGACCTCAAAATCAGTCAAAATGTGAAAGCTCGCCGAGAAAGGAATAAAATCAGTGTTGCACATTGTGATCAAAAGGCACTGCAACAAGAGACTGATAATTTGCCAGTTTGCAAAGAAAGAAAAGAAAAGTCTACGCCAGCCAAAAGGCCGCGTGCATTAAGGAAAGGTTCCCTGACTAGCGAGCTAGAAAGGGTCTCACCAAAGGGCCCTCAAACCTAAACTAGACACAGCTAGCCTAGGAGAAAGCCATAAACAGAGCTAATGAGGATCTGGAGGGTTGGCTGCCATGCTCCTGGACGCCCAGACTCTCCTTCTCCTGCTCTCCGCTGCCACGCGCCCAGCAACCCCTCCCCCAGAAATCCCCTGGAAATGGAGTGCACTGCATGGCATGTCTGGTGTTAATAATAGTTGTTAATCTTTGGATAGCATGGCAACTCAGTTTGGATGCTAATGATTTAGCCTTTTGCCTGGTCAGACCCAAGTTGATAAAAGGTTGAATGGTGTAGTCGTTATAAATAGTGCCTGCCACACCAGCTAAGATGATGTGCAAAGTCACCTTATTGTTCCTTTTAGGGTTTCGCGAGCTGCGGGTTTTGAGTCTTGTTAAAGTATTGGCATGCTGGGCAGTTGCAACTTCTAGAGTGAAGAAAGGTAAGGTAAGGTTACATCGCTATATCCGCCTACAAGGGCAGCTGAGCGGAAACACAGAGGCCTGTAACCAGACCAGTCTGAAAAAAAAGCTGTGATCGGAAGTGTCAACTGCTGAGAGAAACATGCGCTCAACATACCACAGAAAATGTGTAGGTTCTCCAGGTACTAACACAACTGGAAAAAGGCACAAGGGACTTGAGAAGAAAGCTCATGAAATGATTGACTCGAGACTCTAGATATCCAGAAACCAAGTGCAGGAACCCTGAAATCCTGGTGTACACTCAAATGCAGGTTCACACCCACAATGAGCAGGATTGCACCCTGAACAAGAATGACCACACAACCGCTGCCAAGTTTGCACAAACTGTCTATGCTGCACTGTGCAGCCTGCACACCATATGCAAGCATGCACACCTACAGGTTTGACCATAAATTTTGGCTGAACCAGCACAACTTGCAAGTTGCAGTGTGCATCAGACAATTGTCTGATGCACACTGCACGCAAGCATGCACACACACAGGTCTGAACAAAAGACAGCTGAAACGAGATAAAAGGCAGGGGTGTAGAGTGGAGAAAGGTTGGTATCAGGGCAAAATTTAAATCCAACAAGATGAATGTCCCTGTCTTGAGGAAGGATCTTAGTACGATCAGTGTGTGAGGGTCAGCCTGGGATGGAGCGCGCTAAGACAGCATCAGGGCGGCTCTGGTGCCGGGCAGAGGAGCCAGTACCAGCAGGGAAAACCCAGTCAGGGATAGTTCGAAAGATGTTTTCAGGGACTTGTATGCCCTAATGGAGGAGTCTCTCATTTTGGGAGGCATCCGTACCAATAAGGGATGAGCCATATCCGCCTTTGCTGAAAGCTTTAACACAGGAGCTAAGGCCAATATGGTGCCTGTCGGTGTGCATCCCATTCATTGTTGGGCGAATACATCTAAGGGCAGTGTGATTAATGCTGTCCATTTCGTTGCATAATGGGCAGCGTGCAGAGGTGGAAGACATCTTAAATCTGATGGCATGTTTTGAGTGTATACTGTTCCCGTGTGGTATTTTAAAACGTTAATCTGATGTTCAAGGGTGAGGTTTGGATTTTTCCAAAATGAATTGCTGATTTCTTTGTTGGCAAGTTGAGAGGGTGGGCTATGAGCTTCTGAACTGACAGTGGTGCTTAGGGGAGTGGGCTGTATGATAGTGTTTAGCCTCTGCCAGCTATTATAAAAATAGCCTGAAGTGTCAGCAGAGCCGAGCTTATGTTTTTTGTGCATGTGTGCTTTAGCTTGTCCGTCAGGTCGGTGAAGTAGTGTGTTAGAGCAGTGTGGGAGTGATGAGTTGCACTGTTACGTTCATGTGAGTACTTCAAAGAAAGCCAGTAGAAATTGTGGAAGGGATCCCTGGCATCTGGAAGTGTAATGTCCATGGTGTCCGTGAGTGCTTCAGTGCGTGCGCAGGCATCAGCCCCCTCATTACCAATGATACCAGAGTGGGCTTATACTTTAGATAAAAGTGTACAGGGTGCGGGGAGTGCTCTAAGACACTTGAGATGGCCTGGATGAGCCCCGCATGGAGGTGGGACCTCATGCGCATTGGGTAAAGGGTCTGTTTAGAGATCTGAGAAAGGCATGATGCACTATCAGAGGCTATGTCAGTGTGCCCTTGTTGGAGTGCTACAAGAGTGCCTGCTAGTTCTGCTCTGTTGATAGTGTTTGTAGGTCCATGTCCATTGGGATTTATGTTCAACTCTACCTGTTGGGATGATTAAGTAGCGTCTCTGCCCGGCTTGTAAACACCTGAGCTGACTAGTGGTGGAGAGTAATCTTTGTGTTGGATGACACTGCCATCTGTGTAGGTGATCTCTCTCCAGTTCTTGATTTTAGGTGTGAACTTTTTTTGAAAGTGGTAGGATGGAAGGCTGCCCTTGCCTGGGGGCATCTGTGAGCAAGTATGGGTGTCATGGGGGAGGGATTGAAATTTCTTCCTCCAGTTGTTTGATGCTAGGTGTCAATGATTATGCGGTGGTATGGCAGGATTTGAAGGTTGTAGGGGTAACCAGTGAGCTCCTGGTATGTCTTGCTTGCGAAGCTGAAGCCAGTTTTTCTTAGCATTATCTAATTCCTTTCTGGCATGTAGGTTCCAGATGACAATGAGTTGCATGGGGTAGGAAGGTTGGGCAGGGTTAGGTATGGTATTGAACCAGTGTTGGGGTGTCAGGAATAGGATGTTGCCAGCGGGGAATTTGGCTAGCACTTGCACAAGACCAGGGTAGTGGTTCAGCCAGCTCATGTAGACGTTGCAACTGAAGCCTCTCCAGTGAGGTAAGAGCATGAAGGTGGCAATCGGATTGATGGTTTGGAGGGAGGAGTGCACTGCGTGGCAGAGGAGTTGGAACATGATCTCGTCATCATGAGGAGGACGGCAGAAGGAGTAGCCGCAGTAGCGTATATATACGCTATATAGAAAAGGCATTGGTGCATGCCCCAAAGACCTGGTCGCGGCTTGTGCTGAAGTATGTGTTGTAAGTACAGTCAAATTCAAGAGGGTTGGAGAACCTTTCCGCGGAAAGGTTCCGCATGCACCATTTACCCAGGGCTGGTCGAATGCGGGGAGGTGTAATCAGTGCGTTGGAGTTGTTGGCCTTCTTGCTTTTAGCAGAGAGATGCTTTTGTAGGGCCTTCTGGCGTGATAGGAGGCCCATAATTTCTGTTGCTGTATCCTGGACGGGTGGTTGGATGGTGTCATGCTTCCCTGCCCTTTTGGCTGCTTCATAAGCTTCAAGCAGGGTCTGGAGTCTTTCAATGGTGAGCATGCCAACGCATGTGCCATTTGTATTATAGATACAAGACTCTTGAATCTCCGGAAGATTCACAGGCGAACATTTCAGGCAAACGTCACACGGTATAGGTACTGCAGCCTGATCAGATGGGTCACGTTGCAGGATTTCTTTCATAAGGTCAACAGTTCTTAGAAAGAAAGAAAGAAAGATCTACGCTTGCCGTTCGGCCGCGTGCATTAAGGAAAGAGCCTCCCATTGACTCCCACCTATAGAGGGCATATTTTTCTCCACCCTGGCCACAAAGATTCAATCTGGGGACCTCTTCCTTGCTGTCGCCCTCCTCGCGCTTGACCAGGGCTCCGTAACGCGAACAGTTCTTATAATAATCTCACATTTGCGAGTTGGCATGATATCTGCCTGGGGGTCGGTAGGTTGGAAGTCAAAAGTGACATTCTTGCAAATGGCGCATCCAGTAGTTGAGAGCCATGGAGAGTTGGCAAGGCTTTGGGGATCGCCTTCAAAGCCCTGTTTTACAAGGTTGTCAAGGTCTGTTACATTAGTTGGGGGGTCTGCTGTTTGTTCTGGGATTTCTTGCTCGTGGGCTTGCACATGGGCTCGTAGGTCTGGGTGTAGCTGTAGCATCTCAGCAGCCTCCAATCGAGGATGCCATTGCACATGGATGATTTTGTGTTTGGAGAAATGGTGTCTTTCCAATTTTTGGGAATGAGACAGGGGGGCACATGCAGGGCAGTCCCAATGTTCATCGCGTTCGTTCAGTGCCTGATCCTGCAGTGAGCACTTGATATCTATGAGGCAGCCCCAGTGGTAGGTGTGGTGGCAGGTATCACAGGTGTGCATGTCATCGTAACATTGAGATTCATGAATGTGCTCTTTGCTTACCAGACTCCAACAGAGCTGGCAGCACGGGTCTTCTGCCAGCCTTCTGGGTATGTGTTTTGAGGAAGCCCATCATTTTAAAAGACGGGTAGGGGCCACTTTTCAATGGTGACAGGATGCCATTGAACTTTGTACTGAGTTTGCTGCTTCTCCTTTGAAGACCTCCTGGATTTCCAGAGATGTTGCCAGCCCAGGATTTTTTTGATGACGTGGTCGTAGCGGAAGAAGGTGTTACTAGCTTGTTCTGTGATGAATTCAGCAGCCTTATTCTTTGTGTGCTTGTGCCTGCCTTATTATCATTCTTTCCAGGAGCTTTCTTTTTAGCAGAGGTCCTTTTGGAATTCCCTTATGGAATTTCGAAATCGCCATATCCTTGGGCATGTGTGACCCATGGGCCAAATTTGTTTAAACAAAAGGAACAATCCTTTCATTTCCTGAAGCTCACATACATAGAAAAGAGCAACTGCAATGGGACAGGGCATTTTTTCTGCTTCAAGCTTCAGCAAAACCTTATCAAAAACATTTGAACTGCTCACTGGGTGGCAGCGGGCACAAAGCCTAAAACTGCTCATATTCCAAGCACTTGAATCAGTATGATCAGATAAAAAAAACATGTCCAACAATTGCTTCAACAGCACTTTCAAAGTCTGTGTCCTGTTCAATTGTTAGCAAGATGTCCAGCACAGTAAGTTACGGGTTCTCGAGAGTCTCATCAATAAGGAAACATTTTATATTGGTTTTTAAACCAAGACTCCGCCACCATTGGAACGCAGGTAAGAAGTTCAACGCTGCAGTGGCCGACTTTTACCTTTTATCATTAACACATACAGTTTGCATTTTTAAAACAAGTACTTGAATTGTCGAACAATAAAAACTTTGACCTTCCCGATTGTTTAGCATTTTGCTCTTGCAATTTCGTTTACTCATATAAACAATCTTGCGGGGTGAAATTGAATCTTAAGAAATGCATTTATGATTCCAAAGTGTTGGCTGTGAGTGTACGCACGCGTCTAAGGCCGGAGGAGGTGGAAGCGTCCTGGTGAACTGTTAGCTGGATAACTCAAGGCTCTGTAGCCAGTAAGTAAATTGGGTTGTGCGATCCATATAAGCCCAGTAGACAGAGCAGCATTCTCCATCCAACAGCTTTCCCCCTTGAGGCCCTCTTCTCCCTTCCTGTGACCCAGGCACCATGAGCAACATCCCAGATGTTGCAGGCCAGCTCTTCACCACTACCTATCGAAATGTGAAGCTAGCAGGGAAGGAGCCACATGCGCAGAATACGCAGGGAACAGGAAGCGTAAGTCAGCGAACCTTGGCGCTCATGCTTTAAGACACAGCACCTTAGACACAGCAGCAGGTTGCCACACTTGCAAGTGCAGTCTGCTTTCAGGATAAGAGTTTGTATACTGATTTGTTCTCCTCATTTCCTTTGGACCACAGTGCTTCGACACCACAATGCTCTCGCCTACCCGGGCGGGCGCACACAAACCTATTCAGATGCAAAATGGCGAGATGCCAGTGTGGTCGAAGTCGACTCTAGAGTACAGGTACGCTGGCCTTCGTGCGATGTCAATTGGCAGGGGATGCTTGCCCGTTGATTGAAACTCCAGCTTGGGCTTTCCTGGCCCTCCATCTTCTTATTTCTTGCTTACACTAGCCCTTCACCTTGCCCTGCCTGCAGATATCCCACCCCAAAGCCAGACCCTAAGACAGAGTTTCTGAAAAAGGGGGAGGGTGACTTGATCAAGACCAAGAGATTGGACGGCTCCCCAGATGTCAAGCCCTCCCCACCAAAGGCTGGAGCCTACAAGAGGCGAGATAACCCCCCCAACTCAGCATTCCGTAGGTTCTATGAGCGCGGCGACCTGCCCATTGCAGTGGACCACAGAGGTTCTAAGAATGTTATTGCATGGAAGGTGGAGATTGAAAAGCTGGACTACCACCACTACCTCCCCATCTTCTTTGATGGCATCCGTGAGACGCAAGAACCATACCGCTTCCTTGCTGTCAAGGGCGTGGAGGACATGCTCAAGGTGAATGCAGGGCCCTCTCTAGCTCACACGCTCGTACGCAAGAGGGAGGAAGAGGTGCAAAGCGTACAGCAGTGCCTGCTATGCTAGCTGCTGCTGGCCTGCTGATCACCATTTGCTCCCTCTGCCCTTCATGCAGGCTGGTGGCTCCAAAATTCTTCCCGTCATTCCCCAGCTCATCATCCCCATCAAGGTGTGTGGGGGGCACCTGCCACTCCAGAACAGCAATCCATCTGTGGTCCCGCAGATGGAGGGAGAAGCCTGCAATTGCAACCTGTAAGCACATGTGCATGCATGAGTATCCACACCCACACTCAGGCTCGCGCGCGTGCGCACACACACACACATACACACATACACACACACGCATGCCTGCAGACTGCCCTCAACACGCGCGACCATGGGGTGATGTGTATCACTCTCCAGCTGCTCCAAAAGCTGGTGCTGAGTGCGGACCTTGTAGGGGAGGCCCTGGTGCCTTACTACCGCCAGATCCTGCCCATTTTCAACCTGTACAAAAATAAAAACAAGTGAGCAATCATCCTTTGTGTGCGTGCATGTGTGTACGTGTGTGGGTAGATGCACATGCACTGAAGATGACTGCGATGCACACATATGTCCTGTGCTTCCTGAAGTGCACTAGGAGGATGGGGCACTTGCTCCTTTCCACATAATGATTTTCGAACAGTGAGCATGGATGCGCACAGCACCAAAATGCACAGAAGGTTCCTGCAGATAAAGCAAACAGCCCTGGTTTTAGAAACAGTGCTTCTTGCAAGCTCACAATCTCTACTTTCAAAATCGTAGATTAAAGCGCAGTAACTTTCCAAGCGCGCGCAGAAAAATGGATAGCAGTGACAATCATGTAGGTAAATGGTGCACCTTGTTTTGGCACTAAAAAGCTGTTTGTGTGCATCATGATAACTGAGGATGGCAGTGAGCTCATGCATTTCTCCGTGGCCTTCTACTCAACAGGAACACTGGCGATGGTATTGACTACGGGCAACGCAACTATGACTGCTTAGGAGAGCTCATAGCAGACACCCTGTCTTTGTTTGAAGCCAAGGGAGGGGATGATGCGTTTATTAACATCAAGTGAGATCAGCTTTATATTTTTTTTTGCTACGGTCGAAACTGTGCAGGAGAAGCACAGGAAATTGGTGGGGGTTGATGAAGGTGTTTGAAAAGGCTTGGAACGTGTGTCTGGTGCAGCATGAGGGACGCAGGCATGTCCACTTCATTGTTTGCTGTGCTCTGTGAGTATGTGTGTGTGATATTCATTGCATTCCTTCCCCCTTCACTTACCTGATAGACAGTCTCGGCACTACACGCTTGGCATATTGCTTCTTGTCAACGAGCATGCAGAGCGTAAACGCAAAATAGCACATCAAAGAATCTTGAGTGTCCTCGCATGCTATTAAAGCACTATGCAATGCAGGAATGCAATGCTGACTCGCGAATATTGCATGCATTGTAAGTGGAGGGTGGGGCGCATTCTCGTCAAGGGCATTTAATCAGTCATCTCGCTCATGCACATTCATGTCCTTGCAGGTACATGGTCCCAACGTATGAGAGCTCTGTGAACTATGCTTGATGAGGCATCGTTTTCTGTGTGGAAAGCTCCTGGGAAGGCAAGGCAAGAATGATCATGCCAGTGACCTGGTGACCCCCACCAGCCCTTCGCCATCCCTGTGTGTGTGTGTGTGTGTGTGTGTGTGCGTGTGCGTGTGCGTGTGTGTGTGTGTGTGTGTGTGCGTGTGCGTGTGTGTGTGCGTGTACGTGTGTGTGTATGAATTCAAGCAGGTTTGTATTGCTCAGGCTCCTTTTTCCAATGCCGCTTGCTCAAATGTGCCCTCTGGCGCCACCTTCAGGCAACTTGTAGCCCCCTGCGGAGAGTTTGGATTTCATTCTGAAATCTTTGTCTGGTATTAGGATTCTCTGTCGGCCTGCGTTCTTTTGTTTGGCATATCTGCAAGGTGACTCATCTGCCCTTCCCAATGCAGCAAGTCCTGGCCACACACGACAGATGAACAAACAGAGAGAGCAGAACTTTGAAGCTGTGTTGTAGGTGTGGCGCATAAGGGTTTCCTATGGGGCCAGCCCTCTTGTACGTGAATTTGCTCTCTATCTGCATTCGTTTGTTTTTTGTAAATGCTGACTTGATGGCAAGGTGAAGAGATGCAAGAAATCTTGCATTGCCTTAACGCGTGAAGGGAGCAGGATTGAACATTTAGGGCCTCACAATGAAACATATTCATTGAGTGTATGGGTTTGGATATTCGGTTGGGTAGTTGTTGTTGGAAGGCTACGTTGTGCCTTATATATGTTGAAATGCAACAAGGGACTGTGGCTCATCTAAATTTTTATGGCCTGGGATGAGATTGCAGGCCGCATGATAGTCTATTTTACATTGGGTTTTGGCCTTCAGCCACGTGGTTTGACTGCTCAGCCTGCTGGTCTCTGCGAGCCAAACAAAGAACGTCCATGATACCAGAAAGAAAGAGACACATCTGATTCAAGTTTTGCTCAAGAAAATGACGAACGTCTTCAGTGCTTATTATAGTAAAAACCCTTAGAAGAGTAAAAGCCAGTAGGATAGGATAGGATAGGGTTACATAGCTGTACCTGCCTACAATGGTCACAATGGGGGGTGACCTTCAGCCAGGTCGTTTGGCTGATCGGCTTGTGGCTGGTCTCTGCCAGCCAAAAATAAATCCATAAGCTCAGACACAAACATGAAAATTAGCTTGAGAAAAGATTTAGATTTAGATTTACACAGGGGGACCTTCAGCCAGACTGTTGGGCTGATCGGCCTGTGACTGGTCCTCGCCAGCCAACATAATGTCTATAAGCTCAGAAAGGGTTACAAGGGTTACAAGGGGTTGGCCTACAGCCCGAAAATCTGGCTGATCGGCTGCTGGTGATACATTCTCGTCCAGCATCAAAAATTGAAACCAGTTCAGACAAAAATTTTGAAAATCTGTGCGAGTCTTGATTTAGAAAAACATTGACCTCAAGATTAGTCACAACGTGAAAGCTCGCCAAGAAAGGAACAAAATCAGTGTTTGGAAGCTGGGCAAAAGTGTGTAACGGTTTAAAAAGATCAATGAACAGGTCCTTGTATTTTCTGCGCAGCTCACACAACTCATAGCAATTGCAGTAGAAAAGAACATGTTTCTCGTCCTGGACTTCAGCACATCCACACTTATCACAAATATTTGAACCACCCAACCATTTACAGGACTCGACCTTCAAGCAGTGGGCACGAAGCCTAAACCTACTCACATTCCTCATGACTCCTTTATCCAGATCCTTAAACAAATATGATAAGCTCAGAAACAAACGAAAAAAGCTTGTTGTTGTGTCGCAAGAGGAAATCAGAAGCATCCTGGACACTGGCTTGAGAAAAGAAGAAAGCGCCTGATACAAGGTCTTTACAATGGTGGCCTACAGCCCGAGAATCTGGCTGATTGGCTGCTGGTGAAACATTCTCATCCAGCATCAAAAATTAAACCAGTTTAGACAAAAAAATTTGAAAACCTGTGCGAGTCTTGATTTAGAAAAGCATTGACCTCGAAATCAGTCAAAATGTGAAAGCCCGCCAAAAAAGGAATAAAACCAGTGTTTGAAAGCTGGGCAAAAGTATATAATGGTTTAAAAAGATCAATGAACGGGCCGTTGTATTTTCTGCGCAGCTCACACAACTCACAGCAATTGCAGTAGAAAAGAACATGTTTCTCGTCCTGGACTTCAGCACATCCACACTTATCACAATTATTTGAACCACCCAACCATTTTCAGGACTCGACCTTCAAGCAGTGGGCACGAAGCCTAAACCTACTCACATTCCTCATGACTACTTTATCAAGATCCTTTAATAGATATGATGGAGTACAGAAGAGTGTGCGTGCTGTTTAATTTTAAGGTATTCCGCACCAATGATGGTAAGTCACTGCTTTCCTGTTCACCTCTGGGGAACTTAGGGCGTCCGCTTCCCTCCAAACCTTCTGCTGTCTGTACCTCAAATCCCTTAAAGAATCCTGCATGGGAATCTTGGAAGCACTAAGCAATTTCTGTTTAAACACCTCCTCATTGCGCATGCCACTAAATGACTTAGACACATGTGCAGACCAACAGGACTCATCCATATCAGCAATGTGTAAATCTGCCTTCAGCACTTGGCGTAGTGCTTCACTGTTAGAAACAAGCATATTGTTGAAAATGTTAACAGTAGCCTTAAACCAATAAAACTGTAAGGGCTCTTGGCCACACTCTCTCAATTCTGGCCAGTTCGTGGCATTACTCTGCACACCTAGAAACGTCTTAAAGAGCATAATTGCCTTTTTTGTAATTGGCTTTTGAACTCACTGCCTTCTCGTAAGTACTCTGTACCCCACACTTGGCACGCGTACATCCCAGCCGGAATGCCATGCACCTTAGAGATCCAAATCAGAGCATGTGGCCTATTCCTTAGATCATGTTCATGCACAAACTCCTTAATCCTTTGCTGGGCAGCCATGTAAGGCCGCACTGCATGCTCCTCAGGCACCTTCAAATTCATGTGCTTGTCCACAAGCATACCGAGGTATCTAAACTGCTCTTTCTCTGGAAGAGCCACGTCTCCATACATGAAAGTAGGCAGAGAAGAACACGAATGCATGCATGACCTCTGACTTTGATATATTGACAGTCAGCCCCTTTCTCATTGCATAAGCTCGTAATCTATTCAGCATAACTTGCATTTCACCTGGGTCATTGGTAGTTAAACTCAAGTCGTCTGCATATAGCATGTATGAAATGCCATTCACTCCATCCCCTGTCACAGCACCTCTGATACCTTCACTAATATCTCTGCCCATATCATTGATGTATAGAGAAAACAGGAGAGGGGACAGGGGACAACCTTGCTTGACTCCATTTGTTGGACGCACACTTGCCCTTTTATCCCCATCCATCAGAATATATTCATCATCCTGGTACATTTCCTTATTTGCCCGGAGAAGTAATGCAGGCATGGCAATGCGTTGTAGATGGTCCCAAAGTTGCAAACGGGGCACAGTGTCGTAGGCTTGAGAGAAGTCAATGAAGGCAGCATGCAGCCTAGGTGATTGCTGTGGCTTGAGCTTTCTTGCAGCATGTCTTAAGTGCCTCAGGATGAAGAGTGGATGCAGAGTGCTCCTACCGGGGTAAAAACCAAATTGGGTGTCTGGGACCTTATTTTTTTGGATACACCAATCCGTCACCAAGTCTTTTAGCACGTTGGCATAAATACGGTACATCACCCCACTCAGTGACTGACAGCAATCATCCTGTAGTTCCCAGGATTTGATAAAGCTCCCTTTTTGTGAAGGGGACTCAGTTTCGCCACTTTCCAACATGCAGGGATCCTAGCTTTACTCAGAAAAACCCTGAACAGGGTCCAGACTGCGTGCTATCAGAGGCACCAGCACATTAACATGATCCACTCTCCGACCACGCTCAATGGGCAAACAAGCATGTTTAAGGAAGGGTATAAGATTACCGTTTAATCCAGATGAAGCACCCGCATTCAACTTCTTGATGTGGGACCCAACCATTCCTTCCAAAACTGTTGTACTAGGAATCTCCAAGCAGTCAGGTTGAGGAACCCACCCAGATTCAGCACCTTGTCTCAAGAGCACCTCTGGGGGCGGCTGGTTCCTATCTAAAAGCACAACTATATCTCTTCCTGACAAGCAAGTAAATCTAGTAGTCCTTGTTGAACAGCCATGCCCTCCTTCTTGCGGCACAACTGTTGGTTGTACTCGAAAGTGGCTTTGCAAGTGCTGGTTCCATGCTGTTGTTGCGACTGGAGTAATGTGTGAGGTCTACCTCTTCCGTAACATGGCATGGATTTGGGGGTCCTTCTTAAACAATCTATCCAGGAAAACAGCACACTGCTGCCTCCCTTATAACTGAGCTCTGTTGCACGGTTGCACATTCTGCTCTCCTTCCTCAGGAATTGGCATGCATGCTTTGCTTCACCGCGCTTCACTGCCTCGATAAACATTTTCCGCTTCATTTGAAATTCTTCATTAAACCAGACAGGGCTCAAAGGCCCTTTCTGCTTCCTAGCACGCACAAAAGCACATTTGGCCAAGGATGTCATGCCAACTACCCTATCGGTTGCAGCTTGCACAATCAGAGAACGCACACAAAAAGCATGTTTGTCAACATCACCAGCGGACTCTGCTTTTTGAAACTGATTTAAGAGTTCCAAATTGTTGACTAAATGCTCTGTAAATGCAAGAGTCTTCTCCTGACTCCATCGCAACATCAGCTTGTTATCACAAAAACCTGCCATACAAACATAATCCCTTTCAGGTTCTGCATCCATTCTTCCTGTTCTGCCACCTACTTCAAAAAACATGCTTAAGCCACAGTGATCAGATGCAAAATTGTCTATCATGTCAAAGACTTTCATCGATTTATATACAGCAGGTGACAGCAAGATATGGTCAGGCCTGCTGCTTCTGTCCTTATAATAACCGACATAAGACGGCTGTCCATAATCCCCTGCCACACGCCCTGTAGTGATAGCCACCGTCATGTTACGAAGCCCTGGTCAAGCGCGAGGAGGGCGACAGCAAGGAGGTCCCAGGATTGAATCCTTGTGGCCGGGGTGGAGATAAAGATGCCCTCTATCGGTGGGAGTTTATGGGAGACTCCTTCCTTAATGCACACGGCCGAACGGCAAGCGTAGTTCTTTCTTTCTTTCTTTGATAGCCATGCTTGATGCTGCTGCTAAGTCCACCAGTAATCTGCCTGCCTTGATCACATTAGGACACTTACACCTCCTAGCATAAAACAATTCAGGGCAGTCAACCACAAAGTTGCAGCAAAGAAAAGCTTAGTATTTCACTGATACAGGAATTGAGAAACAACTTGAGAACTCACTTGATGCAGCAAGAAAGGTTGCGCATCAGAGAAATCCTGGAAATAGGGTTCAAAAAACGGGGTGTGTCCTCAGCCTAAAACGAGGAATATTACGCTGCTCATGTTCCCAAATCCAAGCTAAGAAATCTAGGGGCCTTGTAAGGCGCAGCCTCAGCACTGACAGGATTTAAGGTAGAAGCAAATCAACGATGATAAAAAGTAATCTGCTTGTGATTGTGACCCCTAGGTTCAACGCTACCCAAACCATTCCAGACCCGACACAGCCGTGTTCTCAAGTCTACTGCAAACTTCTTGACATTAATCAACGATAATTAACCAGCCCGCATAAGAAGGCTTTAGAACAACAAGGTGTGGCTGACGCTGATCTTGCATGACAGCCTCAACAAAACGTTACCATTCTGCATACTGGAAATGGGAAAATCCTAATGAACCTGTCTGATGGGAAAATAATTAGAAGAAGGAAGGTTGAATTTGCTGTAAGTGCCTACAAAAGCAGCTTTGCTGGATATAAGTGCCTGTAGCCAAAGTTGTCTTACGTGCAGGAAGGGAGCAAAACAAATTCTTCAGAAGAAAATTTGTGGAGGCAGTAAAAATACTCCCCACATTAATTAAGGAAAAGAAGATACCTAGGGCCGAGGCACCGTGTATCCCCTTCATCAAGAAAAGCAAAAGAAAGAAGTCAATGGGGATCAGGAGGGTTCAACTAAGTTGCTAGCAGAAGCCTGTGCCTGATCTTGATAATGAGAGTTGAAAGAAGCCTTCTCAAGAGCGCGTCTGGTGCTAGCAAGTTTACAATTGAACTGGGCAGGATGAGCATGAAGCTTCAGAGCAAGTTTGATGGCTGTATGGGTTTACATGGGTGTACATTGGTAACCTACAGCCCGGATATCTGGCTGATTGGTTGCTGATGAACATTCTCAACCAGCTTTCATAAGGTTAACAACCAGTAAACAAGGCAAGTTTCTACAAGCGGTTGTGCCTAGCACCCATTGGAGAACATTAGGGACATGAGCAAGAAAAAGTCCAGCCAAACATGGATGATGATGCAGAAGCGTTGACAAGGACCTGCTAAAGCACCTGTAGCAAACCTGGAAAGCGCTCAGCAGAGCAACATGGATAAGGCAACAATAGTCCAAAACCCCACCATGACCAACCGGAAAAAGGCCTGGTATGACGCTTCAGCCAATCGTCCACCAACCAGGAAAAATGAGGCCCACAGGAATAGAAATTGATGGCTGTATGAGTGCCAAGACCAAGCTCTTTAAGAGGCTCCGAAGTGTGAGGGGTCGTCCGAAAATTGCTGTTCACTGAGGCTGTTCTAAATCACAAGATGCGCGGCAATCTGGGGAGCGCGCACTTGTGGCAGGTACCACTAATAGTTGGAATGTTTGGCTGTGCAGGTACAGAGTCAATTTTGGTCAAACATGTCTGTCTGCTACTATTTGTCTACACAGGCCAGTTCAGCGAGCCCCAGCCGCCTCGCGCACTGCACATGTCCCTTCCCACGAGCACCCAACACCAAGTGTAGAGCCTCATGGGACAACAGACATGGATGGTAAGCCCAGTGAGGGGCCAGATGAGTGGGACACAAACAAGGAGCTGATGCGCTGCGCAGCATGCTTCACACTTGCCAACAATAGGCAGGGCCTCAGCAAGACCTCTGTACAGGAGTTCTTGAGGTGTAGGTGAATTTTTGGTTTCATTGCATCCTGCAATGCACCCTGTGCTACTTCTCTCTACAGCAACTTACGATTGTACTCCGTCCTCTCGCGTGCAACCTTTGCAGAGTGATCAACCACCCAAACATTTTGAGCAGCCTCCTACATTTTCAACAGCCACCAGTTTGAAGTGTACAAGGGCAAGACGTTGCAGGGTTGGTCGCAACTGGGTGGCAACTAAAGTGGGTGGAAATTAAGCATGGTGATGTACCAGGTGTCCCAGAGGACTTTGTTGCACAAGGCCCCTTCCACCACAGAAACATGACTGACTGGCTGGCACAATACTTTGGCAAACCCCAATCACAGGACTTTTTTGTGTTGAAAGCCCAGGAGCAAGGGATAGATGATGGGATCAGATAATTGTTGCGTTGTGGGGATTCAAAATAAGTGGAATGGCCAACCTTATTGGTGTAATGGCTAAGGTACTGGGCACAAAGGACAGTTGATCTTCCATTGGAAATCCTAGATAGAATTGGATGCCATCAACGCCCTTCATTGCTGCCACGATGGGCTGACTGCCTGCACAAGCGCGCATGCTCTGACAGGCGCATTCAAATTACGATGAGTATTTATAGAGCATTTTAATTTTATCAAATTTTGTGTTACACAGGGGCAACCAGCGTTGAGGTTGTTTTCTAAATTACCGTATGCGCTTAATAATAAGGATGGTAATAAGAATAGAATTAAGAAATTTGTTCAATACTTCACCACAGAGTATCTATCCATATCTAAGGTCTGGCAGCCCGAGCTCTTGGGGAATGCTTCATCAGAGTGGGCTCCATTTCCGACGGTTTAGTTAAGTGGGGCCCTCCCTTGCCATGAGTCTGTTCCCGGGCTTGGAGGAAAGCATCAACTGAGCATGTCTTTCTCTGGGATAGGAAACAACACTGAGGTACGCTCGTCTGGTGCAGCTTAAAACAGGAGGTATGCTGCTCATAGTAGTGGTAATTGGTATCTTTTTTATTTATAGTGCACAGGTCCATGCACGAGATTGGTGTGCACTGGGCTCTCAGTGCAGAAGTCTTAAGCTCAGCTCCTGTCATAACACACACACACACACACACACACACACACACACACACACACATACACACACGTGCACACACATACACACACACACACACACACACACACACACACACACACACCACATACATGCACCACATGGACCCGTGCTTAACCCAAGCTACCATCAACGCCAACGCATACAAGCAGGCCAGCAAATCCAAGGACCGTCCCAAGCACCACAAGGACAGAAAGCCAGTAGCAGTGCATGTAAACGGTGGGGAGGCACAAGAAGACGCCTCACGAGCCTTCTTCCACTCAGTCAAGGCAGATGCTGAGAGTGAGGCATGGAATCACCAGCAGTGGAGTCCGCTTGGGCTTGCGCCTTCCAAAGCTACTAGCCACACCGCCGCTTCCGGTCGGTCAGGCAGCCCTCGCCCACGCCACTTGTACTCCCCCTTGGCCTCCCCCCCATCCCCCAACCTCACACCCCCTTCAGCACGCCGCCCTAACAGCGCAAGCCCACTGTCCCCCGCCCGCAACCACCACCACAACCACCGTTACCAGCTCAGCACCTCCAGCAGCCCACATGCTCCCACTCCCTCCTCCCACGCTGTATACCTCACACCCCGCATGGCTGCTGCCTCATCCCACATCTCCCCTCTCCACCTCCATGGACACCCCCTTGCCTTCCCACACCCCGAAAGCAGCCCCTACCACTCCATCGACCGCCCACACTCCCCCAGCTCTACCAGCAGCGCACACCATCACAGTGTGTCCGCGCACGGCCTGCACACCATCCCATCCACGCTCGAGGCCCTGCACGCTGTGGGTGGTGGAGGTGCAGGGGAGGTCATGAATGATGGGAGGCCCCAGCTCTCTATACCGAGGCCAGCGTCCACAGAGCCATCTCTGCATACCATGCCCCACCCACGCTCCCCTTTGTACTCCCCCACCGCAGCAACAACTGCGCAGGTGCTGTTGGCGCATTTGACACACAGTGATGCTGGCGCACGTCTAAGGTGGAATGCTGTACGTTCCTCATGTACACATGTACTACACACATGTGTATATCTAACTGTGGAAAAACAGCATTTGCTTGTACAACTCTGTACTGCAGAACTGTGAAAAACAGTAGAGCCGTGAGGCAATAACAACAACAACTGAGCTGCGGACTCAGTTGCTCATGCATGCAAGACCCCTAGGGTTGCTAGCTGGCTGAGATAGCTGATGTACCTACAGACTACCTTATTGGCTTCAACATGTACCTCAGCAATGTGTGTCGGCACTGCCTTGTGCTAGTTTTGATCTGTTTGCTGCACATTGAGCAGAACCCTCCCGAAGCCCAGGCTTTTGTGTGCCCATGAGGCCCATGTGTAGCATGTCATCCCGAATAAGGCCCATGCTAATCTCCTCTGCATCACTCCAACTTGAATTGACAAGTATCCCTTAGGACTTTGCCCATGCTTTGCATCCCCTTGCCTGTTAGATGTCCCTTGCATTCAGCAATGAGTGTTGCAGGCCTCATCCTGTGCCCTGCATTCTGCACATATGTTTGTAGTGCCCTGCATGCAGTGTGTGTGTTTGTGTGTGCACATGCGTGTGTGTGTGTCCTTCATTCAGCTCACATGTCGCAGTGTCCTGCATTCAGCACACGTGTTGCAGTGTCCTGCATTCAGCACATGTGTGACAGTGTCCTTCATTCAGCTCACGTGTTACAGTGTCCTGCATTCAGCTCACGTGTTACGGTGTCCTGCATCTAGCACATGTGTTACAGTGTCCTACATCCAGCACATGTGTTACAGTGTCCTACATTCAGCACAATTGTTGCAGTGTCCCGTATTTAGCGCACGTGTCGCAGTATCCTGCATTGAGTGCGTGTGCCCTGCATTCAGCACATGTGTCGCAGTATTCTGCATTGAGTGCGCGTGTCCTGCATTGAGCGCGTTTGTGGCCCTGTGTGCCCTGCACTGAGCACGTTTGCCGGGCACTCAGCATATGTTCGCGTCCCCGTGTGCCCTGCATTTAGTGTGTGTGCCCAGCATTTAGCACATGTGTTGCAGTGTCGTGCATCAGCGCGTGTGCCCGGCATTCAGCACGTTTGTGGCCCTCTGTACCCTGAAAGCAGCAAATATGCGTTGCAGCCCTTGTTTTGTGCCCTTATTATGTGCCCCCCTTCACTTCCGGGCCCTGCACAGCAGCCTGGGCCCTCATTGCCTGCGTGTTGAGGGCGCATTGCTTCTGTCTTGAGCACCCATAGCCTGCATCTGGTCCCTCACTCACATTCTTACGCAGCGGCCAGGGGCCCTCATCGCATCTGTGCTGAGGGCACAGCCCTCAGAGGACCACGCCGACCCTGAGTCCAGCAAGGAATTTACAGAGCTGCTGAACTCTGCAATCAAGAGGGCCTCGTCCCCAGGTGCGTTGCTGTGTGTGTGTGTGTGTCAGAGCATGATGCTGCATGAGGGGAACACGCGTCAGCCACAGCACTGTGCCTGGTTCAAGTTGGCCTTGTGCGTAATTCAAGCCGGCATCATGCCTGGGCCAAAGCAGGGTTGGGTCCAGCAAGATGCCAGGTGCGAGGAGATGCCAAGTGCAATGTGCTGTGATGGAAAGGACAAGCGCTTATTAATAGCCAAGACCCAGAACTGGCAATCTCGGAGGAATACTGTGGACACTGTGTGGCGCGCAATGGGGCTCAATGGGGGACGGTAGGAGAAATAAGCCTTTGCGCTCGTGGACAAGAGTGGTCATGGCAAACCCTGTGCTTCTTTAGGCCACCAAATTAGCATTGGAGGCGGGGGTAGGCTAACATTCCTCTTATTATTTATCTTGATATGCATGCATGTCTGTGTATGTGTGTTGTTTGTGTATGTATGTATGTATGTATGTCATTCACTGAATGTGCTTCCTGTATGTGTTGTGTATACATGCACACAGGGCCCACCAAAAGCGAGAAGACAGCACCCAAATACACGATGAACTCAATGAGGGAGCCAGAGTAAGTGATGAGCTGCATGGAAAGGATTTAGAGTACATGTTTGCTGAGTTCTTAAAAAGTATGCGAGCATTTTCGAGGGTGTGAGAAGAAGTCCTGGCTTGTGGTTTGAGCCCCAGCTCATAATTTGTCTTATTCTGGTGTGTGTGTGTGTGTGTTTGCACGTGTGTGTGTGTGTATGTCTGTGTGTGTGTGCGCGCGTGTGCGTGTGAGCGCGCGTGTGTTTGTGCGTGTGTTTGTTATGTCTATAATCCTATTATTTGCTCGCAGGGGCAGGCGATCTAGGACACTTTTTCTGGTTTGCACAAATCCATCGTTCAAAACGCATGACTGCTCCGCTGCTGGGCGCGAGCCCTGAGGCCTGTTGCCAAATGTAGCCAAGGAATCAAGCATTCAAACACATGGCTGCTATGGGCTGCCAGGCGATTGCAAGAGCACTGAGGCCAGTCCTAAATGCAGCCAAGAAGTCAAGCATCCTAAAAGTTGGGGCTGGACAATTTCTAAATGCATGACCAATTTCTTTTGGAGCAGTTTGGGCACCTGAATAGCCATGGCTGAGTGCATGACTCACTCATAGCACAGAAAAGCCATGGCTGAGTGCATGACTTGACTCCCAGAGCATGGCTGCTTTAGACTGCCAGGCGATTGCAAGAGCACTGAGGCCAGTCCTAAATGCAGCCAAGAAGTCAAGCATCCTAATAGTTGGGGCTGGACATTTTCTCAATGCATGACCAAATTCTTTTGAAGCAGTTTGGGCACCTAAATAGCCATGGCTGAGTGCATGACTCACTCTTCTTTTGCGCTTTATGCAAGTAATGAATTGAACATGCCACCCTCAAAAGTGCACTGCAGCTGTGTGTGTTTTCATTCCTTGTCCACGTGTGTGCTGCATGCTTTGCAATGTGTGCAGGATTGGATCACAGCCAGGCAAGTATGTGGACCCTGGGGGCCCTTGGCGGCCTATTGTGCCTAAAGAAAGTGAGTGGAAAGTAAGAGTGACCAAGTTGTTGAGAATTGAGTGGAAAGAGGATGGGGCCCTTGGTGGCCTATTGTTCTCAAAGAATGAGTGCGAGTGTTTTTGCTACTGAACGCGTCATTTAGTTTGAGACTCATGTCAGATTTGTTATAAAAGGCTGTGCCCCAGAAGAGACACAGGCATCTTGAGACGGAACACTTGCAAGCCTGGGGTCCTTGGGTGCATGTGTGCAGGCATTTTGTTCCTGATTTTCTAATGCTCTGCAAGGGAGACCTGTTGAGCTCCGTCGTGAGTGTGTCCCAGGTCCCCATGTGAGGGATGCTCCTCTTCTTTCTTTACCATATGAGAGCTTGATAGTTCAGGTTCAAGCATGCTAAAGATAACGGTGCATGATGGTGGAGTTTTGAGAGACGGAAGGCAACTTGGACACACCTTTTTGAGCAGCAAATGATTGGGTTGATTTCAGGTTTGTTTTTCAAAATGCCCTTGTCATGCAGCATGCGTCTACAGGCACGCCTTTTGATTACCCTTGCCATTGTCTACAAGTCTAGGAGCACAAGCAAATTCTAAAACCCTTGCAAGGTCACCCTGGACAAGAGGATGCTCATAGTAGAGCTTGAAGGAGCTTTGCTGTATACATATGCTGGGATTTGAGATGGTAGCTAGGATGTGGGAAAGGCAGAAGAGACGCTGCTGCTGCTGCTGCTGCTGCTGCTGCTCCTTTTTTACTGGAAAGGGAGGTTTTGATGGCCTATCCACTCTCTTTGCACTTTGAGACGTATCCTTATCCTCCTATCCATCAAGTTGACTGCTTGCATCCGAAATTTATGTCTTGCGCTGCAAAAATGTAGGAAATAAGAAAGACTTGATTGAAGGTAAATGCTTATCGGGGTGTATATGTCAAGGAGGAAGGTCCCAGAGCATCGGAGGGGCGTTAGTAGTAAGTACATTGCATCATCTGTTGGCATTTACATCCATGGAGGGAGATGAATAGAAGATGATCTTTAAACTTGAAAGAGTATGCTAACAATTGATAAATGCCTTATGGTTGCAATGCTCATGCTCCATTGCAATATTTGTCCTTGAAAGCTGTCAGATTGCTGTCATGGCATGCATGCCTTCCCCCTTTAGATTTCTTTGCATGCCTTGTATAGCTCAAGTACACATCCAACGCCTTGTGAAACCGATTCTGAGACAAGCAAATATTGTGTGTGTATGGGTGTGTGTGTGCGCACGCGTGTACAGTACTTTTACATGCACATTCCTGAAAAGCATTTTGAACCGAAAATATGACATGCAAATGCATACAGCACAGCTCCATGCTTTCTAAAAATGCACATGTATCGTTTACAACCACAGCTGACGCGCAACGTGAACAGCTGGATCCACCTTTGAAAGGAGGCCCTTACGACCGCGTTCTGGTAGGTGTCTTAGGGGAAGTGTGTCTTCTAGACATGCTATACGGTCTTCTAGGTAGTTGCTCTGGTCTTGGCCACTCATTAAAGAGGCCTTTGACAATTGCGTTCGGGTAGATATTTTGGTAGAAGCTTGTGTCATGTTAGGTATGCTAGGCTTCCTAGGGAGGTGCTCTAGCCGGAGCAACTTATGGAGATGCCTCTGACAATTGTGTTCTGGTGGGCATCCGGCATGGGAAGGTAGCTTGAAGGTGTCCTAGGTGGGTGTCCATGCGTTGCCAAAGCTGCAATGGATTGGTCCATTGTTTAGCTGCGTGCACGTGCAGACAGTGGAGTGCGCCCCGCCGCTTTCATACCCAAAATGATCCCAGACAAACCTTGCGAACATGTGCCTGCTGATAATGTGTACTTGTTAACGTGTTGGGTGGGAAATGCCTGGATTAGAATCAGAGGCAAGTGTACAAGGCAGCCTTTGAAAATACTAAGATAGCAAAGTGCATTTGGCGTTTAGATAGGAAAGCCTCTCATTCTAGTCATTCCTTTCCACACGACTTCCTGACCTATCTGTGTTGCACAGCAATTTTTCCCCGTGAATGGCCCCCTTGTCCGGTCTCAATCAGCTATTCATGCCTTCTGCATGATGAGCCCAAAGCAAGGCCTTATCTTTCTTCTGTTGTACTTATCGCAAGCCCTGGATCTCCGGCCTTACCCATGCACCCTTCCCCCAGGATTTCTTTATAAGTGAAGTATGTACAGGGGTGAAAACCCACGTTCCCTTTCAAGAGGAAAAAGTTGGCAACAAGCCAAATTGGCCCCTGCCCTGGCTCACTTAGTGCTCCAACCAGGCCGCTATGCCATCACTCTTGTTGGCAGAGGTGCATCCCCTTCATGGATCATGCCCCATTCTTTGGGACATGCCAGATGGATGGATGACGCCTTTGAAGGGTCATGCCATGTCCTTATTGGCAGAGGTGCTTCCCTTTCATGGATCATGCCACATTCTTTGGAACATGCCAGATGGATGGATCATGCCTTTGATGGATCATGGCTTCGATGTGTTATGCCATCATTCTCAAGGCAGGAGTACTTCCCTCAGATGGACCATGCCCCATTCTTTTAATCATATGCCACACATTTGGATCATGCCATGCGCCATCACTCTCATTGGCTGAGGTGCTTTCCTTTTATGGGTCATGCCTTAGATCATGCCACATTCTTTGGAACACGCATTTAATGAGCCATGCCACATTCTTATTGGCAGAGGTGCTTTCCTTCAACGGACCATGCCCCATTCTTTGGATCATGCTACATGGATGGATCATATCTGGCTTTGCGCTTTTTTCACCCATTTGCTTTCCATCATCAAATTATATCATTACATTACGTTGCAATCATGCCACACTTTTTGCAGGCTGTCCAGTTTCACGTGCTGGCTCAGCCGTTTTTCTAACCTGATCATTTCATTCCATCACCAAAAATTACCATTCCGTTATCGCTGCAAGCATGTTGTATCCTTTGCAGGCCGTCTTAGCTCATGTGCTGGTTCAGTCATTCCTCCACCCGTTTTTCCATTCAACTACCAAGTCATTATTCATTCCTTTCATTTTCCACTCATGTCACATCCTTTGCAGGCCGTCCCGGCTCATGTGCTGGCTCAGTCCTTTTTCCACCCAGACCGCCCCTCTGCACAAGTGCGAGTGAGGGAGCTTCAAAAAGAGCTCAAAGCTGCGCGTGCAGACAAGGTGCGAGCTACTTGCCTGCATCAATAAGCAGTGTTGTTATTAGTGATTTCGGGGGTGTGGCACTTGGGCCCCAAAGTGCGACACAGGGGGGTCTGAGCAGCTCTGGGTGTCGCACACCCCAAAATTTTTGATCACAACTTAGGCTGCGCCACTCACCGAAAGCGTCACTCAATAAGCAAAACCCTCAAACCTTTCTAAATGGCCATAGGCTTACACCAGCAAAGGTCTCCTGCAAACACGAAGTGTGGCATTGTGTGCCCAATCCCACGTCTGTTTGCACAGATATGAAAAGAACCAGGCTAAAGCCGCAATGAAGGGGAAATTAGCAAAGCTAAAGATGTGCTGGGTTGCCTGGATCAAGCAGACATCGAAATGCTCTGCTTCTCGGCGGTTGAGCCGCTCATCCTTGATGAAAGCCAGCGTGCTGGACAGGCGCTCCTCCTCAACTGATTCAGGCACTTGCACGCTGGCAATGTGAGCCAGGTCCAGCCATGCACTCAGCTGCTCCCTTAGGCCCACATTGCATGCATGCGACTTTGTGCCTATGTGAGAATTGACTGAATCTGCTCTGTGTGCTTTTTGTTCAAGCTGCTCCTGCCTGTGGCCCAGGTGCATGGCAAGCACACAAGCCTCAATTGAGGCCTGCTGGGGCCTAAGGTTGCCTGATTCTGACAGTGGAACAAAGGACATGGGGGCTTCTTGGGTTCTTTTGCTGGTTGCTTCCTGCTTCTTCACTGCTGCTGCCCATGTCATTGCCCTCACTTGCATGCTGTGCCAAAGCTGCACTGACATAGGTGCTGATGCCACTGATTGAACAGTGGGTGCAGACTGGATTTGTTCTGGGAAGGGCAAGGCTGTCCCGGGGCAGGCTGAGCACCCCCGTCCACGTCCCCATAAAGCGTGCATTGTATCAGGGCCAGAGGTATTTCAAAAATACCTTCATACTTCTGTGTCGCTGCGAGCAATACAGGGTGGGTTGCTCCTCAGTGTATGAAAAGTGCAACCCAAAGCGACACGTCACGCCTGATAATAACACCGTCAATAAGCAGGCTTTGTTGGCAGGCAAATGGAAGTTGTTAAAGAGGGTGCCCAAAAGGGACCTTGAGGCTGTGCGCGTTGACAAGCTGCGAGCAACATGCAAGCAATTAGTGGCAGGCTATTTTGGCAGGCACGTACGTGCTGACGAAGAAGGGTGTTGCAAAAGGAGCTGGAAGTTGTGTGCGCAGGCAAGTCATGGGCCAAAGAAAAAGGAAAGGCTTGCGTAGGCTTGCATAGCTCTGAACTCCCTGAAGGGCAGCTTTGCTGGAGCAAAAAGGTGCCTGCATTCAAATCAGTGCGCAAACAAGGCGTGTACTATGGGTACTGCTGGTGGAAACCACAGCAACCCTTCCAGTGCGATGGTGGGGCTCACCCAGGAGCACGCATGTTTAGGAAAATAGCCCGGATACCAAGAGGGAAGTTAGCAGTGGTACACAGATGGTGCAGCTCATGGAATTTGCTTGAATGATGTTGGATTTGTGGCAGGAGCCCTCACTCTGAGAGCTCTTGGAGGGATTGTGAAAAGGTATCAGACACACACACGCACCTCATGAGCCTTAAAATTTAGGCTTCCCACCATAAAGCAATGACAATGAGCTGCATTCCCTGTGGAAGTCTGAGACGGAAATCTGTGTTGGTCTGAGGGAATTGGGGCTCTGAGGTGGGACCAGATTTACCTTGAAACGTCAAACGTCAGAGCCGGCCAATTCCTACCTCATTCAAAGTGCATGCAAGCGGGGCTTTCTTAAAGGGTTGCAAAGTACACACGTTTGCAATTTGCCTTTCTGCTGTGCCAGAGATGTGGTCATCACGGAGGTAGGTGCAAAATTTGAGAGGTGCAGACCGGCAGCAGGTTGGCACTCGATGATTTGTAACTCGATTGAGAGGTGCAGATCAGCAGCAAGTTGGCTTTGCTGCCCCAGTGGAGGTTTAGGAAAGGCGGAAAAAAGACCAAGTGTCTGATCCGAAATTTTCTTGCACCATACCCTTTTGGTGTGATGTCCATTGCTCCCCCTTTCAGGCCCATAGCAAAGCAGGGCATGGGAAGCATATTTAATGTAAACTTCTTGGTAATATAGACGATATGGCTTGTGCCAGACCAACTGCCAGTGCTTCGATCATGCTTTCTTCATGGGCAGTTGCGAGTCTGCCCTCCAATTTGATAGCCAACACACACACGCATGGATGCACACACACACACACACACTCACACACACACACACACACACACACACACTCTCACACACACACACACACACACACACATACACACGCGCGCGCGCACACACACACACACATACACACGCGCGCGCACACACACATACACACATACGCGCGCACACACACACACAAGACACACATACACACTTCTGCCTGTAAACAGAAGCTGCAGCACGACCGTGCTGCACTTTATGAGGTGGAGCTGGAGAGCACAAGAAGCCGGCTGAAAGCAGCCCTTCATGAAAACGCGCTTGCTCGTGCGCACATTGCGGCACTTCAGGTCCGTGTGTGTTTGTGTGTGTGTGTGTTTGTGTTGAAACTGTCCAGGGCATTCATCTGGCATTTTACCCTGCATTTTTCTTTTAAATGTCTGATCCCGTGGATTCATTACGCATTATGCTCTACATCACACCTGGAGAGCTGTGAAGTATACCAGCACTTAGGAGGTGGATTCCGCATGTTTGTCGCTTGAGCATTCTGTACGAGCCCAACCAAGATGCTTGGACATTGCCTAATGCATGCCAATTGAGGTGTCAAGATGTTTTCAAACAGTTTCAAAGGATTTTGCAAGTGCTAGTTGCTTCTCCACTTATTTCCCATCACTTTTGGATGCTTTAAAAAGAGAAAGTATACCCCCGTGCAGATGTGTATCCTCTGCCCTGCACAACGATAGCGTGATTGCGTGATTGTGTAAAAATGTACGTAGGAGTGGTGCGTGGTTGATGCTTGTATGCGAAAATATTTGTCTTTAGAGGGTGCGTGATGAGTGCATCTCTCCATGGTACTTGTTGAAAGGTGCCTGAAGTATCACATTGTGCTCGCCCCCCATATCTCTGCCTGACGAATAACATAGGATGTTCACTTCCTACATAGTATTCTTTCTTATTCCTTTTCACACACGGGCGGCACCCTGTACATTAAAGGGGCACTTAATGCACAACGTGAGAGTGTACCCTCGCGGGCTACCAACACACTGTGTGTGAATGTAAATGCCTTGCAAGCAAGCAGGCCTGTGCTGTGTGAACTTGCTTTACTCATGACCCCTGCCACAGGGCCATGACCTGGCGCACAAAAGTTCATAGTTATGCAGCAGCTTGCCTAATCTCGCGCACCCTGATATCTGCCCCTGAGCTCTGAATTTCAGTGCCCTTTGTGTATGGTGCTCCATTGTTTAGCAGCTTGCTGTGAGCACATGCACGCGTGCACAAGTATACACACACATGCACACACACACACACACACACACACACACACACACACACACACACACACACAACGATCACTCTCGGCACATGACTCAACAGCATTATGAGCTTGCTGCAAAGTTTTGATACTAGCTTTCATGCTGTGCTACAATGTACAGGAGCAGCTTGCTGTAAGCCGAGGTCGAGCTCCCAGCCCCACTAGAGCGAGTCATTCACCTCCTTCCAAGCTCAAAGCCCGACCGCGATCTGCAGTGCTACCGCGCAGAGCACATTTCCCATGAGAGAAAGAGCTATTGCACACCAAAGCAGTCCAGCATCTCACTTTATGGGTCTGCTGTGGGATTGGATGTACCGTTGCATTCTTGGGATTGCACAACACAGCAAGACCAATGCTGTCTTTCATTGCGCGGTGCTGCCGCGTCAACCACGAGCAATGCAGTGAAATCAAGTTGTGCAGGCGATGCAGCCAGTTTTGCAGCCAATCCAATCCAGTACGCAACCACTCCAATTCAGTACAAGAGCATTGCTGCCTTGTCAGCCGCAAATTTCACCCCAGAGGGTTTGACAGTTTTTGAACAGAAACCTCCCCCTCCTCGCATGACACCTGACTTGCCTTGCAACATGCAATGTAGCCCGGCTTGCAGCACGCAATGATTGGCTGAAGCACAGAATCTCTTCCTTGCATGGCCTCAACATGCTTTGCAGCATGCTCCAGGGCCTTGGTGGACCAAAGAGCTGTTTCAGTTGCTTTGCATCCTCAGGCTCCAGGCCTTGACAGACGTTTATTTTACTGTATAAGCCTCACAGGAAGGGCGTGTTTGCCTCGTTTCGCCATGAAGCCCAGGAAACACAATGATGAAAAGCAGATGGCGCAGGTCAGTAGGACACTGGGGGAGATGGTTTCCATGGGCATTGACGCCTAAGCCCGTCGCCTCGCTCACATGTATTCAAGTGCCATTGCACATTGACTTGACTGCATTGCGATTTGTTGGTTGTTGTACTGCCTTCTGGAGCCTTCTGCATCACCTTCAAGCACGTGTTTGAGATCAAAGATGATGACACTGGCTTCTCTGTTGATGCACATTTCACGGCATGTTGCTTGAAATGAGAGGAAGAGTGTGTGTATATAACGGCAAGAACGACAATGTCCTTGCACATTGATGTTTCTGACAACGCGTCCTGAATCTCCTTGATTGTTGGAAAAGTGTGAGGCACACCTTAAGGGGCCGCATCATTGTAAATAAGGCGTGTGTGCAGCAGTTCTCTGAGGGCAAGATTCTCTCTTGAGGGTTAGATTGGTGACACGGGACTCGAAAACAGAATTGGATTTGTTATTACCTCTGTTCTGGACACTTGGGAGTCTTGTGTTCTTGTTGCCATTGTGGAAGTGTTGCGGGTGTTGGCTTCCTCATGATTGCTTTCATTTTTTACTAATTCATTCAAGTTTTCCAACACTTTCCTGTATATATTTTTAGTTTGTACTGTGTTTTTGGCAACTGATTGTTCCCCTCATCACAGTTCTGGACGCAACAGAGCCAAACTTATGGCGTCATTGAAAAGAAGAGCAAACCAAAGACCACCGGTGTTGGTCCACTTGGCAATCGCCAGAAAAACCACAGGCTGATTGAAACTGATTTAATGTAATTGAAATCGATTGAAGCAACATTTCAATCAGCATCAAGCAGGCCTCAATTCGTTTCAACCAGCCCTATTTTGATCAGGTTTCAACCTGGCCTCGTGTCTTCACAGAACTTGATTTCTATGAGATGCACATGACGCTCGCTCACAGGAACAACAAAGTGACCTTGCGCATCATCTTGGTGTGGCAGGTACTATCTACTACGACTACACCATTAAACCTTTTATTAACTAAGGTTTAATCAGACAAAGAGCTAAATCATTAGCATCCAAATTGCTATCCAAAGAATAACAACTATTGTTAACACCAGATTTAGATTTACACAGGGGGACCTTCAGCCAGACTGTTCGGCTGATCGGCCTGTGACTGGTCCTCGCCAGCCAACATGATGTCCATAAGCTCAGAAACAAACGAAAAAAGCTTGTTGTTGTGTTGCAAGAGGATATCAGAAACCTCCTGGACACTGGCTTGTTGTAAAAATGGTTGCTCTATTAAAAAATCACCAGAGAAGCAGTTGAACAGGTAAGCGTACTTTCTTCTCAAAGCACAAGGGGTTACAAGGGGGTTGGCCTACAGCCCGAAAATCTGGCTGATCGGCTGCTGGTGATACATTCTCATCCAGCATCAAAAATTGAAACCAGTTCAGACAAAAATTTTGAAAATCTGTGCGAGTCTTGATTTAGAAAAACATTGACCTCAAGATTAGTCACAACATGAAAGCTCGCCAAGAAAGGAACAAAATCAGTGTTTGGAAGCTGGGCAAAAGTGTGTAACGGTCTAAAAAGATCAATGAACAGGTCCTTGTATTTTCTGCGCAGCTCACACAACTCATAGCAATTGCAGTAGAAAAGAACATGTTTCTCGTCCTGGACTTCAGCACATCCACACTTATCACAAATATTTGAACCACCCAACCATTTACAGGACTCGACCTTCAAGCAGTGGGCACGAAGCCTAAACCTAGCGTACTTTCTTCTCAAAGCACAAACATCTGCGTCTTTGCACACCAAAAGGGCATGAGCGTCATCTTGAATCTCATCACAAGGACAGCGATCACACGAAAGAGTGTTCCGAGTATCCCAAGCTGCTGTCTCCACCTTCAGTGTGTGTGCCCTAAGTCTAAAACGGCTAACATTTCTTATGGCACGTTGAGACAGATCCAAATGCATGTGCCTTGGTAAACGGGCAGGGGCACGCACGTTATGGTCAAAAGGCACTGCAAAAAGAGACTGGTAAGTTGCCAGCTTACTATATGTGTCCCGCGGGTTCACTCCCTCAACATCTCTCCACACTGCCCACAGCCTGTGTCTGAGGTCATCAGTAAACTCTTGAATAGGGATAGGGGTGCCCTGCCGCAGAGCTTGCACAAAGGAATCACAGCACCGTAAGCCTTGAGAAGCATCTAAAACTTGAGCAGTCCAGCAGGCTGGCTCACGCGAATGAATATTCAAATCTGCTTTCAACACTCTTCTCAACGTCTCACTGTTAGACCTCAGCATGCTATTATACACCAGACATGTACTTCAATTCCAGGGGACTTCTGGGGGAGGGTTTGCTGGGCGCATGGAGGAAGAGAGGAGGAGAAGGAGAGTCCGGGTGCTCAGGAGCATGGCAGCCAACCCTCCAGATCCCCATTAGCTCTGTTTCTGGCTTTCTCCTAGGCTAGCTTAGTCTAGTTTAGGCTTGAGGGCCCTTTGGTGAGATCCTTTCTAGCTTGCTAGTTAGGAAACCTTTCCTTAATGCACACGGCCTTTTGGCTGGCGTAGACTTTTCTTTTCAAGGGGATCAGCTTAAGTCACCCTCCATACTATTATGTTGGGTGTGGGTGGAGTCATTACATCACACTTTGGAGCCTCTTAAAGAGCTTGGTCTTGACAGTCATACAGCCATTAAGCTTGCTCTGAAGCTTCATGCCCATTCTGTCCAGTACGCTTATAAACTTGTTAGCACCAAACGCGCTCTTGAGAAGACTCCTTCAATTCTCAGGCATGGGCTACTGCTAGTAACCCTCCTGATCCCCATTGATTTTTCTTTCGCTTCTCTTAATTAAGGGGGTACACGGTGCCTCGGCCCTAGAAAAGAAAAGAAAAGAAAAGAAAAACTACGTAGGCAGAGGAAACTCTCCCTGCATCAACTAAGGAAAAGGAGACACATTGGCTCAGAAGAGCCGTGAGCCTCCTCCACCACGAAGACTACAAAAAGATTATCCTAATGGAAATCTGGAGGGTCGTTGGAAGCACCCGGCTCCAGAACCTGGCTGTGAGAAGCATCATTTTCCATAGCACGTCTAGTGGTGACAAGCTTATGGGCATACTGAACCGAATGGTCATGGAGTTTTTGAGCAAGTTTATAGGCCTGTTGATGGTCCAGTCCAAGTTATTTAAACTGGTTCAAGGTATGATCAGTGTAGCAAGTCCCACCCACACCCAAAAGGATGGTGTGGAGAGTCACAACTTTAGCACTAATGAGTTTGCTGAGGTCTGTATGCTGCCGCTGTGCCGCCTCTAACTGTTGTCCAGGCCTCGTGTCTTCACAGTACTTAATTTCAATCAAGTGCACATGTCTCTGGTTTACATGAAGTTGGTGGGGCTGTCTCACGCGGTTGGCTCGTGTGGTCCTCTGTGTTGGGTTGTGTCTGCTCTAGGTATGCTCTCTTCCTTAACTGACACAGGTGGGGAGTATTTTCACTGCCTGCAGCTGCCTGCATAGTTTTTCTGTTCTTTTCTGGCTCAGCATGCCTGAAATGCTGTGACTGAGTTGGATGTATTGCACTGGATCTTCAGGTCATACTGGCTTTGTCACACTATAACCCGCCAGGCTCCCTTTTGCTTCAGCTAAACTGCCCGCTTAAGTAGGTAGGTAGGCAGGTAGGTAGGTGGGTAGGGTTACATCGCTGTATCCGCCTTCATGAACAGCAATTACACCTAGTAGAAGAACTGCAAACAGAAGGAACTATGCAAGCAGCAAATCTGCAAGGAGTCAGAGGGAGCACTTGCAGAACAGACGTGACCCTGGAGTTCAAAGAGTACCTGTACCTACACTCTTTGCAAGCTTAAATCTGCCACCTTCATCAATGGAATGCTGTGTAGCCCTGATGTTGCTTACACTCACCTATGCAAGCACTTGCAAGCCTCTTCAAGCTGCATGCATTGCTCGCATGCTGATGAACGCGTATAGGAGCATGCAAAGAGAAAGAAAAGAAAAAACTACGCAGGCAGAGGAAACTCTCCCTACATCAATTAAGGAAAAGGGGACACATTGGCTCAGAAGAGCCTTGAATCCCCTCCACCACGCAGCTACAAAAAGAAGATTCTAAAGGGGATCTGGAGGTTTATTGGAAGCACCCGGCTCCATAACCTGGCTGCGAGAAGTATTCTTGTTTTCAATAGCAGGCCTACTGGTAACAAGCTTGTTGACATACATAAAAGAGTGGGCATGAACTTTGCGAGCAAGTTTTTTTTGCTGCACTGAGTGACTAGCTTCGATCTAGACTAGCTTCAGCTAAGCTGCCCCCGCAGGCAGGTACAAGGGTTACAAGGGTTACAAGGGAAAAAAGGCCTCAGTCAAGACGTTTGACTGCTAGCCTGTTCATAAATACACATGAGGTCATGAAGAAAAAAAGGAAGTTTATTCAATATATATATATATATATTGTTGTTATCTTGGTCAGGAGGCCCCAACAAGTATAACTTTTGGCACTCATGTGGTTTTCCATACAAAAACTATATATTCAGAATCCTGAGACTGAGAGGCGTCAATTGGTATGTGTACGGTCCAATCGGAGGGGGTGGGGGGGTGGGGGGTTCTTAGAGAAGGTCCGGACTTTTTGGGACCCCCCCTCCAGGATTTTTCTGAGCCACTTTCTCGAAGTTTTAAATATACCAATGGATTCCTGAGCTCAAGAACTGCACCCTTTTTGAGTATAGAGGTGAAAGGGGGTGTCAGTTATGGGTGCATGCCTGGGAGTCAGTGCCACGCGCGCAAGGGTGTGGGCAGCAAGGGGTTGGGAGATAAACATGCAGCAAATCATTCCAAAATTCCAAGGTAGTGGCAATGTATGATGTTTCATTGCTTGGTGAAGTCAAGAGGGCAGTTTGTGGACTTGCAAGCCTGTTGTGGGTGCCTGGAAAGGCATGTATGCATGGGCGTCCGCTGCTCAGTTTTTGGCCTATAACTCTGCTGCAACTCAATTTTTCATTGCGCTGAGTATGCAGATGGATGGGGAATTGTAAACGGAGCAGATTGATACCCTTTTCTTCTGGAGGGGGGCAGTATTTGGGGGGGAAGGGGGGTGGGTGGTCCTTTTGGGCCTCCCGCCCCTAATTTTGACATGGCGTCCTCTACTTTTTTATTTTTACCCTCCTGTCTTGGTTTAGAAAAATATTGATATCCTGGGAATTCACATGGTGAATGGTGCCTAGACAGGGCATCCCGTGGGAGACGTAAAGGTGTAGGAAAGAGAAGTTGTGCTCAAAATGTGTGGCACACTTTTGACGGAGAGAGCAGACCTGGGGATCGGAGCATCTGAACAACACATGTTTTTCATCTCGTATGTCATCAGAATCACAGATATCACAGACCGGAGAAGTACTATTGGACCAAGTAGCCCGTTCAACTCGGAGAACGTGTACCCGCAGCCTGAATCTGGCAGTGTTGCGAAGGACATGATGGGGAAGATCCAAGTACATGTATTTAGGCATTGTATAAGGCGGGTGAATGGCATGTGCATTTCTGACAGGGAGAGCGCACCTTTGATGGTAAGTCATCCGCTTACTGTTGCTTACTCTTGGACCAGGGGCTGTGAATTGGTTCCAGTAGCTAAGGGATCTAGTTCTTAGGTCCACCACAAATTGACTGAGGTTCACAGGGTCACAAGCCAGAATTTAACATCAGATCCGAGTGAGCCAAACCATATCCATCACCATCCAGCGCAGATAAGAGGTGGGATGTCCAACAAGAATCAGTCATGGAGCTAAGGCTGATGTCAGCATGGAGAACCTTTTTGAGAAGGAGACGGTTGCACTTAGTAAGCGAGTTGTAGAAGCGTGTAGTGGCACATACCAATTGAACTGAAAAGGTTCAATGCCACATTCTCGTAAAATGCTCCAAGATGGTGTTGTGGATTTCACTCCAAGAAGGTTCCGCAGAACATTCAAGATCCATTTCTGCAACAGGTTGTCCATTTCTGTGCCCTGCCGTAAGTAAGGAGTGGCCCATACCTGGCTAGCATACATTCCTGCTGGGACAGCATACGTTTTCTAGAGCCAGATGAGTGCATGCAGCCGATTTGTAAGGTTGTGGTCGTGAGCAAAGGTTTTGACACGATAAGTCCCCGCCATGCATGGTTTCAGAGCAGCCTCAGGAGCAGTGGAAAGGTTGAGACGTTTGTCACAGACCATACCCAGATATTTAAAAGAATCTGTGTAGGGCAGGTTTTCACCATCATACAGCAGTTGGGGAAGAGTGTCAGCTCTGGAAAGAAAAGAAAAAGAAAAACTACGTAGGCAGAGGAAACTCTCCCTACATCAATTAAGGAAAAGTGTCAGCTCTGGAATTGAAGCAGACGACCTCGGACTTTTTTGTGTTAACCGTCAGGCATTTTCTGGTTGCATAACCCTGCAACTTGTTTAACATGGTTTGCATGTGGGTGTGGTTGTTTGTAGTCAAAGCGAGGTCATCTGCATAAAGCATATGAGAAACATGAAAATTTGGTAAGCCTGTCACCGCGCCTGTTTTCCCATTTGTGATGCAGCCAATGCCATTAACGTAGATTGAGAATAGGAGTGGTGACAGTGGGCACCCTTGTTTTACTCCGTGCGTTGGCTGGACACTTGCTCGTTTATCTCCGTCAATAAGGATGTATTTGTCGTTTTGGTCTTTAATAGAACTGTGCACTCAGTTCCAGTATCTGTTTAGCTCTGCACCCTCTAGCAGTGCATCACGCCTTGGAGACTTCATGAACCAGGCTGATGTCCTAGGACTAGCCAAAATTGTGTCTGCTTGCCTGAAATGCTGTGACTGAGCTTCTAGCTCATATTGCTTTTTAGATTGGACTCGTTTGGTTGCAGGCACGTTTCGCTTCAGCTAAGCTGCCCCCGCAGGCAGGTACAGCTATGTAACCCTTCCCTTTCCAAGATTCCCATGCAGGATTTTGTAGGGGACTTTCTTTGCATCTCTCAAGCCTTGTTTTCTTGTCAGCAAAGGCTTTTTGCCTTTGTTGTGCCACTTGGAGAGCTTCTTTAGAGTTTTTGTGCAGTTGGAACAGTTGAGTAGGCCGAGCAGCCAAACTACCTGGCTGAAGGTCAAACCCCATTGTAACTTGAAACTTGAGGGAGCGGGTTGCTGCACGCTGGACTGGCAACTCTGGAGCTCCAGCTTGGGATATCATATCATGATGGCAGTGCCCCTGGGGCACAACAACCCGCCTCCTGAGCAGCTTTTCCGTCAATGTGCTGAGGATCGGTGGATGCCTGAACCTGATGTGATGGAACTGCCTGATGCAGCTACCCTGACCCTATTGTTTGCGAGCACATGCGTAAGCTGAATGCTAGGACATCCCCTGGTTTTGATGCTGTTGCTGCACCCTTCATTAAGTACACTGAAAAGAGGGTCCCAGCAGTTAATGGTAGAGATGTAACCCTATCCTATCCTATCCTAACGGTAGAGGCACGGATAGGATTGAATGATTTGGCTCCTTACATTGCATGTCTGTTCGCTGTCATGATGGAAAAGGCTGAGATTCCTGCTTGCTGGAAAGTGGCTAAAATCACTCCCTTTTACAAGAAGGGCTTTGTGGTGGACCCAGGAAATTATCGCATGCTCACTGTCAGCGGCACCTTGTATAGGCTATATGCTAACGTTCTCAGGGAGGTGGTCACTGGGTGGTGCCAAGAAAAAACCAAGATTCCAGACACCCAGTTTGGTTTTAATTCTGGCCGTAACACTCTGCAGTCCATATTCATTTTGCGGCACTTGCAGCATGCTGCTCAGGTCAAGAGCCCAAATGCATCCCCAAGGCTGCATGCAGCATTTATTGATTTCAAGCAGGCATACAAGGTTTTACAAGGTTTTACAAATTAAGCCATCAGTCAAGAAGTGCGACTGCTAGGCTGCTCATGTGAAAAACTGTATTATAAAATGTTCAGGAGTGTTTGTGTAGCCCGTGCATGTAAGTGTACAAAAAAAAACCCTTGCCAAGAACAAGGGAAAAAATTTCCACTGGTGTTTGTATGACAAAGCAACGGCGAATAAAGATCAGGAGTTTGCCAGGACCAACCGACTGCAACAAAAAAAAGGGAGGAAAGTAACATATGTGTGTTCATGTGGTAATTGAAGGAAGAAGCACGGTCTGTCACACTGAGCATGCCAAGAACGAGGGGGGCAAATAAGTACAAATAAAATTGACGTAAGGAGGAGCAGCACATGCACAATGAGAGGGTCAGGAACATCAAACATGGTCTGGTTCATCACCCTCTTGCTGCGGGCCCTGCTGCTAGAAAAGCTTTGAACCAGCACTTGCCTGGCTTAGACTGTAAGTTGTTGATTAAAACACCTTGAAAAGAAGATTGTAAAAACATGCAGGCGCTCCCCTTTCATAGTCGTTTCAACACCCCAGCAGCAAGCACAGCTAGAAACAAGGACTTGTTCTCGAAAATGTATTTTGACTCTTGTTTTTTCTTGCCTTGGAACCAGAGCACCGCGCAGCCAAGGTAGAATAATGTTTGTTCTTCACACAGGGGAAGCACTGCTGTATGTGAGTAAAAGCATTCTCTGTATACAGGCAAGCGTCAACATGATTGTTACCTCTCTCATCCATGCACACACCACGTCCTCTGTTCTGTTAACCATCCCATTCATTGTATCATCTAGCGTAAGTTCAGCACTGGCACCTCACGTGTGTTGGAGGTCTTCAGTTGTAGGTTCTGTGTGTGCTCCTTCCTTCCTCCCCCTCTCATTGTGTGTGACGCCAGTGCTTGCATCCCGACTCTTGCATTGCGTGACTGGGAGGGCACTGCAAGTGGGATTGCCCGGACCTCATGAGTTGTGGTGTTCAAGTCAGGTTCATTGGTGTGTGTCTGGTCCAGGACATTCCAGCAAAGTTGAGAACAGCAGAGGAGCTCAAAGAGCCCTCTGAGTTGGCTACTTCCCGGTCATGAAGCTGTGTGGGGCGGATGCAAGCCTGGTCCGTTGCTTGCTTCGGTGGCCCTGGATTCTGCAGTGTCCGCTGCAACGTCGAGCTATTTTACGAGCTACATTTTTCTTTTTTTTTCCCTATGAATTCTTTTTTTTCCTATGAATTCTTTTTTTTTTTCAAGCAGGCATACAATACAATTCCTAGGGAAGCTCTTTAGACTCACCTGCAGCGCATTCGTATGCCTGCGTGCCTGTTGGCTGTCATTAAAAGCATGTATGCTAATGATGAGTATATCTTGGCGGATGGCTGCAAGCAAGCCCATGTGCGCCCCCATTTTGGATTAAAGCAAGGCTGCCCGCTTTCCCCCTTGTTGTTCTCCTTGTACATCAATGACGTGGACTGCTTGGCAGAAAATGTGCAAGGGGCTATTACAGGCACTAGGGACGTTCGAGTCACCCACATGCTGTATGCAGACGATCTGTGCCTCACTAGTAACCTTCCTGATCAGCTCCGACTGATGTTAGATAGGCTACATACGTATGCTCAGCGGAAAGGATTGATGATAAATGCTGCCAAGTTTGAGATTGTGCACTTAAATTCAAAGGGCAATTATGTGCCAGCTTTCACGTTAAGTGGAGCTTGTTTGGCGTGTGCAGATTCGTTTAGATGTTTAGGCATGCTGTTGAACAGAACATGGTGAACACACGAACATGTGCTGCTCCTCCTTACGTCAATTCCTGCATGTGCTGCTCCTCCTTACGTCAATTTTATTTATACCTATTTGCCCCCTTTGTTCTTGGCAAGCTCAGTGTGACGGACCGTGCTTCTTCCTTACGTTACCACACGAACAAACAAATGTTGCTCTCCTCCTTTTTTTGATGCAGTCGGTTGGTCCTGGCAAACTCCTGATGTTTATTTGCCGTTGCTTTGTCACACAAACACCAGTGGAAATTTTTTCCCTTGTTCTTGGCAAGGGTTTTTTTTGTACACTTACATGCATGGGCTACACAAACACTCCTTAACATTTTATGTGATCAGACATGTATGATAATGATGAGTACATTCTAATGGATGGTGAGAAAAGGGCGCGCGTGCAGCCATCGAACGGTGTTAAGCAAGGTTGTCCTTTGTCCCCCCTTCTTTTCTCTCTGTACATCAATGATATGGGCAGAGAGATAAGTGAGGGCATTGAGGGTGCTGTAACTGGTGATAGAGTGAATGGTGTGTCCCACATGATGTACGCTGATGACCTTGGATTAACTACGAATGACCCTGGTGAAATGCAGAAGATGCTGGACAGACTCCGTGTGTATGCTCAGAGAAAAGGGTTGACTGTAAACACAGCTAAGTCTGAGGTGGTGCACTTCAACAGTACGTCTGTCTCTCCTCTGCAGAATCCTTTTACGTATGATGGAGTGGTCCTTCCAGAGAAGGACAGGTTCAAATATTTGGGAGTGCTGTTGGATAAAAAGATGGATTTTAAGGTAGCTGAGGAGCATGCGGTGCGGCCTTATATGGCTGCACAGAGAAGGATTTCGGAGTTTGCCAAGGGTCATGACCTGAAAAACAGGCCTCATGCTATGCTCTGGTTGTCCAAGGTGTATGGCATTCCTGCTGGGATGTATGCGTGCCAGGTGTGGGGAACTCATTACTTGAGAGAAGGCAGTGAGTTTGAGAGTCAATTGCAGAAAAGACATCTGTGTTCCTTGAGGCGCATTCTTGGAGTAAAGAACAGTACTACAAATTGGCCGGTGTTGAGAGAGTGTGGCCAGGAGCCTCTGCAGTTCTTCTGGTTCCGTGCCTCCATCAAGTTTTTTAATAGCATGCTTGACTCCAATAGTGAAGTCTTGCGTCGTGTGCTGAGGGCTGATTTAAGTCTGGCTTCTTTTGATTCCTCTTGCTGGGCTGCTGAAGTCTCTAATGCTTTTGGTGGGATGCGGAATGGTGATTCGTTCAAACAGAACATGCTGAGAGCTGAGAAAATCCCCATGCAAGAGTTCATTGGTGATTTGCGATACAGACAGCAGAAAGTGTGGAGAGGGGCCGATGTTTTTTGTCCTCGTGCAGTTAACAAGAAGGTAGTGACGTACCATAAGTGGTGTGGGAATTCTGAGAGTGGTCCCAGAGGTGCTCCTTTTTGTATCCCCTCGTATCTGTTCAAGGATTTGGACAAGCATGTTTTGAGAAACATTAGCAGATTTAGATTGCGTGCTCATCACTTGAGAGTGGAGTCTGGTAAATGGCTTGGGGGTTCAAGTATCTGTGATAAGTGTGAGTGTGGGGAAGTCCAGGATGAAAAACATGTGCTTTTCTTTTGCAAATGTACTGAGGTGCGCGAGCTACGCACGAGATACAAGGACCTTTTTGAGGAGATGTTTAAGACTTTGCGTGTGTTTGCTCCGCCTTCAAACGCTGACTTTATTCCATTCTTGGCTTGCCATCATACTATCACTGATTCTGAAATCAATGCTTTCCTAAACCAAGACTCATACAGACTTCTTAGATTTGTGTCAGACTTGGTCTCAATTTTTGATACTGGTTGAGCTTGTTTCACCAGCTGCCATCAGCCAGAGTCTCGGGCTGTAGGCCACCATTGTAAACCCTTGTATGGCATTCCTGCTGGGATGTATGCGTGCCAGGTGTGGGGAACTCATTACTTGAGAGAAGGCAGTGAGTTTGAGAGTCAATTGCAGAAAAGACATCTGTGTTCCTTGAGGCGCATTCTTGGAGTAAAGAACAGTACTACAAATTGGCCGGTGTTGAGAGAGTGTGGCCAGGAGCCTCTGCAGTTCTTCTGGTTCCGTGCCTCCATCAAGTTTTTTAATAGCATGCTTGACTCCAATAGTGAAGTCTTGCGTCGTGTGCTGAGGGCTGATTTAAGTCTGGCTTCTTTTGATTCCTCTTGCTGGGCTGCTGAAGTCTCTAATGCTTTTGGTGGGATGCGGAATGGTGATTCGTTCAAACAGAACATGCTGAGAGCTGAGAAAATCCCCATGCAAGAGTTCATTGGTGATTTGCGATACAGACAGCAGAAAGTGTGGAGAGGGGCCGATGTTTTTTGTCCTCGTGCAGTTAACAAGAAGGTAGTGACGTACCATAAGTGGTGTGGGAATTCTGAGAGTGGTCCCAGAGGTGCTCCTTTTTGTATCCCCTCGTATCTGTTCAAGGATTTGGACAAGCATGTTTTGAGAAACATTAGCAGATTTAGATTGCGTGCTCATCACTTGAGAGTGGAGTCTGGTAAATGGCTTGGGGGTTCAAGTATCTGTGATAAGTGTGAGTGTGGGGAAGTCCAGGATGAAAAACATGTGCTTTTCTTTTGCAAATGTACTGAGGTGCGTGAGCTACGCACGAGATACAAGGACCTTTTTGAGGAGATGTTTAAGACTTTGCGTGTGTTTGCTCCGCCTTCAAACGCTGACTTTATTCCATTCTTGGCTTGCCATCATACTATCACTGATTCTGAGATCAATGCTGTCCTAAACCAAGACTCATACAGACTTCTTAGATTTGTGTCAGACTTAGTCTCAATTTTTGATACTGGTTGAGCTTGTTTCACCAGCTGCCATCAGCCAGAGTCTCGGGCTGTAGGCCACCATTGTAAACCCTAAACCCTTAACATTTTATAATACAGTCTTTCACATGAGCAGCCTAGCAGTCGCACTTCTTGACTGATGGCTTAATTTGTAAAACCTTGATGATTGTTGGTCTTCCCATATTCTATCAGCCATGGATGGCTTGGCACACTCCCATATTTTCAAACAGAAGCTGCTGAATTGTGAGCCCATTGATCTTAGTCGTTTTGTTGTAGATCTCAGGACCAGGCACCTACAATATTGGGAGCCTTTTTCCAACACACACCCTAGAGAGCGCAACAGTAAACGCTTAACTTATCACCAGTGGTGTGCTCCTCCTACTAAAAGAGCCTTGGTTATGCATTCTCCTTATAGCCTCCCCAAATACATGTTCCTTGACCTCCCCCATGATGTCATTCGCAGCGTGGCTCGGTTTAGACTCCGCATTCACACCCTTCGCCATGAGACAGCAACTTGGAATCACAGCTCTTCCCCAAACTGTGACCTTTTTGAGGCTGATGATGATGTCCAGGATGAACAACATGTCCTCTTCCATTGCACACATCCCCAGGTGGTCTCTCTCCGCAGGAAATATGCTCCCTTGTTCTCACAGGCAGAATCTCGTGATGTGTCTGCTTTTTTGAACCAGAACAACAATAAACTTCCTTATTTCCTTCATGAATTGATTGCCTTTTATGAGCAGGCTAGCAGTCAACTGTTTTGATTGGAGGCCTTCTTTAACCTGTAACCCTTCCCTTGGCCTGTCTCCGCCCCTTCAGCTACAACATTAAAAAAATCTAAATCTAAATCAAAACCAACATGCTTGAATCTATCCTAAGATGATGCACATGACACCATGTTATATCAAATGCACCCACCCCAAGGTCTGCTCTTTTCGACTTAGGTACACTTCCTTGCTCTCTGGCCTGTAACCCTATCCTTTCCTTGCTCTCTGGCCCTCTCTCCCACCTTTCTCTTCAGATAGCTCCTTACCTGCCTACCATCCACCTATTGAGCTCTGCACCCCGCTATTGCTATCCTGGCAAGTATGGAACTGTGCATGATATGGCTATTTATGAGTCATTTAGCCTAAAAAACTTCCACAGTGTTAGTTCCTCTCTTTTCTGGTGCACATATGAAGCTTGTAGGGTTCGATTAATTGTGTAATCTAGATGCCTGGAATGTGCAATAAGCTATGCTAGAGAGCAGGATCTTGCAACAAATCCTTTTGCAGCTCCAGGAATTGAGAGCAGGGACATGCACAATGTGAGTGGTTTGAGAAGTCGATGCTGAGGACACTAGAAATGACAAGCAGTTTAAGTCATGCCACTTTCCAAAGGTGCAACCCCTGTGTGGAGCATGCTGCTCCCATGGGAGCCCTGTCCAGGGGTTGCAGGGTTGTCCAGGGAGTCCTGTCTTATGGGAGCAAACACATGGGACCAGCGGGACGAGGTCTGCCGCTCTCTTTCGAGGGACGTATCGAGTGACATGCATACGAGCTATCGCACCATTCAAAACATTGAACCACGTCTATACATCCTATTCTTATGTGTACACTTCGGTGAAAACTCCTTCAGCTCATTGGCACAACTGTATCTCATGTAGCTCGACCGGCACGTCCAGGAGTCATCGGCATATGACTGCATCTTTTGTTGCTGGACCGGCATGTCCGGGCGTCACCCAGAGGTGCTGCTTAGGCACATTTGGGTTGGTCAATCCCACACGTTTATGCCATACATTTTGCATTTTCCCTGCCCCAAAGCTGAAATGTATGGCACATATGTACAGAATTGGCCAACCCTTGCCATTATGTAATGCATCAGTGCACTACACCAGCACCACAATTTCAAATGCTGGCAGTCCAGCAAAGCAGCGAGTTATAGTGGGCACGAGGTCAAGGCCGGGAGAACAACTTGCATTTAAGCCTGCACCTTACACCCACCTTCCGCCACCTCCTCCGCTGGGGAGAAGCAAAGCACATGGGCTGAGGTTTATACCTGTGAATCTCTGGGAGGGAAGAGGGAAAGGGAGGGTTGAAAACAGAGGTATGGTGGCACAGGGCCATCCAATGCTGAGCTCAGCTCCATTCACAAATTATTACAGCCTGCAGGCCTTCTTGTATTCCCTTACAAATCAGCACACCTGGCTCTGAGCTCTTTTTGCTTGACCTGGTGCTGCCTATGCTGAGTGTTTCATTGCGTTCCTTATGCATCCCAGCTTGAAACACGTATTGTCCCTTGCCTTTCTTAGCATGTTGCATAGCTTTGGTGTAAACACCTTGCATTCTAGCCCAAGTAGAAGTGTCTGGAATTAACCTCGTCTGGCAACGAAATTCACAAGCATCAGTGCTCAATGCTCAATTCAAGCCATGTCCTTAAATATCCTATCCTGTCCTATCAAATTAATCTTATTTCTTCTCTTCCATTTAGGTCAAGCATCTGCCTAGCACCTGTCAAGCAAGGCACTGCTTAGCCTCAGCGCATACAGCTTACGGCATATACACAAGGCATTGGCCAACTTATCCATGACCTTTTCTTATACTTCCTTCCCTGGGCACACACGGAGAGTAAGAGAGCAGTGCTGGAGCTTGCACTGTGCTTGAGGCAGGTTTCCGCGATAAACAATGGCATGACCCCTCCAGGTAATCAATAACCCGGCGCGCTGCCACCCAGGCTTTTGAAAGGACAGCGGGGCAACACCAGTGTCCTGGTGGTGATCTGGGCAGGTACACTTCTATAAGTAGCCGATCTGTACAAGGCCCTGGAACATCAGATTGGGTGCCCTAGTGGGAAAGGTTTCAAACTACTTCAGCCTTACCTTGTCAATGCGAGGGAAGTGAAGAGACTGATTACATATCTAAGCCTTTGTGCCAGAACTTGAGGATACATGCAACGCCAGCAGACCCTTCTGAAGCCTACGCTCTCAGTACGACATGGGAACGCTAGATGGAAGCCATGTAAAGCCTAGCAAGTTGGAACCGCTCGCGCTTATGAAGCAAGGATTGGCTTTGCATAATGATGGTCATGGTCTTCTTCACATCATGATGGGATCCTGGTTTAGGTAAGTCTAGGTAAGCAAACATATGAGCAGTGCTATATTTTCTATACATGGCTCACTGTGAGCTCAGCCTCATGCCATGAAAAGCTACACAGCTGAGTTGATGCAGTGAAAGAGTGCCTACATAACAGTCTGGTCAAGAGATATAACTGGATACAAGCAGCTGCTGAGAGAATATGCAATCAGCTGCGGTTGAGCTTGTCATCCACTACAGAACAGGTGCGACAGAGCGTATGCAAGCAGATGCCTTCCACACAGCTTTGCATGCCCATCCTCTGGTTCCACTCCCCTCCTGGCGTGCAGTTGGTGCCTCATTCACTGCTCCTCCTTTGAGGTCCTGAGGAGCTCTCCTCTTAGCCTGCCTGCCTGCCTGCCTGCCTTGCTTCCTCCTCTCCTTCCTCCTGCTGACTGACTGCCTGGCTTGCTTGCTTGCTTTCCTCCTCCTCTCCTGTTCCTCCTCTTCTGCTGCTGTGTGCCTGCCTGAGCAAGGGCCTGCCTGCCTGCCTCCTCCTTTCCTCCTGCTGCCTGCCTGCCTGAGCAAGGGCCTGCCTGCCTGGCTTCCTCCTCCTTTCCTCCTGCTGCCTGCCTGCCTGAGCAAGGGCCTGCCTGCCTGCCTGCCTGCTAACGCCCATGGACGCGCCTAGGCTTCCAGCAAGTCAACAACAGCTAGGCAACAGGGGCAACACCGACACAGTGCGTACCTGCACTCGCAGAACAACAAGCGGATGCAAGAGCACATATACCAAACCACCCATATGCTGAAAACAAAAGGAGACTGGTGACCTTGTGTTGAAGCATCTTTTCATTCAGGGCTTTTTGTCACATCATGCAAACTGCACCAAGGTGCACCATTCTTTGTGCCGAGGAATGAATCATGTCCTTTTGTCACCTCAAAACATGTTGTAAGCGCACCATGCACAGCTAGCAATCCTCCTCACACACAAACGCGCACACACACGCACACGCACTAACACGCACACGCACACAAACACACGCGCACACACACATACACACACACGCGCGCGCGCACACACTCACCTGTAGAACCGCCCCCTGCAAGCGCAGCACAGCGCAGCGCCTAGTATGGCCTGTACCGCATGGCAGCCCCGCCTGCAGCGCCGTAGCCACCCATGGGAGCACTCATCATGGGGGCACTCATCATGGGAGCGCTCATCATAGGGGCGCTGGCCATGGGGGCACCCAGGCCTGGCCCCACATCAGCATAGCCTGTGGTTCAAATACAACCAAGGAGCACACGTTTTGTCATGAGCTGTGAAGCTGTGATCTCACCATAGGGCCGCTGACCATGGGGGCACTCAGGCCTGGCCCGACATCAGCATAGCCTGTTAGGGTCAATTAGGAAATGTTTGAAGTGGAGGGGCTGCTAAGTGGATGAGGAAGCGCTGGCAGTGGGAGCGCCAATGCCGAGCCTAAAATTAGCTCTGCCTGCGTACCACAACCATGAAGCACATCTTTGTTGTAGGCCGTGAAACTGTGAGAGGCGCTCATCGTGGGAGCGCTCATCATGAGGGCGCTGAGCGGGGCGGCACTCAGGCCTAGCCCATCGACGGTGCAGCCTATGATTCACACAGAACAATTAAGCGTGTGCTTGCCCAAGACCCAGGCCTGGCCCTACTTTGGCACACCCTGTGGGAGCATTTGCATGTGGAGATTAAGAAGTCACTGTTCTTCAGGAAAGCTGTGGGGTGACACAGGAAATACTGGCGGAGGAAGACAGGCCTGGCTGCACATCGGCCCACGCCCCGCAAACACAGAGCACGAGCACACTCCACACCAACACGGAGCATAAGCTGCTTCACTGCTCTCAACCGGAAGCAGTGAAACTGTAGAATGGCACAGGTCATGCCGGCCAAGGCAGATGCCAGGCCCAACCGAAACAAGGTGCACCCGCTTTGAGAGCGGCAGAGTTGCAGACGCCGGCACTGCGACCACCTCCAAAACCCTAGAGCGGAATGGCGCGCCATTTTAATGCCAATGGTAAAAATGAAGGGCTTTTGGTTGCCCAAAAGCCCCATGCTCTCTGCACGCCTGCACTCCAATTTGTGCGTCAACTGGTTCAGCATTGTGTCGTCCAGCATCCAGCATCAAGTGGGCCCATCACTCACCCACAGATTCCGCACAGCCGGCCCCGTCCCCGCTCCTTCAAAGCACGCCTTCATAGGTGTTCTGAATCGAGCCTCTTGCCGTGGATCGACTCGTCAGCCAAGCTTGCACAGCTAAACCCCATTCGGGCACTCAATTCTGCCCAATTCCTCCACATGCTTGCAGGGTCTGCATAGCCAGTTCCCATCTACAAACCGAACTCCACTTACTTGCAGGGTCCGCATAGCCAACCCCCATCTGTGCACTCACTGCCCCACCTTTCCAATTACTTGAAGGCTCCGCATAGCCTGCCCCCATACACAGACCTGCCCCACTTTCTTCACTCATTCCCTATCCACACAAACTCACATTGTCCCTCCCTCCACTTACATGCCCCTCTCTCCACTTACATGCAAGGCCTGCTAGCCTCCCTCCACACACCTGCCCCTCTTTCTTCATTCATTCCCTATCCACACAAACTCACATTGTCCCTCCCTCCACTCACCTGCAGGTTCAGCATAGCCACCCCCCATCCCTCCTGCAGCGCCATAGCCGCCGCCAGCTGCCCCCCCGTAGCCACCATAACCACCACCCACATCAGCCGCTGCACCGCCCATGTAGCCGCCGCCCATGCCACCACCGCGCATGCCCGCAGCACCGCCATAGCCCCCAGCTGCAGCACCCATGCCTGCGTGGAATGGTAAATGCCAATTTGCCAAGATGGTGCAAACCAAGTAGCTGATTATACGAGCGCCAACTTGCCTTTCAAATTTAAAACAAAGCCAGTCAAATGATGCCAATCAAATGAGGCCAACCTGCCTTACTGCACACTGTTTTGCTTTTGCTGGACATGGCCCCAGGTGTGTGTGTGTATGTGTGTGCGCGCACGCGTGTGCGTGTGTATGTGCGTGCGTGTGTGTGTATGCGCGCGTGTGTGCGTGCATGTGTGTGTGTGTGTCAAAGCGCTGCAATGCATGCATAACAATTGCAGCATCCTTCCCCGCCCACAGCGAGGTCCACGCCATGCAGCTGCCACATGCATGGCCGCACGCCCTGCAATCTTATCTGCAGCAGGCCATGATAGCCAAAGCCATGATAGGCCATGGTAGCCACAGCAGCCCACCTCTTATGCCCATGCCGCCATGTCTAGACATGATAGCCGCTTACACTCATGCAACCCAGCCTCACCTCTCATGCCCATGCCGCCATAGCCGCCGCCACCCATGCCACCGCCATAGCCGCCACCACCGCCACCGTAGCCGCCACCTCCATAGCCACCACCTGTGGGTAGACCAAGCAGGGGTACAAGTGCGTGTTTGCTTTGCTCCTACCGCCTTGAGCAAGCAAGCATGCCAAGTGTGTGCTGAGTCCCTCACTCCCAGGCCACTGCGGGGCAGTCCCTAGCATGAACAACTTTCAGATGTTGAACACTGCTGCGCAGACACCCTTGGGGTCCCAGAATGGTGCGCATCAGGCTCTTCAACAGTGGTTGACTGCACACTAAATAGCGCACAAGGAAGGCCTTCTTGGCACAAACCTCTTCGCCATCGAGACATACATGCGACTCCTGTTTGTGCCTGACAAGTACCCTCAGGAGTTGTTGATGCGAGACAAGCATCATGAACCTTTCCACAACTGCTTCAGAGCATTGTTTCAGCCAAAAACACAAAGAGCAGCAAATGATTCTTGTGAAGGACCATCCCTGTACCGAGATGCTTACCACAGGGGTGCAGTCCCAGACGCAAAGTTTGCAAGTGGCTAACAATGTTTCGCACTCAGCAGCAAATGCAATGGTGCATACAACGGTGCACATCAGCTCAGAAGGCATCTGGAGAAGGCGGTCACACTCCTGCCATGCTTCTCTACTTGCCACTCAAGCCGTGTTACACTTTCTGAACATCTCACTGCAGGCCTGCAATAAGAACGCACACAAGCAGCAGCACCACCACCACCACAACACCCAAGCACCACAGCAAGGCATCCCCATCTACGTACAACACACTCACCGTACTCAACCCCGAGCGTGCGCACAACCCTCCCCCACACTCACCGTATCCACCTCCATACCCGCCGCGGCTGCCATAACCGCCACCATATCCGCCACCCATGTCGTCAGCGTAACCGCCACCCATGCCCCCACCATAGTAGCCTCGGCCACCACCCATGCCGCGGCCGCCACCACCCATACCCATGCCCATGCCAAAGCCTCCTCGGCCGCCTCTCCGTGCAGGGCCACCACGGCCGCCCATCTCACCTGCCACACACGTCAAAAAATTTGTGAGGAGTAAATAAAAAGACCCACAATTCTTGGTTCAATGAATGCACAGATATGGATGGCCCTTCTCAGATTGCTCACCTTTAGAGGCACTTCAAGGTGAGTTCTGGGACACAGGTGAAGGTGACCTGCTAGCATGTATAACCCCCATTAGCAACCCAGATCGTAGACTGGTTTCCAGCAAACCAACCCAACAAGGGCTCTGCATTGCTTTTCCTATTGCAATCAGCATAGGTGATGCATGGAAAGTTACTTGCTCAGACATACAGCGATTCCACCTAGGTCAGGCAAGGCAAGTTGGAGCCATTTCACTTGCAAGGTGAGAGGCAAGAAGCCCATCCCACTTGCTTGCATGGTGTGTGTGGCAAGGAATCCATCTCGCTTGCGAGGCGTGTGGCAACAAATCAGTTTCACTTGCATGGCGTGTGGCAAGGGGCCCTTCTTGCTCGCAATGAGGCTGGGCAGCTGAGGGGCAGCAATGGCCCTCCTCAATGTGCACAGGCTGTGTGCCACCTCTTGTTTGCCATCTTTTGCTGTCTTAAATTCTGTGGATGTCTTTTGCTTGTTTCCTTCAAACGATGTGTGCAATCTGTGCCCCCCCCCCCCCCCCCAAAAGGCTTCAGCTATGTCATCTTCCATGCTGTTTGCCACCAGCTGCTCCCACCTCCCAGGTTAATTGCCTGTTCCACTTTTACGGTGTGCCAAATACGTGGCCCACATAGCGCGCAAACAATGGCCACGCTGTGCACATTATAGTACGAGGCCTCCATTGGCGCGCAAACAATGGCCACGCTGTGCACAATATAGTACAAGGCCTTCCTTAGCGCTCACACACTCGAGCCATCCTTTGCACGCACCTTCCCGAGGTACTGCCCGCTTCACTTCCACACTCTGGCCATTGATCATGTGCTTCATGCCCGCCACATGCATGGCTGCCTGCTCATTGGAGAAGGTGACAAACCTGCGTGCATGCACAGCAGTACATGCGTATTTATTTGAAAGCTAATGGAGATGACAAATTGGTGCAAATGCACAACAGGTGCGGGGAGGGCACGCAGGTTTGAGCTTGTCTGGACACTGGATGACCGCCATAAGGATAGATACTGGATGACCACCATGAGGATGGACACTGAATAACCACCGTTGGGAAAGCAAAGATTTCAATGAAGAAGGCCTTCAGACAAGCTGATCCACTGGCTCAAGTGACTGACCCCTGCAAAGGCAGCCACACTCCCACTCAAGGCAAGGCACTTCCACTGGCAGCTCAATGGTAACAAGCAAAACACAGATGTCTTATTCCCTGTGCTCGCCGCTTTGCATAGAGCCCCAAAGCTCAACTCTTTTGCAAGTTTATCAGATCAGATATTTCCAATGCAGCAGACGAGGAAGGAAAAGATGGAACCATATTGAGAACAGGAGGGCTGAGCTCTCAGTGTTCCTTTCATGTTACTCATCTACAACGGGTGCCATCCTGTAAATTGTGGGAAGGCACTCTGGAGAACTTCAGGATGCATAGCGGCTGGATTTCAGTTTTTAGAACAGGCCCCTGCAGGCCATTTTTGCAGTCCTCGACAGAGCTAAAATGAACAGAGGAACTCACCCAAAGCCCCGAGAGCCTCCGTCTGGATGCGATACTACCTGCGCGCACCATGCCAGCGAGTCAGGTGCAGTGACAAGGGATAGATGCTATGGGGTGTATCCATCGCTGTCCTCAGTACTGGGAAAAATATGACTCCAAATTGCACATGTATCTGGAGGGTCTTCTGCCCCCTTTTTTGCACAGGGCATAAAGTTCTATGGCAATTTAAAGTTTGCCAACAGTTCAAAAAAGTTTCAAAAGAGTTCCAGAACAGTTCTAAGTCGGCGAACTGATCGACCCTGTATGATATGCAGCTGACACGCAACTCATTATGTTTGCTAGAGATGTTGGGTGGTGTCCGTCCAGAAATGCCTTTGGTGGTTGTGCACCAACCTGACCTCAGCGCTATTATGAGCACCGTTTTTGGTGGGTATGCACCAACCTTACCTTAGTGTAGCTAAGAAAGAACAGCTGTAGTGACAGCCTGACATAAGTGCTATTAATAGGTTTAGCGCATTGCCAAACATTTCATTGGGTATGCTACACCCTAATTCCGTCCAGACCCCCATGTGTAGTACACCCCCAAAATTACTGATTACAACACTGACTTGTAACCCACTGCATCTGTCATCTCTCTGTAATGGGAGAAGGTTCTAGGTTTTAGGATCTAGGTTGGATAGGTCTAGTTACAGGCACCTTTTGGCTTCAGCTAGGCTGCCCTCGTAGACAGGTACAGCTATGTAACCTTTTCCTTTCCTTGCAACCCACCACTGCATCTGTTATCTCCCCGTACTGGGAGAAGTACTCCCGCAAGTCTGGCTCTCTCAAGTCTCCCTGCGCACATGGAATAGCAAAACACATGATTAGCATCCTTCTGTCTACCCTCACCACACACACTTCCATAAGCGACTTCCCCTTCGAACCCTTGCAGTGTCTTTTCCCCCAAATCCCATGCATGCTTTCAGCATGCGTCCTTCACAAGTCCCTTCAGAACCTTCAAGAGTCCATGCTTCCTTCGTAAGTCCCTTTTGCCATGAAATTCCATGAGACGTTAAGGACTTCAAACGCCCCTTAGGATGCCCCTGGCTCAACTGGTGGATGCATGTTGCCGGACTCGATGATGACATTTGCACATAAGACGACATTTATCTGCCAAGTGCGGGATCATGATAAAACAGAGGCTTTGTCACTGCACTGCGAACAAAAGCATCCATGCATCCAGGTGCGCATGCTCCTCACACCCAGGAGCCATGCCCCTCACTGCAGACCAGCTAATCACCACAGGATGGTGCGCATCCATGTACACACAGCCCCTACTCCTTAGCAGCTAAAGCAGGGTCAGACTCCTCGCTGTGCCGCCGCAAAATCTTCCTGATCAGCCCTGCTTGGTTGCGTGCTAGGTGAGGGTTGCACGTGTGTGCACACAGCCTCTTCCCTAACAGCTACACGAGAGTGAGACCACTCACCGTGCCACCCACGAAAATCTTCCCTGTCACCACCGCCTGGTTGTGTGCAGGGTGGGGGGCTTGTTGGCTGCGCGGCACTGCTGCCTTCACCTCCACACGTCTGCCATCTGCACATGAAAGAGGGCACAAAGCATGATTGAGGGGGGTAAGGTTTGTTGGCTGTGCCACTCAGCAAGCTTTGAATCCGCAACCTGCTGTCCGAGCATGGAAGAGGGCAAATAGCACAGGGGGTATACACAAGGAGCGCTCACAAAGTTTCTGACACAGTTTCACTGACGGACACTGGTAAGACATGCTCAAAGGCGGATTCAAATGTGTTTGCGCGCCTGTACTGCACTGGAACACAGCAGCACCCACGCTCAAATATTTCACCATGTCACTAGTGTATCAATGTGTTGCTAACATGTTGCTTGCATGCATGCCTGCATGGTAGGTGCATCTCAATCAACTCCCATGTTACCGGCGTGTAATGTGCTGCTAGCGTGCATGCATGAAAGTGGGTGCATGGATGCCGAGCAGGATGCATGTTTGTGTGTACGTCTTTACAGCGGGAAACATGAAAGATTAGCAGCATGCATGTGCTTGTGAGCAAGAATGTGTTTGTCACACAAGAGTGTTTGTTCATGTCTCACAGGATGTCCTTTGAAGAGAGGCCACGCGTTAAGGAATGGATGAATACACCCCGAGCAAAAGTCATGCTGCCAACGTGTCCCAAGACCTGCATTCAAGGGTTTGAGCTTTGCAGTGGAGGATCACTGAGTCCCCACGCAGTGCATGAGGTGCACCAGAGTACTTACCTATGACGTGCTCCTTGCAGGCCAGGAAGGTGGCTGCATTTCGTGGATCCGCGAAGGTCGCAAAGCCAAATCCACGCCCAATCATGACCACGACATCTGAGAGCTCACCCCTGGGGTCGTGCAGGCACATCATTGATTCTCTCAAAGAGCAGCACACAGCGCCACTCCAGATGGATGCCATCTACCCTCCTCTTTCCCTCCCAACACAGGCGGTCCTGGAGCAAGCTGTCTGCTTGAGGGCAATCCCTGTAATGTGAAGTGCATGCACCTCTCCTCTGCAAATTTGACCCAGGCCACTCACCATTGCGTGCAGTACTCGGCGAGCCTGTCCTTGTCGGTGGACAGGTCCAGCCCCTGAATACGTGCGTGTACGTGACTTGTCAGTGCGATCCGGTCCGGGTGTTTGAACAGAGGGAACTGCAACACTGAGAAGGGCATGCACATGGTGCTGGAAACCATGATCGGCACAGAGCTGCAAGACGCTACGCACCCCAAGGAAGCACTTGCCGTCCACTTGGTTGGCATCGTGCCGGAACGGCTTGGACGCGGGAGCGCCCATAATCGGGCCTGAGGGCGCGAGGCCGGGAATCTGACCCATCATTGCGAAGGACGTGAATCAGCCGACACAGCGGCTTATACGACTTTGTTTGGAAATGGAAGGTTTGGGGCGGCAGGGAACAATTTGTTTGGTTTCAGCAACAAGGAAGAGCAGGAACGCAGGGACGTGAATGAAAAAGTCACAAAAACGAAAATCTAAAGGATTTACTGCTGGTGGAATCTATCGAACGGAAAGCAACATGACTTGCATGAGCCGTTGACCTAAATAGCAAGTAGATCTGCAAGTGGATTATTGACAGCAGGCACGGCAAGACGCATTGCTTGCGTAATTTCCAAGGCGAGTGTGTTTGGGATTCACCGGGAAGCCTTCCAAAGTTTTGCTTGCATTTACCTAGCTTCTTAGCCCAATTTGCTTTGAAGCATTCCCCCTTCAGATTTCAAAAAGCTGAGCTTTCTGGACCACATAGCCACGTACACCCCTATATTCTCGCGAGTAGACACCTGCAGAGCTTCTGGCAGGCATGAAAAGAAAAGAACAACTATACAGGCAGAGGAAACCCGGGTAGGGCCCTCCCTACAATCAATTAAGGAAAAGAAGGCACATTGGCTGAAGGAAAAGTAAAATAAAGAATCTGCGCTGGCCACTAACCTGCATGCGTTAAGGAAAGCCCCATCAGTGAGTGAGCGCTGAGATTTCAGTCTACTAGAGTAGACTAACAGTAAGCCCCACCAGTAGTCTAAAGGCTAGCTAGCTTGAAACAACCAAAGAAAAGAAAAATCATGTAGGCAGTGATAACACCCCCTACATCAACTAAGGAACAGGACAGACACATTGACTCAAAGAGCCATGAGTCTCCCTCACCAGCTGCAGAGGGTAGGAGAGAAGCCAGTGTGAGTTTGGTGGGTTTCTATTGAGCTAGATAGCAGCACGCAGCCCCAGGGCACCAAAATTATAATAAGCATTTTTGTTTTCAATGGCACGTCTGGTAGGGGTGAGTTAGTGCGCATATTGCACACTGTGCATGTTGCACTCTGTGACAGAGAGGGCATGGAGCATTCATGCAAGTTTGTTAGACCTTTGCGGGTCAATATTTTTTAAGTGATTTGGGGTATGGGCAGTACAGATAGTCCCACCCACACCCAGGAGGATTGTGTGGAGAATAATCTCTGCACCTTGAGTTGTTTGCACAGCTCACTGTGTTGTTCCTGTGAGGCTTCTAGCTGTGCACCAGGCCTCGCATCTTCGCAGTATTTGATTTCTATGAAGTTGATATGGCGTTTGAATGTTCAATCATGAAGTTGCCTGGCTGGAGTTGTGCTGCTTCTTATTTCTTCATTACAACTCATACTGCGGAGTACCTGATGTGAGGGGGGATTAGGTGGTCTATTTTGGTTAGCAGGGCAAGGAATTATCAAGGTACCGTCAGGGCGGCTGGAGTTGCATCTAGCTTGATTAGGAATACTGGGGTCAAAGAGGTATGGAGGTATCATACGATTAGGGACTGCTCAGCTATGTGCAGGTCATGCAGGGCCAGGCGGTCTGTGCTGCCTACATCCATATGTATACGGTTTGACCCATAAGAGCCTTTGCTAACCACTTTCAAAGGAAAAGGAAAAGCTACGCAATTGGCTCACACCGTGGTGACCTCAAGCGTCATATTAAGGAAGGGCCGACCCCCACCGCCACAAGGGCTCGAACTTGGAACTCCCCGCTGCCTGGACGAGGACGAGTACTTGACACGGCTTCGCATTGTAACCCACCGGTCACATATCCACCCAAGTGGGCTTCTAGCTAGGGTTTAGGAACTTTCAAAATCACTATACTGGTACTGGCAATGCTGTAACGCTCAGTTACCATGTTACGAATGACGGGGCATTGGCAACCTGAGGAAATGTGGAGGGCGCTATCCTTATGATGACATTCTGGGAGAGGACATACAAAGCTAGTGGAGCTTTTGAAGCGTACCGCACGTTTTTGGTTGTAGAGGGTACCTGTGCGGCATTTGAAGATTGTGCGTTTCATTCGGGTTGGGATGCAGGGCATGTTCCAAAAGGCATTGCTAATGCCCTTATTTGCATGAGGTAGCAAGCTCTGGTAATATGTGTAATAGCCTGTGACATACGAGATGGAAAACATGTGTTTTTCAGATCTTCCAATCCCCAGGTCTGCTCTCTTTGTCAAAAGTATGCCTCACTTTTTGAGCACAACTCATCTTTTCTACATTTTCATGTCTCCCACAGGATGCCCTGTCTAGGTACCATTCACCATGTGAATTCCCAGGATATTTTTCTAAATCAGGATAACAACAAACTTCCTTTTTTCCTTCATGAATTCATGTGCATTTATGAACAGGCTAGTAGTTACACGTCTTGACTGAGGCCTTTTCCCTTGTAAACTTTGTAATAGCCTATTTTGCAATCTGCATCATGATATGATATCCAAGTCTGTGTTTAGCATGCATATGGAATTTCAAAGCATCCTTCACAAGCTAGCTCTGAGGATGCTATTCATTTCTTGCAGAAGCAAGCTAACGAGACTTATCGTTTTATTTCTGATCTCATGGATATTTTTTGTGCTGTTGGAACAGTTAAGCAGACCGAGCAGCCAAACTACCTGGCTGAAGGCCAAATCCCATTGTAACTCATTGTAAACCTTGTAAACCTTGTACTGGGTCTTGTCTCTTCCCGAACCAGCCAAGCAATATTATAGATGGGGTTCCCGTCTGGGCCAATGCTAGAAAAAAAAACACTTGTCTTCTGGAATATCCTTGGCTGAACCACGGAGCCAGGTAGGGTTGTGGTTGAAAAGCCCCTCTGTTTTTCTGGCTCGCTCCTAGGCTGGCTGTGTCTAGTGATCAGGTTTCTAAGCTCAAAAGGTGTAAGCTTTTTGATAGGCTTACAAGTTTGCAATCACGCCTTGATTTCTGGCACGGACCAGCTTGTGTTTTGGTTTTAGAGTGCTAGCCTAGCAAACAGGGCTGCAGGCCTTCTTGTGATGCCGTTGCAATACCCTTGTAACCCCATGAGAACCTCTGCTCTGCCAAGTCCCTTGTCCTGTTCAGCTAACAAAAGACTTTTGGTTACAGGCACGTTTTGCTTCAGCTAAGCTGCCCCCGCAGGCAGGTACAGCTATGTAACCCTTCCCTTCCCTTCCCCTAATAAAAGACGCGTGCAGCTGAGCACTCTCATTCTGGCGCTGCAAACGCCAGCACCACGCTGTGCCTCTCCTTGCCGCGCACCACCAAGCTGGCTGGCGTCCCCCAGAAATCATGCAGGGCATAAGGAGATATCGGCATGCTGCCTGCTCCCTCGGAACCTGTTTCAAGCCATGAGCTTGCCCAGTGTTTTGCTGGGCCTGCAGGAGTGCTGGTCTTGGCAGGCTGTGGAAGCTGCACTTGTACAGCTGCTGTGGGCATCGGGGCTTGAGGTGGAGGCGCGGCAGGAATGCCCACACGCGTGCCATGCGTCCACGCCCAGCGCGCATCCCCACTCAGGTGTATCTGTACAGAGAGTGCGTATGTGTGTGTGCACGCCTTTATTCCTCTGCACAGCATACAAATCCATGCACCTGTAGAGATGGGCAACAGTGAACAGCTCCTTCACTTACATTCTCTTGCTTGTCACCTTCCTTAGAAATGGCAAACTGCATACGATCATGCTGGACATGCACCCTGGGTGGCTTCCTTTGTTGCTTGGTCTTTCCATCCTGCAAACTTGCTTTGTGGCTTCTACAGTCATTGCAATGTTCAAGGTGGGCCAGCCATGAATGCTCCTAGGATTACAAGGCAATAAACATCAAATGCTAAAGGAACACTTGATTACAAAGTGGCCATCCAAAACCCAGGATTGAGCTGCACAGCGAGGCTTGCCTGAGCTACAGAGCGCGCACTTCTCATGCAAATCCTCTCTGACTCTTAAGAGCGCATGGCAGCGAAGACTTACCACTGAAACCCAAGTACTGTGGAGTTACACCAGGCAAGAAAATTGGCGTACACAGTTCACCTGCCTGGACGGTCAGTCACTTAAAAACATTTTGACGCCTGACATACTGACCATTGTACGTGCCCTGGCCAGCACATCTACATCCCAAGGTGTCCACGACCTATGTGCATCCTGGACGACGCGCTCCCTCTCATCCCTGCTCAGAGTATCAACACCACGGACAGCACCAAGGACAGCATGGCACGGCGTGACAAAACATTAAGATTAAGGCAAAAAGAGGGTGTGGTAACCTGCGGCTCACTACTTGCTATTCCAGGGCTCCTTTGCGCGCTGGGCAAAGTGTTCCTGCTCACCTGTGTTCTGAACACAATCACCACAGCAGCGCTTCAGGCTCGGGCTTTTTAGCTACTAGGTATGTGTGAGCGTGTGTGTGTGTGCACGCACACGCGCGTGTGTGTTTGTGGGGTCCATGCAAGATGGCCACCAAAGAGGACTAAAGAAAGTGTCTCAAATCATCAGCAGCTTTTTATTTGTGATGGCTAGCATTGCAGCAATCCATGTCACTCTAACGGCTAGCCCATTCATTAACGCTCTCAATGACATTTCCCTTCTACCCTTACAGTTCTTATGCAGAGGCGCCTCAATCCAAAGATGGAAAAGTAAGGACATCAAGACAAAGTCTTAGACTTTGTCTAGCCTCCAACAAGACACAGGCTCTGCTTTCAATAAAGCGTTCAGGGGAATTTGGGCATCACCTAATGCTGATTCTCACCACTCTCCGTAAGGCTCCATTGAAACACAATCCAGGAACTGTAAGAGTTTACACTCACCCAGGAAAGCACTCTGGAGCATTAAAACAGACACAGTCTGAGAGCCGCACATGTGCAGATTATCTTCACAATTACACTGAGATGCGAGCGCGCTGCAAGCTCACCTGAGCAACACTGCATCCCAGGCAGCACACAGCCAACGCCACAGCTCTCGCCGCGCAGCAGGACACAGCGTAAGTACAGTGTCTGAGTCCAGGCCAATAATGAACACGTTCTCGCCGTCTAGTGCTGGGTCTACGTGCGGGTCCTGTGTCCATGGATCAAAATGAGGCTTGCTTGGAAACCAAGGTACATTCAGACCATAATGGTGCAGTCATTTGTAACGGAATGGCTCCTGAGAGAATGTGTTGTTGTTTTCTTGTGGGTCTTGTGCGTGGAGTGGAAGCTTCAACGCGCGCAGGACAGCCGTAAGCAACTGCACATTTGTATTCGCACCCACGCTTATGCTTCCTTACCAACATGGCAGATGGTTTATGCAACTCCAGTCAGCCAGAATTAGGGTCGAGCAAGAGTGGGAAGTCCATATTTATTGTTTGGCTGTTTCAGATCCACCACATGCACAAATGTAAGCAAAGCAAGCAATAAGATCAGAAGCCTCATCCTCATTCCTACACATACCAGTCTCAAAAATCCAGAATGACGGTAATTGATGGTGATGTCTCTCAATGGGCCCAATCGCAGGCCTGCATATACACGCACACGAAACATTGAGCACTTACATGTAACTTGAGCAGACTGTACTATTGTTTGTGCAAGTGCAAAACGCCCTCCCAACTCTGTGCCAATGGTGCTTTGGAAGCTTGTGCACAGACTTAGATTTGCTGCATGCACCCATGAAAAGAAAAAGAAAGCTGCGCAGGCGGTGAAAGCACTCCCCATCCATGCTAAGATGCAGTGTGTAATACCGCGAGATTACAAATGCTTGTGCACCTCAAAAAACCATGCCTGGAATCGTTTGCACTCGGGACACGAGGGCAGCCAATTTCGGAGGTATCTTGGATTCATCAAAATCCTGTGGACATTAACACAGGAGTGGGGCTGCCTGAAGTCAGTGTTGGTGTGGAAGGAGTTGTGTTGCACTTGTCAAGAAAAGAAAAAAAACGGAACTCGAGCAAGCGTACATTTAGGGTGCCTTTGGCGAAATGATGCTCGGCATGCAGGGATCAGAGACCCCCTTGACATGCAATGACATGCAAATTGAAATGCATTTCCTGCATAGGAAGCGTCAGAAAGCACATTTTGGACGCCAAGGGAATTATACATTGCATTCCTGAGGTTAGAAGCTATCAATAGGTATAAATTGTATATGTCTTTTAAAGCTAATTAGAGGAGGTGGTGCTTTGAGTGGGTGGTTCAGGGGGGGGGGGGGTCGACAATCTGGGACCCCCCGTCCAGAATTCTCTGGGCCACTTCTACAGTGTTCGAAAAACATCATCAGATTCCTGGGCTCAACAAAACTGTCGATTAGCACCCTTTGGTGCAAATTCGATGGAAGGGGAGTTCTGTGTGCATATGACAAGGAGTCAGTGTCACGCGCGCAAGGGTGTGAAGTGTGGGCTGCGGAGGGTGTGAAGGCAAAAATCATTCTAACTTACAAGGTGCTCAATAGCATTATGAAGCCAGGATGGCAGTTTGTGGTCTTAAAAGATAGTTGTGGGTGCCTGGCAGGACATGCATCTGCATTTCAGTTGATGCCCCATAACTTTGAAATGCACCTTTTGGCCATGATGAGCAGATATGCAGATAGATGGGGAATGAGAGAGCAGATTGATACCGTCATTGTTTGGATTGAGGGACTGTAAAGGGGTTTTTGGGGGTGGGTAGTAGGCCTTGGGATCCTCGCCCAAAGAACAGGCATGATGTCCAAAACATTTTTTCTTAGCCCTCCTGGCCTGTAGCTTCTGGTCAGACCTTAGAAAAAGAATAAGTAAACGTGGTTTTTAATCATCCTCAAGCGCGTCTTCCTGAATTACCAGCCATTCATCCTCCTCATATGAATTATCAGGAAACAAACCTGGCAGGTCCTTGTACTGCATTATGAGGATTCGCATCAAATCATTGAGTTATATGCATTCTGCATAAGAACTCAGGTTCTTGGAGGTGATAGAAAGGTGAGGTGTGTGAACTCCTTTTTTTTATTCTTTCTAATTTCTCCTCTCCATTTTTTTGTGCTTTCAGTTCCTCTTCAACTTGACTCAGGCTCAACTTCTAAGCCTGAAGCACATCTCTTGCCTCCTTCTTGTCGTTTCATTTTCTTCCCCCTTGCCTGGCAAATTGCTGAGCTTGCTGTGTAGTGCACCATTCCTCTTGCATCTCATGTCCAACCGAAACAGAACCAATACCCTTATCAGTGCCTTGACTCACATCCACTCACATCCCCATACCCCCAAGGAGCCACGCGCTGCATCTCAGACTCTGGACGGCCTGCATTGCAGCCAAAAGCAGCAAGCAGAATCACAAGCAAGGTCAGATGCAGGGCAGCTTACAAGCAGGTTCAGAAAAAAAAACACAAGCATGGCAGCAGCAGCACAAAAACGCATACAAGGTCAAGAGCAGGCCAAGGCAGCATACAAGCATGGCATCAAAACGAAACACAAGCAAGGTCACACGCGTGGCTGGGCCTTGCGAAGGCAACGCAAAGCCCAGCATCACAGATCAGTGCAGGTCACAATTTCTAGAATTTAAACTTTGAGGATTTCTAGAATTAGAACGGAAGTCCTCAAGATCGGTAAGGTTTGGCCACAGGCACCCTTCTGCTTCAGATGAGCTACCCTCAAAGGCAGGTTCATTTTTGTAACTCTTTCCTACCCTATCCTGAGTCCTCAGCAGGTGAACAAGGTGCCTTTGAAGAAGTCTTGAAGTGCTAGATGAACCAAAAATGCAGCAGCAGGAACTTACAGCGATACGCTCTGGGAGGGGAGGACAAAGGCTGACTAACTCTTCAGAGCTTCCAGTCATTCAAATCTCCCTCCAATAATTGGAGTCCAATTTTAGTTTTAAACTTTCAGAAGTGAAAGGGCTACATAAGATTGCAGTCACAGCTATCTGCACAATGTGAAGGGGCCTTCCTGATCACCCAACGTAGAAAGTCCATGTTTCTTTAAAGTCTCTGTCTCTGGCAGTCTTGCACACATCAGTCTGCCATACTTGCATTCATGCTGAAGTCTGCCTTATTAGGTGGTACCCTCTATAAGGACTTCCGAATGGGTCTGAATCTGACATATTCCAACGTATGCCTTGTTTTACAAGACACCAGCCAACACCAATTTCAAGCCTTCCCTTGTTCACACCATCGGCCACGAGTGTCTCGGCTTTGTTCGGCTATCTGTGCTTAAGCATGGCCTCCTGTGCTCGGCCTCCTGTGCATAAGCTTTTGCACACCAATGCAGGCTGCCTGTGCTCCTGCTTTGTTTGGCCGCCTTAACATGTGGCACACAAGAGCGTCAAAAAGAATCCCTTGACCGTACTTTATTCTGGATGTTTTGCTCACTGTCACAAGCTTACAAAGCACGCGCTTCATCAAGTTGCAAGCTCATGGGAGCATGTGCCCATGATCTTGCAACTTTCGAGTGCAAATTGACACGCCTGCTTACAAAAACAGGGGTTCATACTCACACCCACCTTACTACACCACTTTCCCCCCTTCGCCTCCCCCCCCACACACACACCTGTGATGCGCAGCATGTTGACAGGAGGTAACCGCTTTGAGGGAGCGAGCAAAGATTGCTGCCACTTGTACATTGCTCCCTCTCGGGGGCCAATAAGGCTCAGCCCATAATGCTTCTTGATGGGCTGTGGAGTGGCAAAGAATCATGCTTCAAAACAGAGTAACAAAGCACTGATTTGCTGCAATTCACACCAATGACTGCTGCAATGCAAGATTATCATCAAGCATTTTGTAAGGGGTGGGATGCGGCATGAAACCAAGTTAAAATTGGATGACTAAGAAGTTGCAATCAATCCAAATCTCAGCATACAACACCACGCCTGCCACGACAGCTTTCTATGCCAAAAACCTGAACTTGACATGTCCATGAATAGTGCTACATATCTAAATGATAGAAGGAAGCTGCCTTTACTTGTGTGAAGTGCACACATACACACACACACGCGCGCATACACACACACACACATACACACACACACACCTGCAGCTCTTCCAACAGCTCTTGGGCCTCGGATGGGCTCAACAGTGACGGAAAAGCTCGCACACCAGGATTACAAGAAGTATCAGGCTGTGTTTCATTCTTCCCTACTGCTCTGAGGACAGCACAATCCTGAGGTGTCAGTGGGTCATGCTGCGATGGATGGGAGCTGTAAGTAGGCTGTGTGTAGAGGAGGGCAGCAACAGGGACTGTGGCACAAGCACATGCTACCGCAGCCCGCATGCTGCCACAGTTTAGGCGTGAAGGCTCTCATGAGGCATTGGAAGTGTACAATGTAGCTGGTAAAAGAAGTATATCACAGTTTTGGGGGTAGATCTGGAACTGCCAATTTGCCCAATAACGAACTACGGATGGTAGGGAGGAAATTAATAATCCGTATTAAAAACTTTGATAAAAATTATTGTTTTAATAACTAGGCACATTGGGGGATTGTGGCGCTCCTCTCCATGTCCTGCTTGACCGTGAAAACTCATCCTATGCGAATCACATGTTCATATTAATTCTATGAACATAAAGTCTTCTGAATCTCATACAATGCCTTGCAGCAAGACAATCCTGCTCGCCAAAACTCACATTTTGTTCTGTACGCCGCGCAGCTCCTTGGTTGGGGATGTGCAGATTTTTTCTGATTGCTTACTTTACGCATCAATTAAACAAATTCTGAAAGAAAGAGATTAAAACTAAGTAGGCTGAGGGAAACTCCCTCCATCAATTAGAAAAGGGACATGTTGGCCGAAGTGAACCATACACTTCCTCCACCACAAGATATCAAAAAAATAGAAATACGCGTATAAACTTGCTAGCACCAGTCGCGCTCTTGAGGACACTTCTCTCAACTTCTGTCAACTGGTGCCCTGGGCCCGCTTACTGCCAGAAAGCCTCAACATCAGCTTCCTATAAAACATCCATCTACCTGGTGAAGGATATTTACAGTTCCTTGATCCAGTGTGTCTCCATTTCCTTAATTGATGTAGGGAGCGTTCTCACTGCATACGTGGTTATTTCTTCCTCTATCCTTGCACTTGCAAGAAGGCACGTGGACTTGGATTTCGTAGGCATTTAATGCAAAATTGTGACTCTCTATACCATCCTTTTGGGTGTTGGTGGGACCTGCTACACTGAGCACACCCTTAACCAGTTTAAACAATTGGGACTCAACCACCAATGCGCCAATAAACTTGCTCGCAAACTTCATACCCATTCTGTTAGGTATGCCAACAAGCTTGTTACCACTAGGCGTGCTATTGAAAACAAGAATACTTCTCGTAGCCAGGTTATGGAACCGAGTGCTTCCAATAACCCTCCAGATCCCCATCAGAATTTTTGTTTGTAGCTTCATGGTGGAGGGGATTCAAGGCTCTTCTGAGCCAATTTGTCCACTTCTCCTTAATTGATATAGGGAGAATTTCCTCTGCCTACGTAGTTTTTCTGTCTTTCTTAGGCATGCAATGCTTGGTCCACAAGCTTTTCACCTTCATATCTGAGCTAATGGGTTTGCTGCTGGCTGGCATGAGCCAGTCACAAGCCAATCAGCCGAACAATCTGGCTGAAGCCTCCAGTGAGGGTCTCCCTTTTTTCATTTTTGTTACAGTCCTTATCTAATCTAATCTAATATAATGCTTGGTCCAAAATATTTAGGCATGCTGTTCACAAAACAGAGCAACCCTCAGGCCATTGCTGAGCATGCGTGTGCCCCTTTCTTGGCTGGTTGTAGACGGATCAGGCAAGTTGTATTTAAGCACCATATGATGAGAGGGCCACGTACCATGCGCTGGCTGTTTAAGGCTTATGCTCTCCCTGCTAGCATGTATGCATTCCAAATACGGGGCAGTTAAAAAACCTAGAAAAGCTACATAGGCAGAGGAAACTCTCCCTACATCAATTAAGGAAAAGGGAACACATTGGCTCATGAGAGCTGTGAGTCTCCTCCACCACGAAACTACAGAGAAGAAAAGGCTAATGGGGATCTGGAGGGTTACTTCCAGAACCCGGCTCCAGAACCTGGCCGTGAGGAGCATTACTGTTTTCCATAGCACGTCTAGTGGTAACAAGCTTGTCGGCATTCTGAACAGAATGGGCGTGAAGTTTGAACTAAATATATAAATGAAAGAAGGAGATGAGATGGACTGTCCTTTGCAAACTGTGCACCTGTGCTTACAGGAGCAAACCCTTGGGGTAACGCGTACCACTCTTGACTGGCCTGTGCTGCTGGCATGTGGACATGAACCTTTCTAATGGCTCTGTGCAGCAATTAGGTTCTACAAGGCTTTACTGTGCAGAAACAGCACTGCACTCAGTACGGTGCTGCGAGTAAATGTCGAAATTAGCAGTAGTTCTTGTAAATGCTGGATTTCAGAGTTTTTGGCTACAGGCATGGGCCTAGACAGGAGCAACACGTTTACTCATTGTGTTCGTTCTGGGCAGTGTTTAGTCATGAAGGAGTTTGTTGTTGATTTGAGAAAAAGGCTGCGAGCCTCAGTGGCCTGAGGTGTGTGGAATGCCAATGCCTTGGCAGAGCACAGTGAGCACATGAACAAATGAGCTAATTATCATTTCTGGGTGGCACTTCCTTTGAAACCTTTGTCTGTTTATGGCGCGCCCTTTTCTGTCCCTAGGTATTTGCATCTTGATTTAGGCAAGCACATGGTGAGGAACATAGTGCGCTTTCTTTTACATGCACACACCTTGAGATTTGAGACTTCATTTTGGCAGGAGCACACACCTGAATGTGTTGAGTGTGACAGAGGAAGACTCCAAGGCGAGAAGCACGCCAACATCCTTTGTCTCTCCGTTCCAGTGTGTTCTCTTAGGACTTTCGCATCTGTTCTCTGATTTCCCTCCACTAATAGGACTCTTTTGGACAAACCAGGTACTTTTTACAATACTCAAGCTAATTCATTCTTTCAATTCTTGCAGAAGCAAACTAATGAGACTTAACGTTAATCTTCAAAGTTGTGGTTTTTTTTTGTAGCTGGTGCAGTTCAGCATGCGCAGGTCAGCAGGCGCTATTAAGATGTACAATGGTCTGCTCAATTCTAATTGTGAGACGCTCAGGAAGGTCCTAAAGGCAGATTTGCACTTGCACTCCAGGGCCCCCTCATGTTGGACTGCTCATATCTTGGATGGCTTTCAAGGATTGCGGCGCTGTGAGTCTTTTGTAACAGCGATGAAGCAGGGTGCACCTATCTCACTGCAGGATTTCACTGATGATTTGAGGCACAGATTGCATGGCGCATGGAGGGCTGTTGAAGGAGTAGATTCGCAAACAACAAACAACAAATTGCCCACATGTCATGCAGCATGATAGTAGATTCAGCTTGAGAGCTCACACTTTGACTGTGGAAACTGCATCTTGGGAGGATGGGATTTCTCCTGTGTGTAATCGATGCTCATGCGGGCAAATTCAAGATGAGGCCCATGTTCTCTTCATGTGTAGGTATGAGGGGCTGTGTGCTCTAAGACAAAAGTGCTCCGAGCTATTTTGGACTTTATCTGGCCCAGCCAGGCGATTTTTCACCTGCACACCCATTCATGCAGTACAGTCTGCTTCCCCTCATTTTCAGCCTTTCCATCTTCCAGACGCGTGTCAGCTGAATGAAATTGTGGCCAAACACATTTCTCATGCCAATCCCACCTCTTCCCCTGGGTTTGATACCGTTCTTCCATTTTTCTGAAGTATGCATGCAAAATGGTGCGAAGAGAGGATGGCAGGGGATTTCATTCTATCAATGTGCTGACGCCATGTGTTTCCCAACTCTTTTATATTCAGTATATATATGAGAGGCTCTCATGCAACGAGCTTTTATCCCACAAGAGTGGACAACTGCCAAAATTACACCCTTGTATGAAAAAGGCTCTATTACCGATGCTGGCAATTACTGTGTGCTTGCTGTAAGCGGGACCTTCTACCGCCTCTATGCTAATGTCATGCGCACTTTATTACAGGACTGGTGCCTCAAAAACAACAAATTTCCTGATTGTCAATTTGGGTTCTTCCCTGTGCGCAGCACTTTACACCCACTTTCTATTTTTAGACATCTCAAACTTGCTGCCCAAACCTGCAAACCACATGGCTCATCACGCTTGTATTCAGCATTCATTGATTTCCAACAGGCCCACGACTCCATCCCTCGTGACAAGCTATGGCACCATCTTCACCAATGCCAGCTCCCTATTCACCTTCTCAATATCCTAAAAAATTTGTATCACGAAGACAACTACATTCTGGTTGCTGGGGATAAGCAAGTATACCAGGTATGTCAGGCCCACCTATGGCGTTAAACAGGGCTGTCCCCTTTCTCCGTTGCTTTTTTCCATTTACCTTAATGACATCAATGAGGTTTCTGAGGGGATTGAAGGAGCTTGCACTGGCACACCTAATTTCCATGTATCCAACCTTCTCTACGCTGATGACTTATGCTTAACCTCTTAACTCACCAAATAACCATCAGGCCATGCTCAACCGTCTCAAGGCCTATGCTCGTTGGAAATTCCTGACAATCAATACCAAAAAATCTGGTATCGTCTGTTTTAACTCCACGACCGATAACTTGCCTCCCCTTTTTTATGATGGTGAGGTCTTGCCTTACTCAAATACCTTTCGCTACCTGAGGATGCAGTTTGGCAAACACACTAATCTGTACAATGCTGCTGAGGAAGCTCTAAAACCCTGCCTGGCAGGCATGGCTCGCATGCATACTTTTGCTCATCAACACCAGATTACACACCGCTTACATGCCTACTTATGGCTCTTCAAGACATATGTCATACCAGCAGGAATGTATGCAAGTCAGATCTGGGCCACTGCATATCTCCAACAGGGGACAGAGATGGATAATTGCATCCAGAAATGGCTTCTGAGATTCTTGAGATCCATGCTGGGTGTAAGAACATCAACTTTTTCCTGGGGTGTCCTCCGTGAGTGTGGAATCGAACCTATTCAATTCAACTGGTTCGGAGCCTGTGCACACTATTATTATTCTCTCACCTATTGCAACAGCGTTCTATTTCACAAGGTTATTCATGCAGACCGTCCGTGTGACATCTCCCTCAGCCCCAGGATTTCCTCCTGCTGGACATCCCATCTATTGTCTGCCATGAATGGCTTACATCATGCTCATCATTTTCAGCAAAAGGTACGCTCTGCTGATCCTTTGGATTTGAGTCAGCTTGTTGTGGATCTCAGGCCTCGCCATCTACTAGATCGCCATCTACGAGCTAAGCATATTGGAGACAATTTTCTGGTTACGACCCACGAGACGCAAACAGCAAAAAAAATCGCTTTCATCACTGGTGTGCTCTCCCAACCAAGCCTGCACACGTTACATGTTCTCCTTATATTCTGCCCAAAATTTTCTACTTGGATTTACCTAAACACATCACCCACGGTGTGGCTTGATTTCGCCTTCGTGTCCATACCTTGAAAGTCGAGCAGGCCACATGGGATGACGCTATTTCCCCTGCCTGTAATTTATGTGATGCCCAAGATGATGTGCAGGATGAGCAACACGTTCTTTTCAAATGTACTCATCCCCATGTCTGTTCTTTTCGGCTTAAATATGCTCCCTTATTTTCTGGTCCTCTCCTCTCTTTATCTCACTCTTCCAATATGGTGGCTCCTTACGTGCCTGGCATTCACCATGTACTACGACTGTAGTACAGTCTTATCATATCTCTTCTTTCTTAAATCAAAACAATAATAAGCTTTTTCGTTTTCTACATGAATTATTGCTATTAATTATTAATTATTGAATTATTGAATCTTCTACATGAATTATTACTTTTTTATGAGCGGGCTAGCAGTCAACCGTTTCGACTGGAGGCCTTCTTTTTCCTGCAACCTGAATCGAAGCTCTCCCTGTGTAATCTAATGTAATCAAAGGCTGAAGGTCGAACCCCATTGTAACCATTGTAATCTAATCAAATCAGCAGGCTGAGCAGCCAAATTGCCTGGCTGAAGGTCAAATCCCATTAGAAGGGGTTACAATGGAAAAAAGGCCTCAGTCAAGACGTTTGACTGCTAGCTCCCATTACAACTATTGTAACCATTGGTCCAAAGCGCCCCTGCTTTGGTGCTTGACTTTGGATTTGCCTCAAGGCAGGCAGCTTCTTGCTTCAGCTAGGCTGCCCGTGTAGGCAGGTACAGCTATGTAACCCTATCCTAGGCAGGCAGCAAGTCATCCTTCCCCTCGTCTTATAGAATTTTCTGGACGATTCAGGCACTTTCTACTATTCTCAAGCTAGCTCTGAGGATGCTATTCATTTCTTGCAGAAGCAAACTAACGAGACTTATCGCTTTATTTCTGATCTCATGGATATTTTTTGTGCTGTTGGAACAGTTAAGCAGACCGAGCAGCCAAACTACCTGGCTGAAGGTCAAATCCCATTGTAACTCATTGTAACTCATTATTCATTTCTTGCAGAAGCAAACTAACGAGACTTATCGTTTTATTTCTGATCTCATAGATATGTTTTGTGCTGTTGGAACAGTTAAGCAGACCGAGCAGCCAAATTACCTGGCTGAAGGTCAAATCCCATTGTAACTCATTGTAACCCTATCCTAGGCAGGCAGCAAGTCATTCTTAAATGAGCAGATTCCAGCTCATACTTAGAAAGCTGAACCAGCTGTTTGGCAGGTTCTGGATATATATTCACATACATATACATGCTTATATGAACTTCTTTTATAAAAACAGGCTAGCAATCGGTCGTTTTGACTGGAAGCCTTCTTTTCCTGTAACCTGGATACAAATTCTGTGTATTAGTCTGTCGCGCCTGAGGTATTCTTGCAATGGGATCAAGATGGAGCACATGCTGTTTTTTTGGTTGCACTGCTCAAGATATCCACTTTACGCATTATATGTCAAAAAAGTTTCTGGGCAAAACTCCCGTTGAGAGGCGACGCCTGAAGTTCATAGGGCCCTGCCACATGCCAGTCTCCCAAACAGATAAAACTTGCAGAAAACAAGGTGAAAAAGACTAAGAAGAACACAAGAAGTTATCCAGCGGCCGTCCATTTTGAAAAGGAAAACGAAGAAGTTGGGCTTTCTTTCTAAACATGCAATTTCAAAAATAAGTAGTGTACAAGGCAAATAAAGGTACATACACGCGAACCAAAACTTCAAAATTGCAGCAATGAACCGGCGCTATATGCAGCGTCTCAGTTTCGCAGTCATTTTGTGCTCACAGCAAGTCATCTACATAAAATCACTCTATCAAGTCAACTTGAGTATCAGAAGCGTCACTACTTTTGTTCAAGCAAAAACCTGCAAACCTATCTGGTCTTCACGGGCTTCAGGTTGGAGTAGTCCTGAACAAGTTGCTCCTTCGTCAGGAACTCGTTGTCCTGCAAGCAACGCATGTGCGATAGAGGGCTGAAGAAGTTGGCCACAGATCTTATCAATGGCATTCATTTACTGCTTGCAACAGCAAGGTTGACGCAGACAATTGGCCTCTGCCAGCTCCCCCAAAACACAAGCTACAACTTTTGCATACCAAGCCATCCGTGTATGTTCTTGGTGTACTTACGTCCCTCCCTTCCAGTCTGCACCTGCTGCTTGCTTACAAGCTATCAACACCAGCGCAGAAAACTTTCAGCCTCGCCTGGCCAGTCCTGAGCGTTTTAGTTGTTCCTAGCTTGCCTTCAGTCGGTGGGACTCACAGTGACATTGTTGGTGCCAACGCTGATTGTTGGGTCTCCATATTTAATGCACGTTGAATGGTGTGGAGTGCAGACTTCTACCTAAAAAGTGCATGTCTGCCTCCAAGGACCTTTCTAAGGCCACTGCATTCACAAGCATGGCCCAATCTCCAGCCCACCTACCTTGGAGGAGACCTGGTCAGATCCAGGGCCCGGAGAGGCCTGACCAGGGCCATGAGCTGCTATGCCTATAAGAGGCCTATGACAGCCATGACCTGCGCTCGCCAATACCCAGTGCTCGTCTGAGACCAATGCTCGCCTATGAGAGCCTATTGAGAGCCATGACCTGCGCTCGCCAATACCCAGTGCTCGTCTATGACCCATGCTCGCCTATGAGAGCCTATTGAGAGCCATGACCTACGCTCGTCTCTACCCAGTGCTTGCCTATTACCTATGCTCGCTTATGAGGGCCTACCTTGGACGGGGACCAGGTAAGATCCAGGGCCATGAGCTGCTCGCTGCTCAGCCCCCCCAACGTCTTCATCACACCCGCCAGGTCAGACCAGCTGCTCACCCTGTGCACAAAAATAAGGTGACTTGATCATGAGAGTGCACCCAAGCTGTTTCTGTTTCAGGCTGCACGACTCCATCACCCTTCCAACCCTGAGCAGCAACGCGAATGTGAAAGAGCTGTTGAGGGCTCTTGAGGACATTTGTATTAACAAAAAAAACAGTTCTATTAATTTGCAGCGATGCACTCACGTGCTCGGAATGACTAGGTCCCCTTGAGCAGCCACGACAGACCAAGGTCACCACCAGAGCATCATCACAATCGCACTCCATTGATTCCATTGGCTTGCAGCAATGCACTCACGTGTTGGGAATGTCCAGGTCCCCTTGAGCAGCCACGACTAAGGTCACCACAAGAGCGTCACCACAATCGCACTCCTTTGATTCCACTGGCTTGCAGCAATGCACTCACGTGTTGGGAATGTCCAGGTCCCCTCGAGCAGCCACGACTAAGGTCACCACAAGGGCATCATCACATTCACTCTCTTCCGGTCCCCGCAACCACTGCATGAGCTTCGACCCTCTGCTGCCGCCAGTGCCATCCTGCATGAGTGTGTGTGTGTGGAGGGGTGCGCCGTCTGCATGTGTGAATGCGTATATGTGCTTGCGTGCGCGCATTGAGAGTGTGTGTGCGCGCGTGCGTGTATGTGTGTACGCCTCTGTGTGTGTTTGTGTGTTGTGCTCGTGCGTGTGTGTGTGTGTGTATGTGTGTTTGTGCAACGGTGTGTGCCTGTGCCTGTGTGTGTGTGTGTGTGTGTGTGTGTGTGTGTGTGTGTGTGCAGAGGAAACAAGAAGCAGAGCAGATGCTAATTGTACAAAGGGCAACAGAACCTAAGGAATGAAGATGAACTCTTGAGCGAGCGACAGTGTCAGCAAAGAGGTTCACCTCTATCAATCCCAACTTTCAGAGTCTTCTGAGCACCCTTCAAACTGACTTTTTTCTGGAAGCTAGACCTCTGTGTGTCACCCACACTTCTCTCTTCGCATGCATTTCTGTTGATGTACGCATTCAGCTTCCTGGGGGCCTCTCCTCAGAGTTTTAGCCGCAAGGGGTGCAGACAAAGCACAGATTTTACTCAGTCTTTTGCAGACGCAGCACAGATTGTGCCCAGTCTGTTGCAGACACAGCACAGATCTCACCCAGTCTACTGCACAGTCTCCTTCTCCTTCCATATGGGCATCTGCCTCCCCCTTCTGCGCACGCTGCACTTCACTCTGCAGGAGACAACAGCGGATGAATGAAACTGGATCAGGATGATGCACTAACAGGTCTGATGGGGATGGGTGCACTTCCCTGCTGTTTGCGCTCCTCCCTATCGGCAAAAAACGCAATCAAAGGCACACACATGTTGTTCCTAGACCAATGAAGGAGGAGCTGAGGAAAACACCGGCAGGTCTGCACCTGCTGCGGAGGAAACTCTCAAGTGTATAGATGCAGACAAAAAGAGGGTTGATGACAGACGAGCGATGGGTAGAAGAAAACACCAGCAGGTTCGAGTGAGCTGAGGAAGCTCTCATATACAAAACACAGAAAATGTAAAGGGCAAGGCTATACTTGGAGATCACGATCATAAGGACAGTTTGTAACAATTGGATGAAGAGCCAAAAAAGGAGGAACAGATTGAAGCCATACACCCTGGATGCATCAGTTCTCAGCGGAAGATCGCAGGCAAGGAGCAAGTAAAGCGAAACACAAGAAGAATGTGTAATTGGCAGTGTTGAGATCCTGGATGTAGGAGAGGGTTTGTGCTTTAGAGAAGCCATTCTTGACTTGGCCAACCCTTCATTTTTGAAGGAACCCAGGCAAGGTAGCCACTCAGATGCATATGCATCTATCTTTGTTGGATCTCTACTCATCTCATCTTCACATGCGTCTGCACCCATCTTCATATGCATCTTGATCTACCTCCATACACATCTCCCCACCCATCTTCATGTGTGTCTCCATTTTTCTTCTTATGCATCTCCACCCACCTCCTCCACATCCCCTTTATCAGACAGTTGCAACTCAATGGCTAGCTCTCCGTACAATCCTTCTCACACACGTGCGGCCTGTTAGACAAGCATGCTCATGAGGCTCACTCAGTGACCTGCATCCTCACCTCTCCTCGCCTATGCCCTCACAAGCACCCTCTCCCTGGCAAACATCCTCAATGCTTTCACGCGTGTATGCAAACAGTGCCTTCACACCAAACCATCTTGCGCGCCCATCCTTACCTTTGCGACCTCCTCAAACAAATCGTATGCCTCAGACTTGGAGGCCATATGCGCTGCAGCCACGTCCGCCAGCTTGCAGCTGTGTTGGTACTTGGCAAACTCCAGCAGCGCCTCCTCCAGAATGATCCACACACCCTTGCCTCCGACCTGCGTATGGGCACGCCCCTTGCTTGTGTCTGAGAAGTCTCTTACGGTCATTGGCACACTCCAGCAATCCCTGCAAACGATCAGCATGCAAACACCCCCAACCTAGACGCATGAATCAGATGAGCACTTCAACAAAAAGAGGGAAATGGTTTGTGGGCAAAATGTGTAATAAAACTTGGGCATGATTCATGTGTGCTGCGAAGAGATGAGTGCGCCTTGCAATAAACCTAAGGCCTACACGTTACACACACGCCAACACAAATAGGATGAGGTCTGCTTATGCTGCAGCATGTGCCTCAGGGCCTTCAGATCTGTTCAACTTTTGTTAGGAGGGCTCAATAAATGTCAAGCTCAGTGACAGAAGCTCAACGTGTAGCAGAAGTGTGTGTCAGCCTACAAAGCTTGCGGTTGAGTGGGGCCCCGACAAGAGAGCCTCCCGCAGCCTTTTGGAAGGATTACCCTTATGGTCATGCAGCGTCCAGATGGGATTCTGGGCAAGCACCAAAAGAAAAAGAGAGAGATAGAGAGTAGATAATTTCAAGACAAGAGGCGGGAGGGCACACAAGTGGGCAACGGATCCCGTTACACTTGTGCGCGAACAGGACCTCAGGCCTGGGCACGTTATCAGGCCTATTCCTAGCAAACACTCCCAGTTGTCCCGCAAATGGTGATCATGCAGTGCGCGCACAAACACACACATACACGCACGCGTGCACGCGCACACACACGCGCACACCCACACACAGAGGGCTACCCAGCCCACCTTTATCATGCTGGAGAGCTCTGCAAGCTTGCTGCGTATGCTGGTCTGATCCGTGACCAGGCCCAGCTGCAGCTTGACCAACGTGACAGGGCTGCTCTTATCGCGCAACTTGCTGAACAGCTTGGCCACACCCTGTCACAGGCATGCATACCATACGAGCGAACGAGTGGGTAGAGGAGGTGGTGTGTTGTAATGAGCACAGGTGTTGTTCTGTGCATGTCAATTGTTACGGCGAACAACTGTGCAGGTTGCTTGCGCACACGCATGTGTGCGCAATGCGCTCACGTAACCATGTAGGCTCCAGCACACAAGAGAGCCAACGCCTTAGACTCATGGAAAGCACACCACAGCATGGGTGTGCCTGAAAAGCAATCATGAAGAACACAGCAGGTCGAGTGCACAGAAAAGAGCACTCATGCAAACATCAACGTGAATGGGAGATAACCAGGGGGGCCACAGAGAAAACCCTTTGTCAAGCCTGCAGTCACACCCACAGGCATGCCTGGTACCCCCCCCCCAAAACACACACACATACACACAAGCACACACCTGGACGACAACTACGTTGGCGGCAATGATGGCCCCCAGCTGCACCCACAGGTTTGCGGTGGTGCTCTGTGGCTGCACTTGGACGAGCATCAGGGGGGGGCTGCGCAGCACAGGGGAGCCTGCAGCAGCGGCAGCAGCAGGATTAGTAACAGATGCAAGCATGGTTGGCGCTGGGCTCGTTTATGGTCAATCCATTGTAACATCCTTCGCATGAGCCATTAGGAGCAGCAGCTGCAGCAGCAGCAGCGGCAAGCACGATTGTGCTGGAGTGCCTATGGCTATTTTTGGCACATCCTTACGTGAGGAAGCTGAGCAGCACTGACAAACCAATGGCCAAGGATCCCTCTTGCACAGGTACCTGGAGCTTAAGTACCCATCACCTGGATGAGCGATGTGGTACTGACTGCAACAAATCAATGGACACAATGATCCCAATTCCTTTGCACAGACACCAGGTGCACCCAAAGAAAACCAGACTTAACAAAGCTCCTGCTCTGCCCTGCAGTTGTTTCTTTTCTGAGACATTTCCCAGCTATCCAAGACAGTGTTGAGTGGAAGCAAGGTAAAAACACACAGGCCACTTTTCAGCCGAGCAGGTATTCCACTCGACATCTGAACAACAGAGGTCAGAGCACATGACAGGTACATTGATGAGGCACTTCACGAGGAGGGCAGTGACAGCATGTCTTACTCCATGCTATAAGCCAGACTTCAAAATCCTTGGAATCCTGCAAACAAGAGCATCTGGACCACTCTCACCATGGAATGAGCTGTGGCTTTCGATCGGCTCTGGGGCATAACTGGTGCTGGGCTGGGCATCCAAGGTTGCAGCTTGGGCCTCCAGACACCCATCCTGTGGGGCTGCCACCTACGCGAATGGCATGCGGCGTGAGGAGGGATGTGGAGGTCAATAAATAAAGAACAGGTGCTCTCGTGTGTGTGTGTATGTGTGTGCGTGTGTGTGTGTATGTGTGTGCGTGTGTGTGTGTGTGTGTGTGTGTGTGTGTGTGTGTGTTAACGTGTGACTAAGTACTTCTGAATCTGGCATGTGCTTTATATTGGTGTTCTTGTGTCAGGGAAGCACAGGTCTCCAGGCACCCACCATGAGGGACAGGGCTGTTGCCACACCAGCTGCCGCACGCCATCCCAAGGAGGAAGAGGGTGGGGTGCGCTCCTGCCCTGCTGCAGATTGTCCCACGTCAGCAGGCAGGCGGATCGTGCCGGAACTGTCGTTCTTCGCGTCCCCGACAGTGGTACATTTGGAAGATAGCTTTCTAACAGCTGCACACTGGCTTCTGCTCTGCCCCTTGCTGCCTGCCCCCGCACCATGGTTCCGATGGTTCAGCGTTTTCATTGCTTCGGTTCTAGACCGGTGCAGATACCTTGCAGCTATATGTAGGCAAATCCTATTAACACGAATCAATATTCTGAGGTCGATCAAGCAGCAAGCTGTACCAACCACTTGGAGCGTAAATTATTTTCCGTTGCCCCTCAGCTTCGTCCCAAGCAGACAAACAATTACTCAAACGCGGCTCAAGTTCCTTTTCCCTCATCCAACTGGGAGAAGCTTAGGACCAAGCACACAGCCATGAGTTACAGGAAGACAGTTGTTTCAGCCCGCAGGGACCAGAAGAAGGGGCGTGTGGGAGGTCTGACGGAAGAGCAGAAGCAGGTGTGGGTGTGTAGGGGCTGTGATAGGCTGCGAGGGGCGGGCAGCTGTAGGGGGGAACACTCATAACTTCAGCTTGCATCGTTGACCGACCCAACCCCTGCTTTGCAGCCCTCCCGTGCATCCCGCATCCTTGCATTGAACCATCATGCTTGTTCTTCTTGCGTGCAGGAAATCCGGGAGGCCTTTGACCTGTTTGACACGGATGGCTCTGGGACAATTGACGCCAAGGTAAATGCCTACCCCTCTTCCTCCTGCTGCTCGTGGCCTCCCGCTCCTTGTTCATGCTTTGGTTTAAACACCTCGTGGCAATGGTGGGGATCTGGCCTGCCTCCGCGCTCGTGGCGAGCTGAGCTGCCCACCGGAAAGGAGGCTTGATGCAGCTGTCTTCGCTCGCGTCCTGGCTCGCTCGCTCCTGATGCCCGCTGCTCACACCAAAAGCAGCCGCACTAATTGTATGCACTGTCCGATGGCAGCCTGCCCTCGAGATGGCCGTCTACCCGTTCCTCACTTACAGGCCATGCTTAACATGTTTGACCCTGTACTACCTTTCACACAGGAGCTGAAGGTGGCAATGCGCGCCCTGGGCTTTGAGCCAAAGAAGGAAGAAATCAAGAAGATGATTGCAGACATTGACAAGGTGGGAAGGAGCGTGTGGCGGGGCTCCAGAGTTCTCTGGTGTCTCTAAGGCAGTCTGCACACTCTAGTGAGCGAACATTCGCACGTGCGCACACACACACACACACACACACATACACATTGATCAGGCTCCTGCTCAAGCAGGGGGTCTTGCTCTGCTGCCCATAATGCTAGCCCCTCACCCTCTCACCACCCTTCCTTTTCTGTGCAGGATGGCAGCGGCACCATCGACTTCGAGGAGTTCTTGCAAATGATGACCTCCAAGATGGGCGAGCGGGACTCGAGAGAAGAAATCATCAAGGCTTTTAAACTGTTCGACGACGACAACACCGGCTTCATCACACTCAAGAACCTGAAGCGAGTAGCCAAGGAGCTGGGAGAGAACTTGACAGATGAGGAGCTGCAGGTGCGTCTGTGCCGGGGAGGGATAGGGAAGGTACAGCTTGCACAGTCAACACAAATCTATTCTGACAAGGCCTGAGAACTCAGCTGGAGAGAATTATCTCTCCAGCTCTGCTGGGCAAATGCAGGGGAAGCCGTTGCATTGAAGCATCTATGAGTGTTTCCAATGAATGTCTTGCACCACATGTGTCCTTGGTTGAAATGCACTGCCCTCAGTACAGTTTCTTGCATGTGCTCAGGAGCACACTCACACACAGTGCAGTCTTACATAAATTCTCTGTTGCGCCCTCTTCTGCACTCATAGTTTTGGCTGGTTCTCATGAGGCAATTTTTGATGCTTCTGGGCATGTTGATGAGAAAGCGTCCAACACCTCAGGCAGGCGCGCGCGCACACACACACATACACACACACACACTTGCAGGAGATGATTGATGAGGCTGATAGGAATGGAGATGGCCAGATTGATGAGGACGAGTTCTACCGGATTATGAAGAAAACAAGCTTGTTCTAAGTGGGCTGCCGCAATTCATGAACCATTTCAACCCCTTAAAATCCGCCCAACATCCGTCACCATGCTTTCATCTAATCGAAGCTCATTCCCCTCCTATTAACTTCGATGAGCATGCCTGCTTGTTCTTTAAAATATTGACCAAGGACCCATCCTCCATCAACCCCTACTTCTATTTTATTGTACAGTCATACATGGATGCTCCGTGTTAGGTGGTACATAGAAAACACATGATGTTCTTTTCAGGATCACATGCATTAAGGCTCGTGTGCTGTCGTCTGTACATTACCTTTCTTGTGTGATCCCCCAATTTTTTCATTACCTGGACGTCTCCTTTTCTTGCAGACGTGTTCCCTCCATGTGCATGCCATCAGCCACCAATGTGGTCATAGTGTGCATTCATGCAAAACCAGCTGTGTTTTGATCTTGTTCTGCTCACAAGAATAAATTAACCTGCGACGTCTGAACCCTTTTCATGTCGACACTGTAAAAAACTGTACTTACCAAGGCTGCCTAAGGAGCGACGTCTCAGTTAGGCTGCAAGGTTGGGTATATATGTAATGTAATTTGACCTTTGGCCAGGTAGCTCAGCTGTTTGGCTCGCTGGACCATGCCAGCCAAACACAGAAAGCACGATTTCACAGGTTCCTTCTGGGTGTTTGTGGGTTTTGTTATGGCAAACAAGGGTTACAAGGGGAAGAAGGTCTCAGTCAAGACGTTTGACTGCTAGCCTGTTCATAAATACACAGATTTAAAGGAGAGACCTTCAGCCAGACTGGGTTACAAGGGGGTTGGCTTACAGCCCGAGAATCCGGCTGATCGGCTGCTGGTGAGTCAGTTACAATGGCTGCTGGTGAAACATTCCCATCCAGCGTCAAAAATTGAAACAAGGGGTTTACAATGGTGGCCTACAGCCCGAGACTCTGGCTGATGGCAGCTGGTGAAACAAGCTCAACCAGTATCAAAAATTGAGACTAAGCCTGACACAAATCTAAGAAGTCTGTATGAGTCTTGGTTTAGGAAAGCATTGATCTCAGAATCAGTGATAGTATGATGGCAAGCCAAGAATGGAATAAAGTCAGCGTTTGAAGGCGGAGCAAACACACGCAATGTCTTAAACATCTCCTCAAAAAGGTCCTTGTATCTCGTGCGTAGCTCACGCACCTCAGTACATTTGCAAAAGAAAAGCACATGTTTTTCATCCTGGACTTCCCCACACTCACACTTATCACAGATACTTGAACCCCCAAGCCATTTACCAGACTCCACTCTCAAGTGATGAGCACGCAATCTAAATCTGCTAATGTTTCTCAAAACATGCTTGTCCAAATCCTTGAACAGATACGAGGGGATACAAAAAGGAGCACTTCTGGGACCACTCTCAGAATTCCCACACCACTTATGGTACGTCACTGCCTTCTTGTTAACAACGTCAAAAATTGAAACCAGTTCAGACAAAAAATTTTGAAAATATGTGCGAGTCTTGATTTAGAAAAGCATTGACCTCGAAATCAGTCAAAATTTGAAAGCTCGCCAAGAAAGGAATAAAACCGGTGTTTGGAAGCTGGGCAAAAGCATGTAATGGTTAAAAAAAATCAATGAACAGGTCCTTGTATCTTCTGCGCAGCTCACACAACTCACAGCGATTGCAATAGAAAAGAACATGTTTCTCGTCCTGGACTTCAGCACATCCACACTTATCACAAATATTTGAACCACCCAACCATTTACAGGACTCAACCTTCAAGCAGTGGGCACAAAGCCTAAACCTACTCACATTCCTCATGACTCTTTTATCCAGATCCAGGGTGTGCGTGCTGTTTGATTCAAAGGTTTCCCACACCAATGATGGTAAGTCACTGCTTTCCTGTTCACCTCTCGGGGACTCAGGGCATCCACTTCCTTCCAAACCTTCTGCTGTCTGTACCTCAAATGCCCTAAAAAAATCCTGCATGGGAATCTTGGAAGCACTCAGCATTTATTCCTGGGAATTCACATGTGAACGGTAGCTTGACAGGGCATCCTGTGGGAGATGAACGGCGAAAGGCTAGCAGTCAAACGTCTTGACTGAGGCCTTTTTTCCCTTGTAACCCCTTGTGGGAGATGAACGGTTACAAGGGGGATACAATGGGATTCAACCTTCAGCCAGGTAGTTTGGCTGCTCGGCATGCTCAACTGTTCCAGCCACACAAACAATGTCCATGAGATCGTAGTCTCATTAGTTTGCTTCTGTAAGAAATGAAAAACAACCTCAGCTCAAGTTTAATAAAGAGCGCCTGACTCGTCCAGAAATAGTCTGTGCGTAAAGGGGAAGTCTAAGAATGAATGTGCAAAAGTTTTTTGAAGAGAACACATAGGCTCACAGGAACAGAGGAACGGAGCATGTTTTTCATCTTGGAGTCCTCCTTGGTCATCCATCACATTGAGATGTGTGCTCCTGCCACAGTGATGTCTCAATTTTCAGGGTGTGAGCATGTAAACAAAAGCACGCTATGTTTCTCAGCTTGTGATTGCCTAAATCAAGATGCAAATACCTAGGGACAGAAAAGGGTGCGCCATGAACAGATAAGCGTTTCAATGGAAGTGCCATCCAGTGATGATATTTGGCTAATTTGTTCGTGTGGTCACCATGTTCTGCCAAGGCATCAGCACTCCACACACCTCTCAGCCTTTTTCTCAAATCAACAACGGACTCCCTCGTGACTATAGGCTGCCCAGAGCAAACACAATGAGTAAACGTGTTCAGAAGGGTGGAATCTGTTCTGGGAGCTGTGCGCGGGGTGGCACAGCGGGTCGCTGCTCGCTGGACTTTTCCGTCAATGTGCTGAGCCTCGGTGGATACCTGAACCTGATGTGATGGAACTGCCTGATGCAGCTACCCTGTATCCTATTGTTTGTGAGCACATGCGTAAGATGAATGCTAAGACATCCCCGGTTTTTGATGCTATTGCTGCCCCCTTCATGAAGTACGCTGAAAAGACGTTCCCAGCAGTGAATGGTAGGTGCACGGATAGGATGAATGTTTTGGCACCTTATATTGCATGTCTGTTCGCTGTCATGATGGAAAAGGCTGAGATTCCAGCTTTCTGGAAAGTGGCTTAAATCACTCCCCTTTACAAGAAGGACTCTATGCTGGACCCAGGGAATCATCGCATGCTCACTGTTAGCGGCACCTTGTATAGGCTATATGCTAACGTTCTCAGGGAGGTGGTCACTAGGTGGTGCCAAGAAAAAAACAAGATTCCTGACACCCAGTTTGGTTTTAATCCTGGCGGTAACACTCTGCAGTCCATATTCATTTTGCGGCACTTGCAGCATGCTGCTCAGGTCAAGCGCCCAAATGCATCCCCAAGGCTGCATGCAGCATTTATTGATTTCAAGCAGGCCTACGATACACATTCCTAGGGAAGCTCTTTGGACTCACCTTCAGCGCATTCATATGCCTACGTGCCTGCTGGCTATCATTAAAAGCATGTATGCTAATGATGAGTATATCTTGGTGGATGGCTGCAAGCAAGCTCGTGTGCGCCCCCATCTTGGAGTTAAGCAAGGCTGCCCGCTTTCCCCTTTGTTGTTCTCCTTGTACATCAATGACGTGGACTGCTTGGCAGAAAATGTGCAAGGGGCTATTACAGGCACTAGGGACGTTCGAGTCACCCACATGCTGTATGCAGACGATTTGTGCCTCACTAGTAACCTTCCTGATCAGCTCCAACTGATGTTAGATAGGCTACATACGTATGCTCAGCGGAAAGGGTTGGTGATCAATACTGCCAAGTCTGAGATTGTGCATTTTAATTCAAAGGGTGATAATGTGCCAGCTTTCACGTTAGGTGGAGCTCGTTTGGCGTGTGCAGATTCTTTTAGGTATTTAGGCATGCTGTTCACAAAACAACGCAACCCGCAAGCCACTGCTGAGTATATGTGTGCCCCTTTCCTAGCTGGTTGTAGACGGATTAGGCAATTCGCATCTGAGCACCGCCTGACAGATAGGCCGCATACCATGCTCTGGCTGACTAAAGCATATGCTCTCCCTGCTAGCATGTATGCATGCCAGATTTGGGGCACTAGATTTATGAAAGAAGGAGCTGAAATGGACTGTCCTTTGCAAACTGTACATCTGTGCTTATTGAAGCGTATCCTTGGGGTAAAGCGCACCACTCCTAATTGGTCTGTACTGCGCGAGTGTGGGCATGAACCTTTACAGTTCTATTGGTTTCGTGCAGCAGTTAGGTTTTACAATGCTTTACTGCGCAGCAACAGCACTACACTCAGTAAGGTACTGCAAGCAGATGTTGAAATGAGCAGTCTTTCCCATAAATGCTGGACTTCAGAATTTTTGGCTGCCTGCACAGGCTTGGACAGGTGCAACGTGTTTACTCATTGTGTTCGGTCAGGGCAGCCTATAGTCATGAGGGAGTTTGTGGTTGATCTGAGAAAAAGGCTGCGAGGTGTGTGGAATGCTGATGCCTTGGCAGAACATGGTGACCACACGAACAAATTAGCCAAATATCATCACTGGATGGCACTCCCTTTGAGACCTTTGTCTGTTCATGGTGCGCCCTTTTTTGTCCCCAGGTATTTGCATCTTGATTTGGGTAAGCGCACGCTAAGAAACATAGCACGTTTTCGCTTACATGCTCATACTCTAAGAGTTGAGACATCACTTTGGCAGGAGCACACATCAACTTGTGATAAATGTGAACAAGGACTCCAAGATGAAAAGCATGCCGTGTTCCTTTGTTCTTGCGCTTCTGTGTGCTCTCTTCGAAGGGCTCATGCACAGTTATTTTCTGACTTCCCCTCGTCTTATAGAATTTTTCTGGACGATTTAGGCACTTTCTACTATTCTCAAGCTAGCTCTGAGGATGCTATTCATTTTTTGCAGAAACAAACTGATGACACTTATCGTTTTATCTCCGATCTCATGGATATTTTTTGTGCAGTTGGAACAGTTGAGCAGACCGAGCAGCCAAACTACCTGGCTGAAGGTCAAACCCCATTGTAACTCATTGTAACTCATTGTGCTTTGAGAAGAAAGTACGCTTACCTGTTCAACTGTTTCTCTGGTGATTTTTCAATGGAGCAACCTTATTTACAATAAGCCAGTGTCCAGGATGTTTCTGATTTCCTCTTGCAACACAAAAACAAGCTCTTCTCGTGTGTTTCCGAGCTTATGGACATTATGTTGACTGGCGAGGACCAGTCACAGGCCGTTCAGCTGAGCAGTCTGGCTGAAGGTCCCTCCGTGTAAATCTAAATCTAAAACTAGATCAGCGTGTAACCCTTGGGCAGTTGACCTTGTAACCCTTGGGCAGCATCGATCGTAAGTTGCAAGCTGCTTCCCATGGGCAGGATGTGCAGTTTGACAGTCACATGCATCATCTACCATTTTAGCATGCAAGAGAAGAAAGAAAGCTAAGCAAGCAGATAAGGACCAAACTTTTGTAGCCATCCATTTAGTTAAGCTTCTGTGCATGTTACAAAATACAGCTGAATCCCTGACCAAAAACTTAACAACTGTTAAATGAAAAGAGGCAGAACGGAAAATGTACCTCAATGCAAATTTATCCTGACAAGATGACTCAAGGGAAAACGTATTTACATCAAAGAGCTACATCAAAATAAATGAGAAGAGGGTGGCATGCACTCTAAATTGCTAGCCTATTCTGGGAAATAAAAAGATGAGTATGTACTCATCAAATACAGTGTTCGTTTTCCAGCAAACTAAGATCCCACTAACAAGGTAAGGTGAACATCCTGGCATTTACTTAAAACACTTATATTCTGGCAATTCAAGCGCATACCACACAAAGGGCACCGCGCACAATTTCAATTGACAGTTTGTATTAGGAACAAATGTCGCTATAAACAGGGGCTTGTGCAGCCCTGTTAATGCAGCTGCAACTGTAAATTCTTTTGATCGGTAAAAAAACAAGGAATGAATAAACGGGTGCAATAGATGGTTTTCGATATCCGAGCTGTCTGTAGGCCAAGCATCCAAGTGGACCTGTATGCAGCCTTGCACAATCTTCACACGTCCATAGCTCCAATTCATGCCAATGGGCTTGGGGCTGATGCCTTGCTTGTCTAAATATTAGCCAAGTCCGTGGGGGTTCTGACAGTAGGCAAGGCTATCTGCAGGCTGGAGAGAGAGGAGGGACAGCACAAGGGCACCTCCAAGGCTAAGGATGAAAAGAAAGCTGCGTCAACAGAGCAAATTCCCCCTCCATCAATCAAGGAAAAAGCCTCGCAAAAAGCAAGCATATTGGACATATTGGACATGAAGCAAAAAGAGCGTGCCAAGACAGCATGCATAGCCCATCATCTCTCAATCATCCAGTCCGCCATTCGGCATTACTCACCACTACTGCAGCAGCAGCAGCAGCAGCAGTGCCCTCAGGGTTGCATCTGAGTGAGGTGACATGGTTTCTAACTTATGTGGGCCCTCTGCAGAATTCACGTGCTGCTTGGCGCTAGCCTGCTTTTAAGGGTAAAGGAGTCCTGCAGGCTACCTGCAAGCGATACAAAACATCAGAAGATACGCGCATCGGCAAGTGCACTTAGTGGACAAGAATTGATAAACAGGGGACGCCATCCTGTGCGTCCTTGGCTTTGATCTCTTGTTTGAGTGGCTTTCCTTATTTTTTTACGACGCTGAACCGCCCAAACATGCCTACCCAAGAGCTCCTGCATATAAAACTGCGTGCGCAAGCACCGCGCCTCACAACAAGGCCCTCAGGTTGTTTAGCTGTCATGAAACAGGTTTGAGACAATAAGCACCCACAGGCCGTCAAGCTCGGGCAATCAGCATCCAGGAGCCTCACGGAGGCATGAGTGCTGATAAACCATCACACATGCACACTGGAAACCAATTATGGCTCAGGCGCAGGTTGCCCAGACGTGTTTGAGACTTGCTTCTGAAAACAAGGGCATAATTGGCAATGGGACATCTCCTGATGGCATGAAATCTAAAACGTCCACGCGCATGCATGTCTTCAGAAACAGCCAGCACCTCAGCTGAACACACGGGGCTCACCGTCTAAATCACTGATGATATCCATGCGGAGGACATCTGGAGTTGCGACCATGCGTGCATATCCCCAGTATATCGCGCTTTTTACGAGGGTTGGGGGAGGGGGGATTTGCAAGTTGAGTGAAATTTCTTTGCCTGCACAAAAAAGACGTCAAGGAGAGGTTGCGACAACAGTAACATCATGATCCTGCAAGAGAAGAAAGCTCATGGCAAAGAAAGGCTTCAGAGCTCTCCCTCCAACCAAGCCACCCTGAGAGACAGCAGGCAAGCTTGCATTGCACATCCTTGCACATAATTATGATGCATCCTTTTCAACGCATTAGGCGCATCCGTGAAAAGCACAGTGCGTGTATCCTGGTACAGCAGGCACACGTTCTTTGCAGATCCTTGCACATCACCAATAGGCTGACCATAACATTGCCAAGGTGAGCTTTGCTTGTGCCAGTGCAAACCCACCAACTTCAGCACCTCCTTTTCACAACACAAACATTACCTCCATCATGCAGACCTGTATGACAGCATACAAGTGGGGAAAAAGCTGTGTGGAGGTGCTGAGCAGCGCTGGCGGCCGCGCTTGTGCTGCACCCCAGATTCACACAGATTCACAGCACAGATCCCTGCTCACCAGGGGCACACTTGTGACCAATGATCACATAAATCATGAATTGGTGCCTCCGCTGCTCCACACTCTGTGGTGGTGCACACGCAGGCCACCAAATCAGCACATGGACGCCATATGCACCTTCATGACCAATGATTACGTAAAATGGCGCCTGCTGCACATGGACGCCATACGCACCTCCATGGCCAATGATTACGTAAATTGGTGCCCGCTGCTGCTGGTCAGCAGGCATGGGCCCCTCTTGGCACCGGCCCCATGCCAAAGGGCATGTGCGCTGGTAGGTGTGATGGTGGCCTGCCAACACGAGGTCAACCTGCAGAGAAAGACAGCACCAAGCTGCTCCTGTTTTGAGGGGGGGGGAGGGAATGAACAAGGCTCCGCGCAACCCCCCAGACCCTGAAGGAGACGACCAACATAGGGCAATGTGCAATACATGGTTGACCTGCTGAAAAAGGCAGTACCCACTTGCTTCTGTTTCGGGGGGGGGGGGAGGGGCATGACATGAGCTGCACATGATGCGCAGCTCCTGTAGGTATACAATTTTGCTATGGGGGCCTGGGCAACAAAAGGCATGAGCTGCACATGGTGCGCAGCTCCTGCATGTATATAAATGCCAAGCCTGTCCGCCTGGATAGGGGGCCCCAACAAGCGTGCAAGCTTCTGCCCCACTCTTGAAACAAGCATGCAAGCTGGCCAGGCAGCCGAGCCTGTCTGCCTGGGAAGCATGCAGCTGCATTCAAATACAGAGGCTCTCCGGCAACATTGCAAACTGAACTTTCTGAGATGCCTGACACTGCATTGCCCCCAACCCTAAAAGGGGCATCCTAGTACCTTTGCTAGAGGATTTTCAATTTGCACTAAATGACCAGCGCTCTTGGACTTAAGCTGCTCTTGGGTTGTCTTATGATGCTGCAATATCAGATTTTGCGAGAGGGGGGGGGGACTGGGGGACTGTGCTGGCAGAAGGTGCCCATGCTGCAAGCTGCTGCACCTGCTTTCGCACAGAATTGCAGGGTGCAATAATGCTTCTATTGAAATTTATATTAGGTCAATCGATGGACTGGCCGGAGGTTGGCAGAATTATTTGACCTGTTATTTGGAGCAATTTCTTGGTTTGGGTGGAAACCAGAGGGGAGATGCCATTGTTTGAGTCTCTCCCAATGTTTTTTTGGGCCTGCTGGGGCTTTCAGGGCGCAACCTTTGAATGCAGTCTTGTTTTAATGTGCCAACTGGACAACCCTCATAAAAAAACCGGGGGAAGGTGCCCCCATGTGCGCGTGGCGGTGAGGGGAAAAGAAAGCATTATATGCTGAGTTGTGGGAATGGGGTCAACTGCCTTCCATCATGAGACCTAAGCATGTAGGAGTACTAAAAGCATCACACCCCGCATCATCAGGTGGCCGGGAGAGAGGCAAGGGTTCTTCTGTCTAAGGTCAAAACCAGGTCAGCCATCCTCCCCCATCGTGGCCATCTGGTCCCCATGACCCGTAGGACTAAAATATTTTAAAACATTGGGTTAAGTGTGGGGCCAATCGGAAGTCAGGCTGCAATTTTGTGTGCCGACAATGGCTTGAGATTCGCTTTGGCCCCTGGCGACGTTCCTGCATGCGCCTGACAGTAAAGATGTGATGTGCATGAAAATATGAAATTTTGCCCAAAAATGGCACCTTGCTTGGACTTTAAAATTGGACTGCTCCTTCTTCACAGGCACTCCCCTGGAAGCAACCTGCGCATTCTGAAGGTGCAGAACATTCTTTTACATTCAAAATAAACATTCTGCATCATTGATATTGTCAGAACTTTGATTTTAAAAAAAAGTTTCACTTGATCTTGATCTGGCCAAACCTCAGGAACATATGGGTGTTCACAGACCATAAGTATTAGGACCTGATCCTTGTAATGCCTTCTTTACACACACAAAGTTTGGCCCAGGAACATTCATACATTTATGAGGAATAGCCTCAAGGAGGGACTCCCACACAGTGGTGAATCCCCTCTGGGTGGAAACCTGGAACCAGTGTGCTCCAGAGTTGTGGCATACAAAACAAATGTCAAAAATTTCCTGCTGGCAATTCCTGCTGGCAACACACGCATTCCCTCAATGCCCTCTTGTACCTCCTTGTAGAGCAAAACGTTAGAGCTACCCAACGCACTTTTCAGGTCCTGAAATGGTGCAGGGGGTGCTCAGATATGCTACATAGCAGAAGTTGGCCACTCTTTGCCTAGGAAGAGGTAGGCCAGCCATGGGGACGTCCCAATGGTGTATCGATCAATCAAGAACATAGGCTGGCCTGGATATTTTTAGCATTGCCTCAATGAAAACTATCGATTACTGAGATACTATGAGTGCAGTGCATACACAGTGTAATACTGTGTAAGTTGAAGTACCTGGGTGTCCAGTATGAGCTGCTCCAGGTCGTTGCGCAAGGCCTCTGCTACAGGCTGCTCCCCATCAGGCTCAATCTTGTTTGTAGAAGACACATACATGGGTCGGTGGCCGTTCAGAATCACCCAGGGCGTGATGCGCCTGTGTATATTGCAGCAATCACACACGTCAGATCACACAATCGTGTTTAGACACGTTTAGGTGGAGCTGTGGCAATCAAAAGCAACTGGGGCAGGCCTCATGTACATCTGCATTGTTACGGATCTACCAGGGTATTATTTACATGCATTGCAGCAATCCGTGAGTGCATTTCAATGTCCAGAAGTAATGCTCCCAATCAACCATGGCTGGTGATGATGTCCCTGTATACAGTCATGCATAGCAGCGTCCGAGGGCTTTTCCTGTGCACAGTGCAGGAGGGATGAAAAAAAGTAATGGACGTCATGCCAAAGCATTTGGGTGGTAGCCCCTGGACCCACCACCCATCCCCGTAGACCCCCCTTCCGGTGCCCCAATCCAGACATAGTACCAACCTGCTCTTCTTTGAGTTCCCTACCCATCTGCATACTTGCAGTCCTACAAAAAAATCGCGGCAAGATCATGGGGCAAAAACGAAGTCATAAAAAAAATGGGGCAACAGCCAAGTCATGCAAAAAAAAGGCGGCAGGATCATGGGGCAAAAACAAAGTCGCGGGACTAATTCACGGGACGCTCATGCATGAGCATGTCCCGCGAGGCACCCACAAGAAGCTTGCAGGTCCACAAACTGCCTTCCCGTCTTCGGGCTTCAAGTGAGTAACTTGAGCTGTCATCATCCTGGAAGTTTGGTCTGATCGGCTGCACCTTTGACTCCTCGCTGCCTGGCCCCCAAACCCTTGCGCGCATGATACTCACACCTAGTCATGCAGACAGAGGCCCCCTTTCATCCAATTTGCACACCACGGGTGCCAATTGACAGGTGTTGAGCTTAGCAATCTGATGACATACCGTACGTTCACAACCAGTTCGAATGGTGCTCACTTGAAAATTAATAAAAAATTCGATTTTAGTTCGAATGGTGCTCTCCAGATTAATTTATAAGTTCGATTGTACTTCAAATGGCCTTTGACTGGCATCAATTTCTTTTTTCGAAGCTCGATTCGAATCTGCTGCTGACTGTGCTGCTACCAGGCTTGCTGCTGCTCAGGGGCAGGGGGCTGGAGAGGCTTGGGCGCTTATGCTCCCTGGGGAGAGCACATCTCATCATCAGCATGCAATCCCAATGCAACGCAAGCTATCACTGTGGTACAACTGGAACCGAGCTGTCACCTGGAGGACGCCCCACTGGGTTCTTCTGTTTTGCGCTGCTGGATTCCCTCTTCTGCGCATGCTGGCTTCCCTTTCCTAGCTGCCTTGGCGTTTGCCTGCCTGACACAGTCTGCCAAGAGGTTCTGGGTGGATTTAAGAGGCTTGAGCCACCTTGCTAAAGGGTGGGAGCTTGAGCTGGGGGCCTGGGAGGCCATTTCCAGCAAAGGCCCTTTTCAGCCCCAAAAATGAAATTTCAATTCAAATTCGAACGCTTGGCAAGAATTAATTAAAAGATTTCGAATTAATTAATTTTTGAACTGGTCGTGAACCTACGGTATTTACGATTCTGCATGAGTGGCCCAGAAAAATTCTTTTGTTCTTAAGATTGACCCTTGACACCCAAAAGTCATGCTTGCTAAAGCCTCCCGCACAGTGTCTGACATAGGGGTTGGGAAACATATGCTCTTCATGAGGATCAGGGGCTGACTCGCCTGACTTGGCTAATTAAATTAGCCAGCAGTCAGAATGATTTCCCACTTTATTAATTGCCAATGACCTCCCCTTGTCATGGAGCTTACTGACAGCTGAATGCTACGCTCATAGCTGCTCTTGCAAAGATGAGGTTGAGCTGGAACAAGCCTGAATTGGAAAAAAAAAGTGAGAGGATGCACGTGCTCTGGCAGATTTTCCTAGAAAAAAGTGTAAAACCTTAAGACATTAATTGCATGGCCTTGTACCTAGGCTACCTTGGTCTGGTACAATTCAAGTATTGAATGCACTGGCCAAGCTGCCCTCAAAGGCAGGCACAGCCATGAGCACCACTCCTTCCCCTTCCTTCCCTGGAGGCAGGCACAGCCATGAGCACCTCCAACAAGCAGGCACAGCTTTGAGCACCTGCTCTAGGCAGGCACGATCATTCGCCCCTCTCCTTCTCTTTCCTAGCTATGTAACCCTCCCCTTTCCGAGCTATGTAACCCTTTCCCTTCCTTCCCTTCCCTTTCCTTCCCTGGAGGCAGGCACAGCCATAAGCACCTCCTACAGGCAGGCAAAGCCATGAGCATCTGCCTTAGGCCCCCTCCTTCCCTTTCCTTCCATACAGGAAGGCAAAGCTATGAGCACCTCTTACAGGCAGGCACAGCCATGCGCATTCTGCTCTAGGCAGGCACGGCCATGAGCTCTTTTCCTTCTCTGCAGGTAGGCACAGCAATGAGCCCCTCCTACAGGCAGGCACAGCCATGAGCACCTCTCCCTCTATTTCCTTTCCTTGCTAGCTAAGCAGCAGCTTGGCCCCAAAGTAGAATGGACATGCAAAAGGAAAGCAAGGGGCTCTGTGCAAGCCTACACCTCCTGGCCAACAAACAGGGTTGAGGGGTTGGTACCCTAAGGCAGAGGTCAAACGCGGCCACTTCTTGCTCTGCTGAACTCATTGCCCAAAAGTCCAGCACAAGCGGTCACGAATTCCCTACTACGTGTGTTTACTCTTATATTTCTTCTTTTGATGTTGGCGTCCAAGCACTGTCTTGGAACCAAAAAGCAAGGCAACGGCCACTTTCTTCCATGGCAGCCTACAAGTAACTGGCATCATACCTCCACACATTCATTCTCCCTGAACACCCAGGCCTATTTAAAATGAGAAGCCCACCCCCCTATGTGCAAGCTGCAGGTCTCCTTTCCTAGATCTGCTTTCGGTCACCTGAAAATTTGGCTGCTTGATCACCACTCAACATAGCCGATAGCAACACATCTCAGACACTATAAAACGTTTTCTTTCCACTACACTTAGATCCGCTCACAGCCATCTATGCTGGTGTTAATCTGCTCTATATACTAGTCCACCCCTTTCAGGCCTGCTTGTTGCTGTGGGTCCTTGGACAAAAGATATTTGGAGCTGTTAACCTGCTCACATTATTTACCTGTCCACTCCTTTAAGGTCTGCTTCCAGCCACTTGTACTGAGGAGAGGAGTGACCGGTGGCGTGCTCCGTGGAAAACATTGTGAAGTGGATGGGACCCCAGTTGAAGGAATACCAAGGCTGGTCCAGACCTGAGCAACAAGCAGAGGGGGCACAAGATTGAGCGTGGTCAGGCTAGCACGGAAGAATTCAAGGCAGCTTCTGATACACAGGAAGGAGTCAAGCAGGAAAATAGGCAAGCAAGTAAGAAAGAAAGTCCCTGCTTACAGGAAGAAGGCGAAGGCTCCTGGTGCACAGGAGAAATTCAATTATTGACATGATTTCAGACAGACAGACAAATGCAGTTGTTTCTTCCACCGGATTGGTGCAGCCTCTCCTTTTTTGTCACTGGATGCGTGCATGTAAGTAGACTCATATTTAGAAAGCATCTTTCAACGATGAAAGAGAGCACATATGGAATGAAAATGCTCCTGTGTTCCAGTGTTTCCATGCGAAACATGAACAGCTTTGGTAAAGCAGGGGAATTCCTCAGGGCGCCAGTGCAGGTATCGTTTGCTTAGAGCCACTCCTGGAAAAGGAGCAATGCTTGATCGTGCAGGAAATTGGCAGCAGCCTGATCGGGCTGAATTTAGTCTGTGAAGAAAGGGGAAGATGTAAAGAGCTTGGAACATAATTTAAATGCTTAGAGATAAAAGTGTTTGGAGGTTTGCAAGCAACCCAATCAGGCTGGATTCACTCTGGTGAACAGACATGTTGTGCAGCAGACATGCGCAGATGTGCAATTGATGTGTTCAGCCTGGTCAGGATAAAATCATATCTGGTATGCAGGAGGCTTTGTAAAGTTGCAGAAGGCATTACTATATTTGATCTGATATGCAAATGACAGCCGGGCACTCTCTATCACCAAACATTATGAACGCAAGCAGCATCTAAAGGACAAGAAACACAGGCCATTACCACCGAGCCACATTCATTAAAAGCAGATCAGGTTGAATTTAGTCTGGCATGCAGAAGGTATCACAGAATTGCCAAAAGGGTTACTGACCCCATCAGCACTGAGCCATGTCCACATAAGGATGATCAGGCTCAATTCAGTCTGGCATGCAGAAGGCATTACTGAATGCCATCAGGCTAGGTTTAGTGTGGCATGCAGAAGACATTACTAAATGCCATCACCACTGAGCCATGCTTGCAAGGATGGTCACCTTGTAGTGGTGTTCAGGTCCCGAGGCAACTTTTACCAAATGAGTTCAAAATTTGACAACATGTGTACATTTGGTATATATTAAGGGCTGCATATTTATAATTTCGAAAATTGGCCCAGGGGGTGATCTGGGTACCCCAGAAATCGATTTTACACCTCAAATAACACTTATCCTGCAATTCCAGAGCTGGAACTGGTCCAATTGTGACAGCTTTTGCATTGATGAATGAGTGAGATCAATACCTATCCACTGATGTGCTACTTTGGGAAAACTGTTGCCAAATAGGCACATTGCGCCTGAAATTGCCAATGATTTTGAAATTTTTTGCCAATGCCACTCACAGTAAGTCCCATAAAAGACAGGCAAACCTAATTCCAAGTGAGAAAATTGGCATGGCTGCTTGTTATATTATGATAAGGTAGCAGGAGGAAAACAGGATGAAAATGCTGCCTTCCGGACAATTGCTTGCCGTACATGTGGTAAAAAATGCAAAAAAATGCACGTTTGAGCCCACCCCGGACCAGCCATGCAAATGTTTTTGGTCATTTTTGTTGCAAACCATTTCTTATATCAAAACGGTGTGCTGCTTAACCAAAACGGACAACTTTCAGAATGACCTCCATTTTAGGGTGCTCATTTGCCTAAGTGCTGACACAGAAAATGGATTTTGGTGCATAAGGGGCCTTCAGGATGGTTGTTCTGGCACGAAACTCGGCATGGGGGTCCAGCATGGTGTTTTGAAGGGACTGTGTGTGGGAATTTGGGAACGCGCAGGTGCGTGGGTGACATGCTGGGGGAAACATGCTCATTTTAAAGGGATAAATGCATGCAGGGCGTGGTAGCATGCTGAAGGTGTGTTGATGGTCCTATCAGAGCAAAAACTTGCCCATGCCTTTATATCATAGAGGACCACAGCTGGGAGGAGTGCCGGCTATCGTGGCCTGTCGTGGCAATTGCCCCGTTCAAAAACGTGGAAGCTGTCCACATGCCCTTGTTTGAGCACACCACCATGCGCTGCTCCCTAGCCCTTGCGCACCATCCCCTGAAAACCTTCCCAGACCTCACAGATACCCATAGCAGCCCTATAATACAGGGCCTGCACGGTTTGGGCAGCGCATGGCCAGCTGTCCAGCGTTTTGCATTTGGTGACATGCATGCAGGGGGTGTGTCAGGTGGGCTGCAGTGGTGTTCCCAAGATTTAAACGTGTGCATTTTGACCTTGTTGACCCTTGCTTATGCTCCTTGAGTGCTGGAGTGCACTGTGCAGGCCAGCTGCGGTGCATGCGTGTGCGACAGACCCCATGTTTACAAACAAAGACGTTACTTCGAAAGGGGTAACTGCTCTTTTCCGATGATACATAAGGATGATTACCTTGAATGGGCATGATTGCTCTTTTTTCGTGGGGCACTCCACATTCTCCTCCGGAGTCCTGGACAACCCCAAATCTACAAAAACACATTTTTTTGCACGCAGGGTTAAATAAATTTCACGACATCTGATCACAACATTTCAATTGTCGGCAGACAGCCTCTGGATACATGATTATAGAGCACAATCACTACGCCTTGCACTTGCTTGACTGCATACAGCTGCGATGCTGCACCAATACAACAGCATAAAGCAGCAATCATACCAATGTAAATGCCAGCAGTAAAGACACTAGCTGTAGGCAGCTTTTTTGCTGCCTTAAAATTGGCCACTCTTGAAAGCCGCGAGGGTATGAGAGTAGTAGAAAAGAGCATGGCATTGCGTGCAACATCAAGCTAACTGAAGGATTCATCCCACACGCGGATATACACGCATGCGCACACTCTGCAATGCATGTGCAGGAAAACGTTGTCACGCACCTATCTCCTGATCCAGGGAAATCTCGCTCGTCTGCAAAAACGAAGGCAACAAAGAAGGAAAACACCACTGTAATTGAAGAAGAGAGGGGAGATCATACTGGCATGGATACGGTGTCACAAGAATGAGGGACTACTAGCCTGTCCAAAAGAGAGACATAAGCATCCAACATTCAGGGATTTGCAAGCAATTCCCTGCAATTGCTTCGAGAATGCTATCCTGAAGGAAGAGGTGCAGGTTCATGCGTGTAAGCATGTATGAATACATTTGGTGGCATGTAGTGCCTGGATCTTTTGCAAAATTCATTTTATGCACACAAATCCTGCACATAATTTATTTTCTATAAGTCAGCATGCACGGGATGGATTCCCAGTGGCATACGGGAAACTTCTGCGCATGACCTGCCAGTGTTGGGTTCAAGAAACGGCAACTGCACTGCAAACCTGGCATCATCCACCAAAAACGACACTCCTCTTCCTGCTAACCTTTGCTATAGGCTTTTACACGTTGCCACAAATTGAATGCATTTGCAACACACACATGCACATGTACACAAACAAATGCAAGAAGACAAGAATGGTCTCACCAATCCCTTGATTCTGCAACCAGCAAACAAATAAGCAAACAAATTGTGTTTCATCCAGCACGTGTATCTAGCAGTGTCCACTGCTGCTTCCTCGTGTTCCCACTTACGATTTCCAGATGCCATCATCCATGGGATATGAGAAGCCAGGGGCTCCAATTGGGTGTAGAAGTTGTCCCACTGGCTTGCATAGCCTTGGGCATAGCTGCAAGATGTAGACAGAGGGTGCAAACCATGAGTAAACAAGGTTGTTTGGCTCATGAGCCTGCCGATGTTTTGGCACTGCCGCGCCTCTGAACACTACTTGTTACTTCAATAAACCTGTCTAGCTCTCAGAAACTGCCAAGCCTTTTGGCGCTGCCTGGCCTTTTGATGCTGCCAGTCAGGTCAGCCAAGTAGGTTTGAGTTGATGCCCAGTGCTTTTATTAAGGTTTTGGGGTTGGTAGCATTTTGGCGACCAAGGGTGCTCATTTCAAATTACTGTGTAGCACAACAAAAAACATTTTTCCAAAATTTTAGCTGCGCCAAAATTTTGGCAGCGCGCTAACAGTAAACAAATCAGTTACTGTTTACAATAAATACTAGTTGCCTTTTTCCGGGGCGTGCTGCTCCTCTTGCAGCGTTAGCTGCTGCTTGTGCTGCTTCCATGCTTCCACATTTTCTTCATGCTGGCAAGCCCGGGCAATGGGGAGACCTGCTTCCTGCTGTCGCTGTTGTGCTTTGGTTAGCGCACACTTTTTCATGCCCAAATGGGACAGCGCACTGTCCTTCTTGTGAAGGGACATGAGGCAGTCCGCTTTGCTAGCCCATGGGCATGGCAGGCACGTTGCCATCCCTGCGCCTGCTGCTTCAAAGTCCCCCCTATGCAGGAGGGGGGTCTTGTTTGTCCCCAAGAGAGCGCACACGCTGGCGCTTGCGCCCCTTCCCTGTCATCTCCTCAGACTCACTGGACTGCTCCTGCTCCTTGCTGCTTCCTGCTGCTGCCATGCTCATGGCCTCATCTGCTGCACGGGCAATGGCTGCAGGTGGTGGCGCAGCTGCTATACTTGCAGGGCAGGTGCTGAGGATGCTTGCATGCTTGCAGTTGCTAGGGTCCCTGCAATACTGCTGGTGTGCTTATTGTGGTGGTGGTTGTGGTGGTGGTGGTGGTGGTGGTGGTGGTGATGATGTTGGTGGTGCAGCTCCTGCTGCATGGGATGCACTGTCTGCTTCTGCTGCTGCTGCTGCTCCTGCATCTGTACTGCCTGCAGCTGCTGCTGTTGCTCTTGTAGGGACATTGGTTGGAGGAGGGGGCAGGTGCCTGTCCCCAAGGCAGGCGCCTTTGGTTTGAGAGAGCTCACTTTTCCTTTTTCCTTTTGCTTTTCTTCATGGAGCCTTTTGTACAAAATTAAAAGGTCAATGTGGCGACAAGGGGTGGTCCCCAGGATTTCCCGTGTCGCACCGTGGCGACGAGGGGTGCTCCTAGGGTGCCCTCCCGGGCACCCCTCGTCGCCACCATTTGCTACACAATGCGACTAAAATGCGACGCGTCGCCCCTAATAAAAGCACTGTTGATGCCCCACTGCAACCAGATGATTCTGAGTATGCAGGACCTGTGTTTGGACCTATCTGAGCAACTCTGCATACTCAGTTTGTGCCGGGGGGTGCCCAGGGTGTGGGGCCAGAAATCAAGCAAAACCCCTGCCAAAATGGGGTCTCCAGGAAGCCCCCCCCCGGCTTACCTGACCAGCAGCGTTGGCTGGGCACTTTATCAGGAGCACATTCTGGGGGGTCCGGGGGGCTGGGGCGGGGGTCCAGAAAATCGCTCCCCGGACCTCAATTTTGGCAGGGAAAATGGCGAGTTAACATAGCAGAGCAACCATTGTACCATCTGGGGTCGCGACACTTTTACTGGGACGAATAAAATATTCAAAGAAAATTTGAAATCTCAGCATGTGCTCCCTCCCTCAAAGATCGGCCAGCACACGCTCAGGCGGGTTGACCAGAGCCTCATCTTTTGGTCAAACGCCCAGCTGTCACTGCTCGCCAGGAGCCACTCCCTGCTCACCTGGGCCCCCAAACTTGGCAGGCATACCTAGAAAGCATGCTGAACAAGTCCTCATACTCAGGTTGTGGCCAAACACAGTGCTTGCCTGGTTTCCCTGTTCACACCACTTTTGCCTAGCAGGTGCGCACAGGTGACCATGCTCTAAGTGCTCCGGACCAAAATTTGCCCCCCCTTTTTTCACTCCGAAGGATCATGCTTGACCTAAAACCTACCTGAGAGCCAAAATATGGGCAGAATTTGGGCCAGAGCAGGTGTTTTGGCACCCATTTTCCTGGAAATGGTCAAAAATGACCTAAAATGCCCATGGCTCAATCCTAGAGCCCCACCCTCACTTTTTTGATGCAGAAGCACCAGTTTAGGCACCCTTAACCACTTAGCATACTCAGTTTGCAGCGGGGCATTAACTCCTCATTTTCACACATAGCTTGGCTGAGCTGACTGCCAGTGATTTTAGAAGTGGGCCCAGTCTTCATTGCGCTGCTAAATCTTCTGCCACTCCAAGCCTCTGGTTACTGCTTACATCTGAAGATCCTGCTGAGGCTTGGGCAAAGCCACGACATGCAATGTTTCTTATCCAGACGTTGTCACACGTCAACATAATTTCGCAAGCGCACGAAACTATGGTGAGGCTTGGGCAAAGCCATGGCATGCAATGTGTCAAAATCAACCTCTGATGTGCCGTTCTCCTATGCACACTATGTGATGTGAATGCGATAATACAAAGGAAATTCATGACAGAAGTAGCAAGCGCACAGACCCAAAACATGTTCACAAAAGTTCCACATGGGTCTCCTTGCACACACTTGTCTAATCTGCAACGCTCTGTTGTTACTTGAACGCGTTTTTCTTGGGATGGGTACCGTATCAATTTCCTTAACAGCGAACTGCATCCACACATGCCGCAGCTACGAACCTGATGTCGCCGATGTGGATGCCAAGCGTAGGTGCAAAGTGCTTCATGAGCGAATCGGCATTTGTTTTGGAGCAAACACTGTCCACAGAACTGGCATCCCAGTGTTTTTGACCCCTCAGCATGTCGGCTGTCATCCGGCCAGTGGTGTTGAGGGCTGGATGTTGGGGCTGGGTTTGAGAGTGAGAGAACGAGAGAGTGACAGAGTGAGAGACAGAGCGAGAGAGAGTGAGAGCATGCCTGGTGTAATCTGACAGGCGGTGTAAGGGACTGGGCGTTGGGGCTGGGATTGAGGGTGGAAGAGAGAGAGCGGGAGAGCAAGAGCGTGTCTGATGTTATCTGACAGGTGGTGTTGAGGGCTGGGTGTTGGAGCTGGGAGGTGAGGGAGCGGGAGAGCAAGATGGACAGAGTGAGAGTGAGAGCATGTCTGACTGATGGTGTTGAGGGCCGGGTGTCATGACCGAGTGTGTAAAATGAGCAGGGTGGCTGTATTCGTATGTGTAAGATTTGACAGTGCTGGTGAATGCATTGCCAGTAGCTTAGATGCAATGATGTAGGTGCAGACGTTTTCATGGGAGGTAGAAGGAGCTTGCAACAGACTCTGAGGGCAGGATCATCAATCGACTAATCAATGCCAAACATTCAAATCACAATTCTCCCCTGGTCTCCTCACCTGCAGCAGAGCATTGGAGCCATCTTCCTCTCCCTGTCCCATGTCTGGAAGCACAGGAAAGACACAGATATGAACGTGATTTAAAGCATGATCAGACCTTGCAAGTGGTCAAATCCAGCAGTGCATTGAAAGTATTCTCCTCCCCCTGACCCATGTACGTAAACACAACTAGACCCAGCAGAACTATGAATCATGTGTGCACAGGAGGAGCAGAGCCTTTGCTTAGAGCTGATGGCCAGGGACGGCTGTCTGGACGTGTGTGCACTCACACCAAAACAGCCATCCATGTCCGTCACGTCTGAGCATGTGTAAGAGCATATGTGTAAGAGCATATGTAAGAGCACGTGTAAGAGTATGCAGCATATGCTAAGCCATGGGCACCCTCAGGAAGGAGAGACACTTCGCTCTGCTGTCTAAATGTTCACCAAGATCTTGCTATCACAAGGAAAAATCAATTCGTCATTTCCGCCATGCTGTTGACCTTGATCTGACCATCATATAACTATCGCTTGGCATGCACTCCCTCCCACCTGCTGTCACCACCGATGCTCCAATACCTACAATGCCATTGCTTAATATGCAACCCCTCCCACCTGCTGTCAGCAGCACGTGCACCACATCGCTAGCCTCCCTGTCGTGCTTCTTGCCCTCCATCTGGTCATCAACTGTCACTACATTCCCAGCTTCAGCTCCTCCAGCACCGGCATCTTCTGCTTCAATCCTGCCATGCATGCTGCTGGCCTCACGCTGCTTGCTGGCAGCCAGCACCCTGGCCCTGCCAGTGTTGCTGATGCCATCTTCAACAATGCTGACACCATCGCTTTGCTCATTGCTGCGGTTCCCGTGCTCGGTGCCTCCACGCCCAGAGCTCCTGTCGGAGCTACCAAAGCTGCCAGTAGCTGTGCCAGGCTCCGTGTTAGTGGTGGCGAGGCGGGGAGGGGGCCGCGCCATGAAGGACGCCACAGGGGAAAACCCGTGTGCCTGGGTGGGAGGCAATAGATGCAACGGAATGGGGTTTGATGCAGCAAAGTTCGTGAGGTTTGACAAGGCGGGGAGGAGGTGTGCGCAAGGCTTACACCTGTGAAGGCCAGGTGATGCAACACCACAGCCAAAGCATGAGAAGCACAGAACATGAGAAACATAGGGATATGAGGGTACCCGGTCTGATTGAAGGGGTTCACAAGGGCAAACAAGGGAGTAGAGGGCAGAGCAGAGATGTGGGCACAGGCTAGGAGACGTAGGCAGGGCAAGTAGATACGCTAGGCAGCGACCCACCAGGCTGCTGGTCCACCAACTGCCGACATCTGCCGCGACTTCTGCTACTCAGCACATCGGGACAATACTCTTCTCGCTCTTACGCACGCGCGACACACACACTCACACACACACGCACACGCACGCACACACACATGCACACACACAAACACACACACGCACGCGCAAACACACAGACACAGAGGCAATTCCAGGGCCACCTGACACACTCCAGGAGGTACATGGAGAGGCTATCAGCAGGGAGGACGTTTTGGCTCTAAATCTGGACCCACCTCATCGCCCACTTGGTAGTATATCAGCCTTGAGGGCTTCAGTCCCGTCATCACCGCCACATGCTGAGCACCAGGGTCCAGCCACCCAGCCTGTGCGTTGGCAAATAGAATAAGCCAAAAAGTGAAAAGTGACGGGGCAAACCATACAAATATTGTCCAGCCACCCAGCCTGTGTGTCGGCAAATAAAAAAAGCCAAAAAGTGAAAAGTGACGGGGCAAACCATACAAATATTGTCCAGCCACCCAGCCTGTGCGTCGGCAAATAAAATAAGCCAAAAAGTGAAAAGTGACGGGGCAAACCGTTGAAACATTGTCCAGCCACCCAGCCTGTGCGTTGGCAAATAGAATAAGCCAAAAAGTAAAAAGTGACGGGGCAAACCATAGAAATATTGTCCAGCCACCCAGCCTGTGCGTCGGCAAATATAATAAGCCAGAAAGTGAAAAGTGACGGGGCAAACCATAGAAATATTGTCCAGCCACTCAGCCTGTACTTGGGCGCGTGTAGTGCTTGCTTGGTCACAACGTTCATGCATTCATATGCTTTTTTATTGGAATTAGAGACCTTGTTACCCTGTAAATGTTTCTCTGGGTGATGCGCAAAGGATACTGTGGTTTCTTTGAGGGCCCCAAAGACAGAAGGTGCTGCTCACCGCACAGAGTTTGAAGCTCTGCATCTGTGTAATTGCAGCGTAAAATAGCAAAATACTTCCCCAATTTACAGAGGGATAAGCACTGCTGGAAAAAAAGACAAGGGAAAAAGAAAGAACATTTGGAAGCGAGACATTATCATGAGCTGCATTTTGCTGCTGTGACAGTGCCCTGGATTTTTTTATTTCCGATGAATTAGAAGCAATCCTACCTGTAGCATGACCTGTGTACTCACATGTTTATGGGTGCCACACTTGCAAGCTTTACACTGCAAGAATCTCAAAGCATTTTACAGCTTCATCATTTTTCCCAGATGGAAAGGCATAAAAAGGGCGCAGCTCCTTTTCAACTGTATGGCCAGACGTTTGCTTGCTTCACAAGTTCACACACTAAGCACCATAATGAGTCCTCCTGTGTGCTCCATGCTATTGCTCAAGCACCTGCACTTTTTCACCCATCGATGGTTAAAGAAACAAACTCCCAAGCACACGCCCAAGCCCAGACCTGGATTTTCAAAAAGGCGCACAAGAAAGAAACAAAACGAGCATCGTGACTCACCCCAGCTGCGGCGCCCCCACAGTAAAGGGAACAGAGTTGAAAGGAAACAGCATTGCACCTGAGCATACTGTGTGAGGAGGCGCAACAAAGAACACAAGCACCAGGACTCACCCCAGCAGCGGCGCCCCCACACATGTCACTGCGTGCATATGTGAAGGTGCGCGCGGAGGCTGTGTGCTTTAGGTGATCTGGCTTCTCGCCCCAGCGGACCACGGGGTTGCTGCTGTTCAGAGTCACCCACTGCACCAGCATCTCACTGCAGCCACGGAGTTGAGGGTTCAAGGTGTTGGTTAGGGCTCGGGGATACTGCTGCTCTGGGTCAGCATCCACTGCACCAGCATCTCACATGCAGGGAATCACAGCCGCGCAAGGCAAGAGTCAGGAATGAGCAATCAAGCAACAATTTGACGCATGGCAGTCAACATGGTGAGCAATGACATATTTGGTGGTGTGATACATGGGAGTTGCCATTGTAAGCCGCGGCATGCGTTGGGTGGTGTGACACATGGGAGTTGCCATTGTAAGCCGCGGCATGCGTTGGGTGGTGTGACACATGGGAGTTGCCATTGTAAGCCGCGGCATGCGTTGGGTGGTGTGACACATGGGAGTTGCCATTGTAAGCCGCGGCATGCGTTGGGTGGTGTGACACATGGGAGTTGCCATTGTAAGCCGCGGCATGCGTTGGGTGGTGTGACACATGGGAGTTGCCATTGTAAGCCGCGGCATGCGTTGGGTGGTGTGACACATGGGAGTTGCCATTGTAAGCCGCGGAATGCGTTTGGTAGTGTGACACATGGCGGGTGCCCTCCATAGACAATTCCTGTCAAGAAAGAAGGATCCAGTATGGAGGCGGGCACACCCCTGTTTCTGTAAACGAGGCTTCAACTGCTGTTGGTGCACAATTGCTGTCGTCATGAGCGTTGCAAACAAAAATGAGCAGGTCATGGTGTGAAATCGGAAGCAGGATTGGGGTCCTCCTGACCCTCATTTGCTGTACAGTGCAGTGTGTGTGTGTGTTTGTGTGTGTGTGTGTGTGTGTGTGTGTGTGTGTGTGTGCGTTTGTGTGTGTGCACATAAGTGTGCATGCTGAAGAGCACCCCCTCACATCCCAGATCTGTGGTGCGTGAGCATGCTGCTTGCGGCGCTAACAACACCATTTTACCCACATCACTCGTGTCCACAGACGCTAAAACTGTGGTGCGCCACCTCCTTCCTTCCTTTGGCCATAGCCATGATCTCAGGTGGCCAGCAGCGAAAGGCACTGACTAATGCTGCCAGGTGAGGCGCCGACCCATGAAGCCAGGTGAGGCACTGGCAAAGGATGATGAATGGCGACTAATGATCTCTGGTGGCTAGCAGTGAAAGGCACTGACTAATGCTGCCAGGTGAGGCGCTGACCCATGAAGCCAAGTGAGGCACTGGCAAAGGATGATGACTGGTGTCGATTGCTCTCAGGTGACTATAGCGACAAAATGATTTATGTTGTCAGGTGAGGCGCTGACCCATGAAGTCAGGTGAGGCACTGGCAAAGGATGATGACTGGCGTCGATTGCTCTCAGGTGACTATAGCGACAAAATGACTCATGTTGTCAGGTGAGGCGCTAACCCATGAAGTCAGGTGAGGCACTGGCAAAGGATGATAGTTGACGTTGATTGCTCTCAGGTGACTATAGCGACAAAATAATTTATGTTGTCAGGTGAGGCGCTGACCCATGAAGTCAAGTGAGGCATCAAGTACGGACATTTGGTGACTTTAACAATCAAGTGACTAAGGCACATGTAAGGCGTGGCGCTGGCTGATGCACTGACAAGATGCCGGCAAGTTGATGGTGTCGGGTGAGTAATGACGTCAGGGAGGTCAACTGTTTTCTCCTATTATCCAGCATTGCAAACTTTGCTTTGAGCCTAGACCTGTGGCAAAAAGCCAGCATCTGCAGGCAAATTTGACGCCATGCAAGACCGGGCTGATGTGCACCTTCATTGCTATGCCCCCATTCACCGCTATGTGCAATCTTAACATGCAGTGCAATCTTAACATGCATTGCCTCCTGGGGGCAAGTCTGTTCAACCCATGACAGATTTGGGTCATGGGTTGGGGGGTTGGGGCTCTGATCTGCAGCTGCAGCTGCTGCGCACATTCACTTCTCTGCAACCATTTTAAAGCCAAGACTGGAAAAAGGACACTTCTGAACAAGTGGCTCCAAACTGTTTTACTGTGCCTCACCTGACTTCATGGGTCAACACCTCACCGGGCAATATAAATCGGTGCTTTTCGTCGCTCGTCACCTGAGATCTTTAGTCGCCATTCATAATCCTTTGCCAGGGCCTCACCTGAATTTGTAGGCCAGCGGCTTACCTGGCACTTGTCATTTCTCATCATAACAGTCACCGGCATCACCTATTGTCTGCACACATGTCTGTGCCTTGCCTGACTCCATTGGCCAGTGCCTCACCTGACTTCATGGGTCAGCGCCAGATGCACCTGCAGCGGCTCGTTCGGATCGGCTATGCAAACGACGGGAGTGGTGTTGCCAATGGAGGGGGCAAACCATTAGCCGCCATTGCTCTTCCTTAGAGAGTGCCTGACTTGACTGCATTGGTCAGTACCATTCGTCAGGTCACAAGTCACCTAAAGTTACGTCATCTCATGGACACCTAAAATAGCCATTATTCATAATCCGTCAGTGCCTCACCTGACTTCATTGGTCAGCGCCAGGTGCACCTGCAGCGGCTCATTGGGATTGGCGATGTGGATGACGGGAGTGATGGCACCAATGGAGGGGGCAGCCAGACCCCCCCTGACCAGCGCAAACACCATATCCTGCCGGTAGCTGATGACCTTGAACCTGTGCAGAGAACCAGTGCGGGCACCAAGGAGCACCATGACTCTGAAATTGTGCAGAGCAAAAATACCATGTCCTGCCGGTAGCTGATGACCTGGAACCTGCGCAGTGCGGGCACCAAGGAGTACCATGACTCTGAAACTGTGCAGAGCAAAAACACCACGTCCTGCCGGTAGCTGATGACCTTGACCCTGTGCAGTGCGGGCACCACGGAGCACCATGACTCTGAAACTGTGCAGAGCAAAAACACCACGTCCTGCCGGTAGCTGATGACCTTGACCCTGTGCAGTGCGGGCACCAAGGAGCACCATGACTCTGAAACTGTGCAGAGCAAAAACACCACGTCCTGCCGGTAGCTGACGACCTGGAACCTGTGCAATGTAAGCACCAAAGAACACCATACGACCTTGGACCTGACCTGCCTAAACACAATGTCCTGCTGGCAGCTGATATGTTTGAAAATTCGCAGAGGAGATATTGAGCGAGTGAAGCATCGGAAAATATGATCTACACTGCTTAGTAGAGCCAGGCATGGGTCAGGTGTTTAGGGGGGCAAAGATGTGAAAACAAAAAAGTGGTGCAGCAAGCATGGGGACGCGGTGAGTTGTGGAAATCCAGCAAAAATGTCTGAACAAAGAAATGATGCAGCAAGCATGGGGACGCGAAGGGCTGTGGAACACTAAACAGAAGAAGGCCTGAAATGTAGGAAGCAGGGGAAACAGAAAAAAAATAATCATATGCTGTGCTTATCTCAAATATAGACACATAGAAACGACATTAAAGGGACAGAGAGGCATAAATGCAGCATGCGCCAGCGTGATTTGTTAAAAGCTTTGCTGGAGACAAACCGTGCTGTTGCCTGCCTGCCATGAGACACGAGCTTCATACAAAGTAAGAGAATAGTGAGGAATTTAAAATTAAGCTCTTGGCTGCGTCACCTCAGAGTTCCTCTGCCATGAAATCCCTTTGACTAAAACTGTGAGGGAAGGAAGGGCACGGCTGACTGACTTGTCCAACAAAATTTGAACTCGATGACTTAGGTAAGGAACGGGTGTGCTTCCACGAGACCGTTTCAAGCGCTTGGCAATGGAAGCTGGAGGACGCAACAGTTCCCTTAACCTTGCGCTTTAGCATCCTACTGCCATCATCTCACCCCAACATCTATAACCACTTCTGCCAACCTCCCTCAGCTTCTCACTGCCACCTTATTTCAATATCATTGATCTACCATTGCCACTCTCCCACTTCAGCATCCCATGACCATCACCATCTCACCGGCTTTTCCTTTAAGCACACAGCCTTTATTGGCAGGCGTAGTCTCTTGCTCTTTTCACCTACATCTCACCTACCACCCACACCTACCACTGCCACACTCTCTCACCTCAGCATCCCACTGCCATGGGGAATATGCGTCCGCGAGGAGAAGGCGTACTGGAACTTTGCAGGGGCTATCGATGTCAGATCGGCGTGCGCTGGCACGTACAGGGCAATCCAGTCATCATACTGCGCGCAAAGGGACAGCATACAGGGCGTGTACAGGTAAAGGAACAAAGGCGCGCAAGGGAACAAAATGCAGAGAATGTACAGGGCAATCCAGCCATCGTACTGCGCGCAAAGGGACAGCATGCAGGGCGTTTACAGGACCTGTACTACAGGTAAAGGAAGAGAGGCATGCAAGGAAACAAAGTATAGAGTATGTACAGGGCAGTCCAGCCACCCTTTTTTTGCGCGTGTAGGGACAAAATGAAAGGGCGTGTGCAGGGAAGAGGAACAATGAAGAAGGCGCACAAAGGAACAAAATACAGAGGGCACGTACAGGCAAGCCAGTCATCGCACTGCGTGCAGAGGAACACAAAAGCGTTTGGAGCTTGGCATGGGCTGTGGGAGTCTGGCACACTTTCCGGTCTAGCCCTCTATCCTGCCATGCCAGTATGATGCACAGCCTGGGATACTCTCTAGAGCCGATGTGGTACACAGACGCTGTACTGCACAGTGGGATGCACAGTCTGGGATGCTCTCTCAAGCCCTTGTGATGCACAGACACTGTACTGCACAGTGGCATGCACAGTCTGGGATGCTCTCTTAAGCCCTTGTGATGCACAGACACTGTACTGCACAGTGGGATGCACAGTCTGGGATGCTCTCGTAAGCCCTTGTGATGCACAGACACTGTACTGCACAGTGGCATGCACAGTCTGGGATGCTCTCTTAAGCCCTTGTGATGCACAGGAGGCAGAGCTCATGCGCATCTGAGGGAATAGAAGTGAAGGGCAACAACACGATCGGTGGAACCAACTTGCTTTGGAACTCTGTTCTGACCAGCCAAAAGCAAGGTCTATGTAAAGCGCAAGAGAGGGCATGGCGCAACCTCAGCGCCGAGTTTCAATGGAGCAAGAGGAGGATGACAAAAACCTCTGGAACCATCTCACTGAAACTAAAAAACGATGAAATGCGACACCATGAGTGGGGACATGAAGTGTATCTGGGACCATGTCTCATTGAGGATGTCATGCATCACAGGGGGGAGGGGGGGTCAGGTGCTCAGCAAGTCTCCCTTTCTAGACCATGGTCTCAGCCAATTCGCCCATCAGACTGCAGAAGTCCCAAGCGCGGATGGGTTGCTGCTTTGTCATGCCTTGTACAAGCATTATAAGTATGCCTAGGTGTAGGGTGTGTAGGAGGCCAGCGGTAGCCTTGAAAAGCAGGCAATTTTTTGGCCTGGTGATGCAGGCGTTCATCACGCAAGCCTTTGAGTTGTGGTGAAGAGGCTATCTGTGGACTTCATTATGTGGGCCTTGCAAACCAACAGAGAAACTGGAAACTACACAGGCAGTGGAACACTCCCTAGCAAACTGGAAAAACCCACTTCTTAGCGGCCCAAGCTTGCGAACTTGCAATTCTTTTAAGATATCCTTTGAGGCACCCTCGCAAGCGCCCGCAACAAAAACCTACAGGCATCGGCTCTTCCTGGGCTTTCTGCACCTCAGCAGCCTAACATACAGCCTGGCAGAAGAATCATGCAATCGTAGCGCACCATGAACAGGGCTATCGGGATTTCCTTACCTTAGGGTCCTTCAGCCCATCCCAAGACACCTCCACCCAAGTGCCACGCCCACTCTGCAAAGTGTTCTTGCTGACCCTCATATGCACGCCAGGCAGAATGTTCAGCTCAGCCGCGCCCACATTGATAGCGTTCAAGGGTTGATGCTGCTGTAACGCGCTTGCCAGCAGGTCCCGCTGCTGCTGAGCTGCGAGAGGCTCCTGAATTTTTCCGTCTGGGTGTGTGGGATTGCTTGGGAAGGAGCGGCGCCCCTGGTACTGTGCTGCAGCTGCTGCTGGGCTGGACATGGCTTCAATGGAACCCACAAGCAGCCAGGGCGCCAACAGCAGTAGCCGCAGCTGGGGAAGCCTGAGAGGCTTCATGCTCCTGTGTGTGCGTGTGCGTGCGTGCGTGTCCGTCGTATGTGTGTGCTGTGTGTGTCTGTGTGTGTGCGTGCATGCGTGTCTGTCGTGTGTGCTGTGTGTGTGCGCGCGTGTGCATATGTGTGTGTGCGTGTGTGTCTCTGTGTCTCTGTGTGTGTGTGTGTGTGTGTGTGTGCGTGCATGCGTGTCTGTCGTGTGAGCTGTGTGTGTGCGTGTGCTTTTGTGTGTGTGTGTGTGTGTGTGTGTGTGCGTGTGCGTGTGTGTGTGTGTACGTGTGTGTGTGTGTGTGTGTGTGTGTGTGCACATACATGTTGTGTGTGTAAGTGTGTGTGCTATGTGTGTGTGCGAGTGTGCATGTGTGTGTGTATGCGTGTGTGCGCGTGTGTATGCGTGTTTGTCATGCAAGCATCAAGAAGACACTTCATGTGGTTCATTGGTTGAGTTGAACGAACCTGGAAGTGCAAGTCTGTCTCTTACCCTGATATTACCCCAGCAAACAATGCTCCAAGTGCCGGCACTGCCGTTTATCCAAACATTTATATTAATTTCTTTAGAAAGGCTTTCCGACGGATCTGTCTTTGAGAAAATCAGCGAGATCAGCGTCATCACACCTTTATTTGTAAGACAATACTTATCAAATAAAAGATTACAGTCTAAATTTAAAAATCATCTACCTTATCTTAGCTTTGAGGTGAGCTGTCCGGCTCTTTGAGTCAAAAAGCGATCCAGTGGTCTCAGTGCACTGGGGACCACACAAATCATTAATTTATATGGTTTTCTTTTCCTAAATCCTCTGTATCACCAGGACCGTTCTCAAGCACCTGACTTGCCATGTCAGCGGCAGACAAGGAGCTCGCAGCCAAGAAGCTGGCTGACCCACACATCACAGAAGCTGCCAAGGAGGTCATAAGGTGTGTCTGTGTTCAGGTGCACAGGCTCAACGCAGTGGGAGGAGTTGAGGACATCATGTCCATGATGGAGAGATCACACATTCCCTGATGGCACAGGCCTGACCTAGGTGCTTGATCAAAGCAATTTCCAAATTCACTGAAATAGATTGGGGGGTACTGAAATATTTGGTCTTTGTTAGAGCTAAGGTACAGGCGCCAGTTTGGTCGTAGTGTTAGGCAAATTCATCCAGCAAGTCTACGGGTCCGGATTGAACTTTCAGGAAAAGAGTCACGCAGCAACAATTGCAGCCCCGTGTGTCCAGTTAGTATCCTAGATCTTGAGAATGTTTTTCCTTTATATTAAGGCGTCTGTTGCTAAATTTTTTGGCAATCCACTAGGCACCTTGCAAGCTCAATCCCAGGTAGGTTGGGATCTTGCAGGATAAGTCTTGCCGTGTCCCAGACAGCAAATCTTGAGTTTAATGAAGCCTTCATTGAGGGTGACAACTGTCCTGGCTGGACCAGGATCATGCGCTATAGCAAGTATGCTCTGTTTCCGGGACAATCCTAATTTAATAACAGACTCTGAGAGGTGTGGTAGGCTGTAAAATAAAGAAGTTTCAACTCTTCCACTAGGACGAACAAAAAGTCCCTTGCTTGTCACTGAAACAGAAGCGTCCATTGTTGCTGCTTTCATATCACAGGGATGAGGCAGGATTTTTAGTGCTCATACAAACATACACACATACACGCACCCACGCACGCAGATATTTTTGTGCACACACAAAAACACACACTCGCATACACATGCACAAACACACTTGCATTGTCTCTCAAACATGCTGAGGTTGATCTTGCAGGGCTCAACCGAGATAAGTGACGAGGCAAGACCAGCATTTCCTGCTTTATAAGGTTGCAGAGGTAGATAGAGCGTCGGGGCGGGAGATACCCCGACGTCTCTATCTACCTGTGCTCCTTCTTTGAAACAGCATGTCAGATTGTACCTTTATCTAAGATAAATTATCTTCCTGTGCTCTTCTTGGCTTTGAAAGCAGTCTATCTGATTGTACACTTTCTGGAGACTTATCTCTCCCTCAAAATAATGGATTAGCAAGCTTGCCACATCAGTTGACATCATTACATTCGCATAATGTGCACGCAATATACAGGCATGATCCAAGTGCTGCCAAGGACATCACCACAGGTAAAACAATGGCAATGCATGCACCTGTACAAAAGAGACCAATAACGTGATGTAATGTTGCAGGCTCCAGGGACTTGTTGATTAGCTTGAGTTTATTATAGAAGGCCCTTGAGGTTCTCTGGATACATGCTGGTTGAAGCTATGCAGTACTTGCCTACGAAAAGGTTCAAAGGACTTGTGCTGCTCTCCACCGCCCCCCTACCCTCCACAGGAGCCCGGATTGAATTGCAGCAGCAGCTTTCCGCACTTCTGCCTGCATGCCATTGGAGTAAAAGGCTCCAACATGATTGTTGAAAAGGCTAAGAGCTGGTAGACTCTATTTTCCTGCCTTTGCCGTGCCTAACAGAGAGTGTGTGCTTATTTTGCATCAGGTACTGGTGTGGGTCGTGTATTGATGGCAGACATAAGGACAAAGGAGGGGCGTGGGCGTGAGAAGGCGAGTTGCTTTTGGGGGGGAACATCTCGGTGAAATCCAGCCAGCAAAATGTGAACTCTTCCTGAATGTTTATTTCGCGTTTTGCTTCATTTTGCAGCATCTTAGCACTGGCAATCAAAGTGAGGCTCTTCAGTTGACAGATGGCAGCTATGAAGCACAAGGTGTCCATTTTGCTCTCAATACCTGGCTTTTCTCATGCTGTTTTGAGGGGCATCCACTCTCGCCTCCCATTCAAACACGAAATGAAAGCCTATATTTTGCTTCCTTTTTGTGCACTTGAGCATGCAGATGGACCATGAAGCAGGGGGAGAGTACGCACCTCCGCCATCTGGTCCAACAGGGGCAACCACTGAAGCGCTTGGAGCACATGCTGCACCCGGCAGCGCCGCCTCAGGCATGGCAAAACGAGTGAGTGGCAAGTGGAGAAGATTTTTAAAGGAACAGAAACTGTCTACCCTGGGGGTAAAACCAGTGAGCATTCAAAAATTAACCAACAATAAAAAAATATGTCCAATTATCAAGAAAAATTCACTAGCAGCACCAATCATTGAATGGTAGTTCTCTGAAATTGTTTCCAACAAAAGGTATCATCAAAAACAGCTCTCAAGAGCAAGGTGCCAGATGACCTTTGGGCACCTGGTGGAGTCTGAAAGGAAGGGGAGGCTTTCATTCACTGCAGCTCAAATCAAACAAGTCTGTGTGCAGCATTTGTTTGTAAGAAAAGAAAAGCCTGTGCATGCCAGATCTGGCAGCATACAAAGAAAAAAAAAAGAATGACTATGCATGCCAAGCATGCAACTAGGAAGGTTCCTTAGCTAGCAAAGACCTCACCAAGAGTCTCGGTTTAAGTTAGACAATGATCTGGCAAGAGAAATGTATCGAGGACCTGGTGGTGCCTTTCACCGCCCTGCCCCCAGCAAACAAAGAGGAAGTTAACGCAGCAACTTCCTGCCAGAAGAACTTTCCATAATTATGGTCATATGATCACCACTGCGATGTGTTTTTGGTGTTATTTTTGTCACTCTTTAGAGCATGGCAAGTCACTTTTGAAGACATCACTTCAGCTGTGTCTCTGGTATGGCCAAGCCTAACAAAAGAGGGAGAATGGTCTTTGAAATCATGCCTCTCACACAAACAAGCAAGATGGCTGATGCCTGGTATGCTGCCAAATTTGTTTTGAATGCCTCAAACATACAAAACTGCACAGTTACTGCCAAGAGACGTTGGGCTTTGTGAAGGCTTTTAATTAGTACTTAATCCATATGTATTTGCAGGTGAGGCCCTGTCTTTCAGGACAGGTGACCTTTCTGTAATACACGCGGCAAGACTTGGCAAGCGTAGCCTCAGGCTTTCTTTCTTTCTATATGCAGGACTTTGATGCATCCATTGCAAAAGAGACAAGAGGTGCTGAGAATGTGGATGGCCCCATGGAGGTAGGCTGCCTCTGTGAAGCTATAGCATCTTAGCATACATACACAGATTTACTTCTGTGCTGAAAGCCGTGGTTGGCTGAGCATCCATTGCTTTGGAAGGAAGGTAATGAATGGAAATCCTGGTGTGCTGTCTTTAACTTTGAAAGCAAACCTTTGTGAAACCCTAGCTTGCTAGTAAGGGAACCTAGGCGTGCTATTAAAAACAGGAATACTTCTGGCAGCCAGGTTATGGGGCCGGGTGCTTCCCATTACCCTCCACATCCCCATTAGGGTCTCCTTTTTGTAGCTTCGTGGTGGAGGGGACTCACGGCTCTTTTGAGCCAATGTGTCTCCTTGTCCTTAATTGATGTAGGGAGAGTTTCCTCTGCCTCCATAGTTTTTCTCTTCTTTTTTTCTAAGAAGAGAACCTTTCCATAATACACGTGGCCCCTGGCTGGCGTAGTTTGAAGGCAAGTTTTTGCTTTTCGCCTACGTATTTGAAGAAAGGGTGCTCATTTCAGTTGGTCTATGGGAGAAGTCCATTGTACTTTAGGGAGGTGCAACAAAACATAGGCTGTATTGTGGTGTGTATGATTCAAGTACGTAATCGCTAGTAATAGCTAACTTGCTAGTTAGGGGACCTTTCCTTAATGCACGCAGCCAGACCTGGCCTGCGTAGTCTTTTCTTTTCTTTTCTTTTCTTTTTTTCGTAATCTGATATTTGAAGCAACATCATGATGATGTAATGTGTTTGCTCCATCTTCTCTATCCATTGTCCATGAAATGCAGCCCCAGCACTTGCACACTGAGCACGGCACGGAGGATCGAAAGAGCAAGGCATGGAACGTGCTCTCCAACGTCCATGAGCCTAAGACCCTCCCTGAAGGAGCTTATGCAACGCACCTACCTGAGGTAAAGCTTCTGAGGTCTTGTCGCTTGGGCCTCCTGTTCCAAGAAAGTGCCATTTTAATTGGAATGTGTTGCTTTTGTCTGGTTCATTGAGGTATATGTTTTAAAAGTTATGAGGCATTCATTGAATGGCTACCAATCAGCCTTTGATCCAAGCATGCTTTTGGGGATGGGAAATCCCTGATCAACATCAATCTTCAACAAGGGGGCTTCCCTACTGCCATGCTATTACCTGCTCTCAGGACCACCCTGTGAAGACCGGTGGATCTCATCACCCTCATCACCCTCACGCTTGAAGAGGCACCATGGCTCTGGACTTCTGACTAGCATTTGTTTGTAGTACAGTATACTCAGCACACATTCTCTGAGCGATTCCGCTCTGGACATTTCTATTTGACACTTTTTTGTTTGTAAAGTGCTTTATTGTAATTTGTCGGCCTGGAGTGGTAGTATCAATTAACTTGCGAACTGCACCTGGAGAGTGCAAACGAGTCGTGCCCCACAATAGATTGACTAGCAGTTTGCTTGAACATCAGCAGTAACCACAAAGGGCCAAACTGGGCTTGGCTGAAGAAATCAGCCATGAAACTTGCGTTCAAAGTCCAACGCCATATTCAAAAAGAAGAAGTAATTAAACTAGTCGCTGCTGGGTACCAACCAGCATGCCTAACAGTTTGCATTGATGTAACAGTGAATCCCACCAATGGCAAGCTAGGATCAGACTAAAGTGAATCCAGTGAGTTGCCGGCCATCTCTTCAGGTGTGCGCCTCACCCTCCTGTGTGAGCAGCCTTTCAAGAAATCTCCTTTCCACTATTGCATGAATCATGAATTTGAATGATCTGTTCAGTGCAGGTAGTTTTGGCCACGATCTTCTCATGGCAAGAAAGCATCTTTGCAATTCACGGGGCTTTTCTTCAGTCCTGTTCTCACAAGCTAGCGCTAGCTTGTCAGCCAGGGTGTAAGTCCACCTTAAATGTCAACAAAAGGCAATCTCCTTGGATGATATGCATTTATGTCCATTCACTTGGGCCATCAGATGGAGTGCGCAGGCATGCCTCCGAGGTATGAGTCATTCATGCCTGCATGTCACTCTCACACACACAAACAAGTAGACACAATCTAAAATGAAGCCTGCAATTAAAGCGCTTAGGTGTGAGTCGGGTCATCTACATACCTCACACTTTTGGTGTGATGCACACACGCACACTTTTGATCCCCTTAAAGCGCTTGGATTTTTAGGCAAGCAAGCAATTGACTTGAAGTTTCATGCTCCAGTATACTTGAAAACTTGCCATCACCAGTTGCGCTGTGGGGAAGGCACCTGGCAACTCACATCGGAATAAGGGATGAGATACTGCTAGTAACCCTGCTAATCTCCACCAACACCTCTTTTCCTTCTTTCTCTTTGTGAAAGGGGATACACACCTCTTTTCCTCACTTAGTGTAGAGGTTGATTCTGCTACCTATGCAGTCCGTCTTTGCTTGCCTTCTTGCAGCCCTTAGCACCTGCACACTGAAAAGAAAAGAAAAGAAAACTCTACGCCAGCCAAGAGGCCGTGTGCATTAATGAAAGGTTCCCTAACTAGAAAGGGTCTTAACAAAGGCCATCAAGCCTAAACTAGACTATGCTAGCCTGGGAGAAATCCAAAAACAGGGCTAACGGGGCTCTGGACGGTTGTCCACCATGCTTCTGGACGCCCGGACTCTCCTTCTCCTGCTCTCCTCCTCTGCGCGCCCAGCAAACCCTCCCCCATAAGTCCCCTGGAAATGCATGTCTAGCACACTGAACACAGAGAATAAAGACAGCAAAGCATGGAAAAAAACTCCTTGACGGCCACAAGCCCAAGGCTCCCCCTGGAGGCAGTTTGAACCAATCTGCCCCAGAGAAAACATTGTGTGAGGGGCATTTATGCAGAGCTATTTTGAATTTGATAGACCAAGAGAAGTGGATATAAGCAAGAACCTATGGACTTGCTAACCTGGCAGACGCAAATGCAGGAGCACATAAATTGATTTTTATAAATTGGCATCTTAAATTGGAAATCAACGCTAATTAACCTCAGCATCATACAATATTTCCTCTTGAATGCTATTTTGATTTGGCCATTAAAAATTGGCATTCAATTAGTTCCTGCAGAAATGGCCTGCAAGGAAAAGAACCAAGTTGAACTTGGTGTTTGAGCATGTTGACACAAGTTCCAAAAATCAGCTTAGACTGGGTAGGAGCAGACTGCGAGCAAAGCAGGCCTGAAAAAGGTAATGTCACATTAAAGCAAGATCAGGCACGGGTAACCCTGATCCCCATTGACTTCTTTGTTCTTTGATGAAGGTGAAAAACAATGACTCGGCTCTAGAAAATGAAAACTACGTAGGCAGAGGAAACTCTCCCTACATCAATTAAGGAAAAGGGGACACGTTGGCTCAGAAGAGCCTTGAATCCCCTCCACCACGAAGCTACAAAAAGAAGATTCTAAGGGGGACCTGGATCGACCCTAGGTATCCTCTTTTCTTATTTAATGTGGGGGCAGTTTACTGCCTATGCATTTTCCTTTCCTCTTCCCCAAGGACTCAGCCCACTGCTGAGACCTGTTCTCAAAATTCCACCTCTGCCCCTTGGTCTGTGTGGTGGGGCCCTGCCTTTCAGGTGACCTTTCCTTAATGCACGCGGCCAGACTTGGCAAGCGTAGTCTTTCTTTCTTTCTTTAAAAATTTAAAAATTTAAAAATTTCAATGAACACATTGTAGGCACCTTATCATAATAAGTAGTATACTGAGAATATAATCATTGCTCAGCGCTGTCTGCAATAGTGGGAAAGCTGTTACGTCCCGCAGTGGGCTTAAGCGTGAGGGCCTTAAAAGTAAATGCAGAAAGAAAAGAAAGGAGGGGTTTAGTCTACGCAGGCCACAGGCCGCGTGCATTAAGGAAAGGTCCCTAAACTAGCAAGCTACTAAGGGCCTCACCAGAGGTTCCACAAGAATGCACTAGCTACAGCTAGCTTAGGAGAGGGAAAGAGACTGAACTAATGAGGATTGGGCGGGTTGTCGGCCATGCCCCGAGACGCCCAGACTCTCATTCTCCTTGTATCCACCTCCGCGCGCCCAGCGACCCCCCCCCCCTGAAGCCCCCAGTAAGCAAAGAGCATGCCTGGTGTTAATGGTAGTGGTTAGCCTCTGCATGGCATGACAGCTCAGCTTGGAAGCTAGAAATTTAGCTTTGTGTTTGGATAGGCCCAAATTGACAAGATGTTTGATCGTGTACCCATTGTAGATAGAGCCCGCCCGGTAAATGCAGAAAAGCAATTTGGGGATAATTATTGCTCTGGGAGTCGAACCCAGACTATGACCAGGTCACTGCAAAATACCCACAAGGTGTGATCTCACTCTCCTTCACTACACCTCCTTGTGATTATCTAAGCTAGTGCTTGGCACGTAGCATAGGCTGACATTACACCTTGTGACACCATTCTTCTGGGTGTGGGTAGGACTTGTTATAACAAATGCAAATTAAAATAAGATATTGGGACTCGATTCAAACTAAAATATTGGGCCTTGATCATCAACGAGCTAGCAAGCACGTAAACTCCATGCATATCCTGTCAATTATGCTACTTCACAACTCGTTACGACTAGGTGCACCATTGAAAACAAGAATGCTTGTCACAGCCAGATTCTGGAGCCGGGCGCTTCTAGCAGCCCTCCAGTTCTCCACTAGCCCTTTTCTTGTAGCTTTGTGGTAGATGGGACTTACGGCTCAAAAAATTTGAGCCAATGTGTTTCCTGTTTCTTCATTGATGTAGGGAGAGTTTTGTACTTTTTTTGCAATTCTTACAAAAAAATACGTGTTGTCCTTCTTTCAATGGCGGTTTGGGGCAATTTGGGCCAAAGCTCCTCCATTTTCGTAGCAGAAGTAACGACGTACAACTTCCTTTCTGTTCGCATTTTCTTTTTTTGCAAGCAAATGAAGATCTCGCATATTAAACGGGAGTGAATAGGGTTGTATAAAATCAGAGATTGGAATGAAGACGGTAAATATGAAGAAAACTAGCTGACTCATTCAGTTGCACCTTTGCATGTTCAGCAAACTCAATATCTCTGCTCAATTAATCATCGCAACACTTCTTTCCTGAAGCAATCGCACAAATGGCTGCGTACCCGCCAATTGGCGCTGTGAGTTGATGTTGTGGAGTGGATTGACGTTTGCCAGTCCGTGCATGGCTCCAGCACAAAATTTACTGGAACCCATGCAGGGTCTCGAGCCAGGAGAAGCAGGTGGAAGCAAGTTCGGGCGTGCTGAAGGTGACAGGTAGGTGTCCCTGCGATCTCAAAGGGGAGGCCCTGTCAAAACTTGTTCACTGTCCACCCACCTCACTTGATTTTTGAGTGGAGATAGGAGCCATCATCATTCAGTTATAAAGGGATGAGGCTACAACCTGTAGTACAGGCTGCACCCATACTCGCCAAGGGCTTCAGTCCTGTTATTAAGCACATGTATCTAGGGTGAAGTTTCCACTGAGGTTTCTTGGCTTTGCAATTGTAAGTTTTTTGAACTTAAGGTATGCTTCAAAGTTAATGGTTCCACGAAGACCAACAAGCTTGGCCACTGCTTGCGACCCTTGCAATGCACTTAGAGACAGGGGATGGGCCAGGCTTATTAAAATGGACCATTTTTGCAAGATCGGAGACGTTATTCTGAAAACAAGATGGCTAGTTATCACCCCCCCAGGAAAGCAAGGAATGTCAGGGACAGGATTATAAAACGTAGCGTGGGTAATGAGTAAGTTTAGTAATGAACAAAGACCATCAAAGAGGCATGCACATAGAGCATCACATGCACTTAAGGTTCTTGTCTACATCCAGTATACAATTTTCGGAAGCGCTTTTGCTGAGGGTATCCAGGATTGCATACCTTTAGGAAACTGCTGCGATTGTTGTGGGGCTAGCCAGTAATATGAAAAGTACAGAATCTCACATGCTGGGATTGGACAGCTTGTATGCTGACTTTTACAGTGAGGCATGGCACAAGTAGGCAGAAATCCCATCCACTGGCTGGATTCTTGTTTGGCTGAAGGCAGGATTAGATGCTTCTCAATGCTCAGAATGCTAGGCAAAACGCGTTCTTTTCAAATCCCATTCAAGCTCCCCTTCCCCTTTATGCTGCAAAGGCAAAAAGTGTGCCCTTCCCAACTTCACAGGATTGGGGGAAGCGTGGGCGCTGGGGGGGTGCACGGGGGCGCCTTGAGTGTGCACGAGGTTCCTGGTGTTACTGATGGCGTTGATGCAGGTGGGGCTGCTCGCAGATCATAAGGGCTGCAAGCAGTGTGTGTGCACAGAAGTATGATGAGCATGCAGGGGCGGCTTGAGCGGGCACGTGGAGTTGAATGAGCATGTGTGATGGGCATGCAGGAGCACCCAAAGTGTGCATGAGATTATCAGCGTCTCTTGTGGTGTTGACGCGGGTGGAGCTGCAGGAGCACCAAGTGGTTTGTGCACAAAAGCGCTTGCGCAGGTGGCGTGTTCATCTACTAGTGTGTGCACTATAGTGTTGAGGCAGGTGGTGTGGATCACCCACGTGTGTGGAAGGAAAAGAAAAGAGAAACTACGTAGGCAGGGAAAACTCTCCCTGCATCAATGAAGGAAAAGGAGAAGCACGTGAGTGTGCCGTGTATGCACATAAGTTTTGAGGCAGTATTTGGGGCTGCAAGATCTCCAATTGCCTATTGCACAGAAGCGAGATCAGCAGACAAATTCAATCAAATGGCGTTGACTCAGGTGGGGCTGCAAACATGGGGGGGATGCAAGATCATCAAGTGGTGGATGCACAGGAGTGTGATGAGCATGCAGGAGCAGTGGAAAGGTGTGGTTTATGATCACCCCTTCCAGTCAGTCAACATGGTTGGAGACGCAGGATCACCCAGCGATGTCCATTTGTGCATCTGTGTACGTGCGTGCGTGTGAATGTGTGTGTGAATGTGCGTGTGTGTGAGTGCGCACGCTCACACGCGCACATGTTTGTCAATAATGTGCTCTACCATAAGGAGTCAGATTTAAAAGGTTTGATCCCTCATTGCATCTGGTAGTTGCAGGATGCAGGAGTTGCACATGGGCAGCAAGAGTGCAATCTTTTGTCGAACAAGACTTCCATGAGGTCTTGCTGAAGCATGTTTTGAGCGCTTGACTGAAGCATTCAGTCAGCAAGCTGGCGCTTGCTACCCAACATTGCAGCCGCCACCCGCTTCATATCTTTTGGGCAAGCTCTTTTGGTTCAATCATGCATTGGCTAATTTGGTCATATTAGACCCTGTAATTAGGCACCTGGATCCCCAGGCTGCAAGGCCTGCCAGGTGCTAAAGTTACAACATCAACATTTGCCAGCAGCGATGGATCTTTCTGTGCAGATGGCATGCCTCTGGGTGCTGTTGACCCCAACGCGCCCGCTGCTCTGAGAAACATCATGCCTGCAAATGGAGCTGTAGGCGGCTATGCTGGAGAAGAAGTAAGTGTGCTTGCAGTTGAAGCAGCTGTAGATGCAACTGGGTACCCTGGCAGTGCTCTGGGCATGGATGGTTATTGGGTTTGAGTGCAAAGGGTGCCAACGCACAGGGTGTCGGGCTCGAGTACGCAAACGGCAAATGGGGTTGATCATGACTGCTGAAGGTTGGTAATAAGCATGAGGGCGCAAGGTGCACACGCAGGGTGCTGTTCATGAATTGCAAGGTGCCAACCATGATTGCTGAAAGGTGATGGGCATAAGTGCGCAAAGGGCACACGCAGGGTGCTTGGCATGAGTGCACAAGGGGCAGAAAGGGCTGATTATGGTTGCCAGAGGGTCTTGGGCAAGAGTGTGCAAGGGGCATTGGACAGAGCACACATGAATATTGGCTCAAACACGAGGGAAAGCACACAAAAAACTGGAAGGATGGCAAACCACATAAACATATCCACACAATCAGAAGCGCTGGATAATTAGTAAACCGGATTGGAACTCCTTAAAGCAAGGACCTCCGGAATTGGCACCAGCTAGAAGGGAAGGGGCACACGTAGGCCATTGGGCATGAGTGCGCAAAGGGCACATGCAGGGCATTGGGCATGAGTAAGCAAGGGGTGAAGGGGTTGATCATGACTGCTGGAGGGTGTTAGGGATGGGATTGCAAGGGAGGCGCACAGGGTGTTGGGCATGATTGTGGCTTGGGTGTTAGTCAGTGTGGTATCGACAATTGGCTGAGGGTCATTCACGTGTGGCTGAGGTGTCTGCCATGGTTGTTAAATCAGTAAACTAAAAAGAAGGTGCACAGGCAAATGCGCAGGCAATGTAAAAGAAAAAACTACGTAGGCAGAGGAAACTCTCCCTACGTCAATTAAGGAAAAGGAGACACATCGGCTCAAATGAGCCTTGAATCCCCTCCACACAGAGCTACAAAAAGAAGGTTCAAATGGGGATGTGGAGGGTTATTGGAAACACCCGGCTCCATAACTTGGCTGCAAGAAGTATCCTCAGGAACAAGGCTTGTTTTCAATAGCAAGCCTAGTGGTTACAAGCTTGTTGGCATACATAACAGAATGGGCATGAAGTTTGCGAGCAAGTTTATTGGCGCGTTGGTGGTCAAGTCCCAGTTGTTTAAACTGATTAAGGGTGTGTTCAGTGTAGCAGGTCCCACCAACACCCAAAAGGATGGGGTGGAGGATCACAAATTTAGCATTAATGAGTTTGTAGAGATCTGCATGCTGCCGCTGTGCCGCCTCCAAGTGTTGTCCAGGCAATGTGCTTATTCCTTCTTTTTGCAATCCTCAATAAGGTAGTACCAGAGGAGCACGGAACATCCTAAGCCTATTTACTAAATCATTTCAGGCACTGTGGTGCATTGTGCAAGATCCAGTTGCTGCCTTACAGGAATCCCACAAGGGTGATATGTTTCCTTGCTAAGTATGCCAAGCTGCAATCCTTGCGTGAATTGAATTGTACGGCTGCTACCACTGCTTAAACCATTGATTTTCAGGATACCCACTTCCATAAAATGAGCTGGTGGCTTCGTGTCCGTGTGCCTGCACACTCGCATCAATTTGGATTCTTCAATGTCACAGGCTGTCCCCTGCCTTTCTGTTTTCCCACATTCTCATATCTTTACCTCTTGAGGCTGTGGTGCAGGGCTGCCAACTGTGCATGGACGCCGCCAACACACATTCACCCACATGTATGTAGAATCAGGTTCCTGATTGTTCACAGACTTCCACCATGTGCCAGTTGCAGCATTCTTTTACATTTCCAACGCATCCATCCGGACTCTCAAGCGCCCCTGGCAGACCTGGAAGCCACCATGACGATGTGTACCCTACTGGCTGGGGAGGACCAGAAACGTGCGTGCCGTCCATTTTAATGCGTATAGCTTGAACACAGCAATGCAGGGTTGGATGCATGCCATCCAAACAGCTGCTGAAAGATATTCACAATTTTAAAGATCTCATGACAGAAGGAGGAGCAAGCACAACGGGGCACTGTCCAAAGGGAACACGAAAGGAAAGATACCACGCAGTCAGTATTGGCCTGTAATCCGCACTTTTCTGCTTGCAGCAGCTGCCAAATCTGTCTTTGCTGATTACGGCGAGCTCCTAGCTTGCTTGCTAGTTAGGAACCTTACTGAACATTTAAAGCCAATTCAACACCACTTCTTTTGCCGCTCCTCAGGGATTGGGAGAGCCACAGTGGCGGCGGCCCTGGCTATACCTCCTGGACCTCCCCTGCCGCGGGCCTGGATGCAGGCACAGCTGCAGGCCCAGGTGCAGGCGCAGCTGCAGGAAGGCCGCCAGCCCAGAAGCAGCGGCATGATGAGCCGCCTGAAGCCCTGGCAGCAGGAGCAGCTGCAAAGGCCACTGGAAGCCCAGTTGGGGCTCCTTTGATCCCGGTTTATGAGAGTGGAGCAGAGAGAGGAGCAGGGATGGTCACAGGGGGGGGTCCCACACCCATCCCTTGGGAGGGTGTTCCTCGCCAGGCGCGGCAGGGTGCACCGAAGTGAAGTCGATAGGTTCCTGCAAAGATCCCAGTGTACATGTTTAGAGCTTGAGAAAGGTGCAGTGATGGTCACAGGGAGTTGGAGGCTCCCGCACCCAACCCCTTGGGAGGGTGCCCCTCGGTAGGCGCAGCAGGGGGCACCAAAGTGAAATTGATAGGTTCCTGCAAAGTGCGGATAATTTGTGATGCAATGCCTGTATGGTCCCTGTTGGGTGTCAAACACACGCGCATACACACACACACACACACAAACACACAAACAAACAAACAAACACACACACAAACAAACATACGCACAATCAAGCACATTTCGGGCTTCTATGGTAATTTGTATGAAATTTCTTCTATGCACCTCATACTAGAAAGAGTTGAATATGCTGTTTTGCTCCCAATGAGATCATACCCTTGCTGACCATATTAATGGGCGTTCATCTGTCCCATGACATAAGAAAAGTCAAAATGATGCTGAGACATTTTAGGTCTTAAACTCAACAATATAGAGTCAGAAAGTAAACACTTGCTTATGATTTGATCGTAAATATCTTAGGTGGTGATAAGGTAGCCAGTTACAAATATTTTGGTTTTGTTCCTTCGAGCCCATACTGTTATTTTAGTGGTGTCTTGTCATTCGGCATTTCCCCTAGTGGCTTGTGTTTTAAGGGACTGAAGACAGGATGACAGTGAAGTCGCTCTGTAGGCTTTCCTTGGCATGTACTGCTGATCTGCTTCCAAGTCCACGAAAGCTTTTCGTTTACTCCCTGGCAAAGGGACTTATGGCGCGTTTTTTTATCAAGTAGGGAGTGACGTCCTTTTGTCTCCAATTTCTTTTGAGGAAAGGAATGTTCTTTGATCCCTTGCAAACAAGGCAGAGCCCCCTAACCAGACAGTTAGATAGTAATCTTTCCAAAGGGCTTTCTAAAAGAAAAGAAAAGAAAAGAAAAACTACGTAGGAAGAGTAACTCTCCCTACATCAATTAAGGAAAAGGAGGCACATTGGCTTTCTGATTAATTATATCGGCTTACTAATTTTAGTACAAAAAACACACGCAGACAATAACAATCCATAACAATCAAGGAGCACTTCCCTCATCAAGGAGAAGGAGCCACACTAAGGTAGAAAAAGGAATAGAAAGGAAAGAAAAAAACATAGGCAGTGAGAATTCAATGTGGGGGCACATTGGCTGAAAACCGTGAGTCTTATTAAGTAGAAGGTAACTCGAAGGGGGAAGCTTATATGGGTCTGGCGGGTGACCTGGGTGTGGGTATAGTTCTAATTGTGAGGGAAGCTGATGTGGGTCTGGCGTCTTGGCAACATCCCCAACACCGCGCAGTCAACTCCCCCAAACTACACTCCCAGCACAGGAACTCGCAATTCACCCCCACAACTTGCCAACAAAGAAATTAGCAACTTATCCTGGAGCAACCCAAGCATCACCCTGAAGCATCAAATTAATACATTAAAATACTGCAAGCGGGCGATCCCCTCACAAAAACACGCTATCAGTAGCAGCTATCAGATTCCATAAGTCTTCTACCTCTGCATGTTGCCTGTCATGTGGCAACATGGACAGCATTAATCACGTTGCCCTAAGATTTCCTAACTCAACAATGAGTGGGATGCATGTCAATAGGCAACATGCCGGTTTTAGCTTGTGTGTCAAAGCCTCAAGCTAAACCAGGCATGCCTCATCCCTTACTAGAATGGATGTCTGCCAAAACGAGAGACTCCTGGGCCAGGGCATAGAAGTCCCTGAAAACATACTTTTTTCTTGTGGTACTGGCTCCTCTGCCCAGTACCAAAACCGCCCTGATGCTGTTTTTGTGTGTTCTATTCCAGGCTGGCTCACCCACTTTAATCCTTGCAAGATCCCTCCTCAAGACAGGGACGTTCATTCTGATGAACCTTTCATTCTGTTGGTACCAGCCCCTTTCCCTCCCTGGAAGCTGCAGCTGCGCTAGCACCCTATCCAATTTTGTAGCTTAAAGAAACGCATACAGGAACAACAAGGTGACCTTGCCCATGATCTTAACTGATAGGCAGGCACTGCCTGATTGACTAAACCATTAAACCTCTTGCCGAACTGGGCCTAATGCTGGTTAGGCCTAGTTGGCAAGAAGCTGAGAAGCTAGCATCCAAATGAAGTTTCCATGCCATCCAGATTAAAAAGAAAGAAAAGAAAAGTCTACGCAGGCCAAAGGCTGCATGCTTTAAGGAAAGGTCCCCTAACTGGAAAGCCAGAGGCCTCACCAGAACCACTATCATTAACACCAGGCATGCTCTCCACTGATAGGGGGCTTCAGGGCGTGTGGCGGTGGAGAGCGGGAGAAGAAGAAGTCAGGGATCAAAATGCACACGGCCTTTTGGCTGGCATAGACTATTCCAAGGGAAGCTAAGAGAAGAGAGGAAATTACATAAGCCAGGTCTGGCTGCGTGCAATAAGGAGCAGTTCCCTAACTAGCAAGCGAGCTAGGGCCTCACCAAAGGAAAAGCTATTTCTGAAAAGTGTTTGTGTGTCCCTGCCCACACAATCCTGTGTGTGTATGTGTATGTGTGTGTGTGTGTGTGTGTGTGTGTGTGTGTGTGTGTGTGTGTGTGTGCACGCATTAACAGAAAAGTCTGGCTAGCCAAGAAGCTTTGCGCATAAAGGAAAGGTTTAAGTAGCAAGCTTGAGAGGGTCTCACCAACGGGCCCTCAAATCTAAACTTCTAGTAGACAAGGAAAAGGCCAGATACAGCGCTAATGGAAATCAGCACACATGAAAGAAAAGAAAGAAAAGAAAAGTCTACGCCAGCCAAGAGGCCGTGTGCATTAAGGAAAGGTTCCCTAGCTAGCAAGCTAGTAAGGGTCTTGTCAAAGGGCCCTCAAGCCTAAACTAGACTAAGCTAGCCTAGGAGAAAGCCAAAAAAAAGGGCTAATGGGGCTCTGGAGGGTTGTCCGCCATGCTTCTGGACGCCCGGACTCTCCTTCTCCTGCTCTCCTCCTCTGCGCGCCCAGCAAACTCTCACATGAAAGACTCTTATAGGTATCAGCACGAGAATACAAGGCTTACATTTTAAGCCCGAGGCAAAAAAAGATTCAACTAGACTCAGGAGACGCTTGCATTGCTTACAAGCATGCATGCATGAATAACTTATGTGCCCACCATCCGCACGCACATGCGCACACACACACACACACACACACACAATACACACACAAAATACACACACACACTCTCACACACAAGTGCTTCTTTTAAGCTCTCAGCTTTTTGGGAAACTTTGTTTACATGCCTGCCCTTAAAACGGCCGTCTCAGATTTCTGCCCTGCAAGTTCTGCACGTTTTCAATACGGATGGCTAGCCGACTTGCCTAGCCTCACCTCAGGTAAGGTGGCCTAGGCTAGGCCAAGACAGGGTGAGGCTAGGAAGAGCCATTTGGCAAAATGGGCCCCATAGCCGGGCTCATATTACGTGGCAAAGAGTGTCACCATGGTTCCAGGGAGATTTGCCTGAAATGCTCAAGGGATACAAAGGCATTCTTGGAATATGAAAAATGCCATTGTCTTGATAAGTGTTCTGGAAGGTGTTCTCATTGGAGATCAGGGAGAAAGGCCTGGGTATGCAGTAGTATGGGGACACTCAGTTAAAGATGCTGTCTGTGAAGCATTTAAGCAGAAAAGTAAGGAAAGGTGCTGTGGCAGTGCATGATGTTCAACTAAGTTAGCTGCCAGTGGAATAGCCGTAAGCCTGTGCATGCTCTCTAAATCACAAAGATAACAGCGAGTTCTGGCTTTGTAAAGAAAAGAAAAAGAAAAGAAAAGACTACGCAGGCCAGGTCTGGCTGCGTGCATTAAGGAAAGGTCCCCTAACTAGCAAGCTAGCTAGGGCCTCACCGAGGAGGTTCACAGGCCCAGCCTTAACCAAGCTATGAACCAAAGGAGAGCAACTAATGCGGGTCTGGTGGGTTGCTGTCAGCCATGCGCCTGCGGGCGTGGACTCTCCTCCTCCTGCTCCGACCTGTCTCACTCCCAGTGCCGCCCCTGCCCAAAGAACCCTGCAAGTATAATGAGTGCCTGGTGTTTATTATTTTTGTTAGTGATTGGAGTGCATGGCAACTTAATTGAGAGGCTAATTTTTCTGCGTTATGTCTGGTAAGACCCAGCTCAACCAGAGGAGTGACGGTGTAGTCATTATAGATAGTACCTGCTACACCGAGTAAAATGGTGTGCAATGTCACCTTATTATTTCTGTTTGGGTTTCTGAGACTACGGGTGCGAAGTCTGGATATGGTACCAGCATGCTGGTCAGCAGCTGTGCGTAGGCTGGGTAAGGGGTTAGTTTCAGGGCAAAATTTAAGTTCCAAGTTAAGTTGGCTTTGTAAAGGTGGTCAGTTCGATGGCTAACTTTGGTGCCCTGGGGCTGCATGCTTCCAGAAACCCACCAGACCCAAATGGCTCCCCTCTTACCATCTGGTGAGGAAGACTCACGGCTCTTTGAGCCAATGTGTCTCCTCTTCCTTAATTGATGTAGGGAGTGTTGTCACTGCCTACGTAGTTTTTCTTTTTCTTTTTCTTTTCTTTTTCTTTCGAGAGCTGATGAGCACCAAGTACAATGCTTTTATGGCTCTGGTTCATGCAAGGGTCCTATTTTTTGCAACTCTGGAGTTAACTGAAAATGCCTTGAAGGCCAAGTAGAAGTTTTGGAAGGGGTGGGGGGCAACTTGTCTCTCTTGAATCGGTTCGGTGCAGTGAGGGGGATAGAAGAGTGGGACAGGAAGTTTTTTATACATTCCAACCAGTTCCCGACTGGCTGAAATGTTTACCGGGCCTTTTTCCAGATGGTCGTGGTGGGTTCTTGGACAGTTGCTGCCTTATCCAGGTTGCTCTGCTGAGCGCTTTCCAGGCTTGCTACAGGTGCTATACCAGGTCCTGATCAACACTTCAGCATCATCATTCATGGAATTTTTCTGGACTTTTCTAAAAATTACTTGCTCATGTCCCTAAAGTTTTCCAATGGGTGCTAAGCACAAAGACTTGTAAAAACTTGTCTTGTTTACTTGTTGTTAACCTTGTGAGAGCTGTTTGAGGATGTTCCACCAGCAATCGATCAGCTAGAAATTTGGGCTGTTGGTAGCCAATGTAAACATATCAACCAGTTCCAGCTTCAAGGGAAGCCGTCCAACTTGGATTTGTCCATTCCTGTTTTTCCCCCAGATCCCCATTAGCAAAAGAAAGAAAAGAAAATCCTACGCTAGCCAGAAGGCCTCGTGCATTAAGGAAAAGGCTCCCTGACTAGCAAGCTAGAAAGGATCCCACCAAAGGGCTCAATCCTAAACTAGACAGAGCTAGCCTAGGAGAAAGCCAGAGACAGAGCTAATGAGGACCTGGAGGGTTGGCCGCCATGCTCCTGGACGCCCGGATTCTCCTTCTCCCCCATTAGCATTTTCTGTTTTGTAGTTTTGTGGTGGAGGGGGGTTTCCTCTGCCTACGAAATTTTGCTTTTCTTTTTTCTTTCCATAAAACACCTTTCACAACCAAATCTGATTCACCTTGTACATTCATTTTCTTCACCATTATTCAATAATGATTATTAAAGTACTCCGCGTTATTTTGGACTGTATCTGGCAAAAATTCACCTGCAAATCCTTTCTTGCAGCATTAACCTAGTGTCCAGATTGTATCCGATTCCCTCTTGCAACGCTACAAGAAGCTTTTCTATTTCATGTCTGAGCTTTTGGATTTGCTGTTGGCTGGCTGGCATGGACCAGCCTCAGGCTGATCAGCTGAAAGGATGAAATGAAGAGAAACAAAAAGCCACTGCTACCTCTCCACCTACGTCAAGATATTCCTCATAAATTATTACGCAGTATTTCATGCTTACACCTTTCCGGTCACAACCTTCGGGTGGAAGCTCAACGACATCATGGAAATAGGTGCCCATACAAGCTTATATTCAAAGTTTGCAACAAATGCGATTGGCACACTGTACAAGACGAAGAGCACGTCATCCTGGATTGCCCATCTCAGGATTTAACAGAAGTGCGCACTCAGTTCCAGCACCTATTTAGCTCTGCACCCCCAAGCAATGCATTACGCCTTAGAGACTTCATGAACCAGGCTGATGTCCTAGGATTAGTTAAGTTTGTGTCTGCTTGCCTGAAATGCCGTGACTGAGCTTCTAGCTAATATTGTTTTAGATTGGACTGGCTTGTTTACAGGCACGTTTCGCTTCAGCTAAGCTGCCCCTGCAGGCAGGTACAGTTATGTAACCCTTCCTTCCCTCCTTCCTTGATCAGCCGAACAGTCTGGCTGAAGGTCTCCCTGTGTAATCTAATCTAAACTAAGCTTCACCATTATTCTTACTCACCTTGTTCTTGCGCTTCTGTGTGCTCTCTTCGAAGGGCTTATGCACAGTTATTTTCTGACTTCCCCTCGTCTTATATATTTTTCTGGACGATTCAGGCACTTTCTACTATTCTCAAGCTACCTCTGAGGATGCTATCATAGAAATGAATGATTCATTTCTTGCAGACGCAAACTAATGACACTTATCGTTTTATTTCCGATCTCATGGATATTTTTTGTGCAGTTGGAACAGTTGAGCAGACCGAGCAGCCAAACTACCTGGCTGAAGGTCAAACCCCATCGTAACTCATTGTAAGCTTCACCATTAGGATCCTTGCTATACCTTGCTAATTAGGGAAGCTTCTTCAAATTATTAGTTTCAAGCTTAGGTCTAGTCTGGATTGGTTGCAGGCATCTTTTATCTCTTTATTGAAATTGGTTTTGCATCCTGTGGACATACCCCTTTTCTTCAGTTTCCTTGTTTACAGTCTCCGCCTCCGTGTGCTGGAATGTACCAGCACCAGGCCTATTAGTCCAACGTTGTGGCTAACGGTCCATTCTATAAATCTGTATCTCTTTTATGCTTCAGCTACATTGCCCTTGTAGACAGGTACAGCTATGTAGCCCTTCCCTTTCCTTTCCTTCAAGGAAGGTTTCCTTTTCTTTATGCATGTCACACGGTGGCATTCTTAAGCGAATGACGAGTCTACACCACTTAGTTGGCATTGCCTTTTTATCTTTCAGACTTAGGGCACACACACACACACTGAAGGTGGAGACAGCGGCTTGGGATACTCGGAACGCTCTTTTGTGTGATCGCTATTCTTGCGATGAGATTCAAGATGAGGCTCATGCCCTTTTGGTGTGCAGAGACGCAGATGTTTGTGCTTTGAGAAGAAAGTACGCTTACCTGTTCAACTGCTTCTCTGGTGATTTTTCAATGGAGCAACCTTTTTTACAACAAGCCAGTGTCCAGGATGTTTCTGATTTCCTCTTGCAACACAACAACAAGCTTTTTTCGTTTGTTTCTGAGCTTATGGACATTATGTTGACTGGCGAGGACCAGTCACAGGCCGATCAGCCGAACAGTCTGGCTGAAGGTCCCCCCATGTAAATTTGATCTAAATCTTATCTCTCTTGTCTTTTTTCCTTTTCAAACCTTTGGCATCATGTATGTAAACATGATGTTTGCTTCTCTTCCTTAATCAGCACACCAACCTTTTTCCATAATTTTCTTCTTCTTCATGAATAAGCTAGCATTCAGGAGTCTTGTTTGAGAGCCTTTTCCCACCTGCAATCCTACCTGTAAGTCACACAGTCTGCACACAATCCACATCCGTCAAGTTCCACAAGTGATCCCCAAGAATGAGTTCTTCTGTGGAAAATTCGTGTTGCAAGTCGCTTTGGCCTGACAACTTGAATGATCGAGCAGAGCTATCACACTGTCATCACGCTGGCAGCTAATAACCCTTAAACCATTTGAAGGAGTTAGAGCAGTGATGACTGGGCATCTTCAAGCACATAATCACTGCCAGTGGGTAAAAGCAAAGCACGGCAATAACTTGGTTAGCTAGCTGCTGTAGCCAAGATAGTCTGAGCAAGGGTCCAGATTTTGTGGATCAGAAGAGGTGTAAGGCACCACATCAATACCAGGAGCAGCTGTACAGGGAAAGCAACATAACCTCACCAGGCCAAAAACATCTTTAAGCGCATGAATGCTCTTTGCAGCCACAAAATTCCAGGGACAGCAGCCCACAGCTCAGCAACCTGCGGCCCCCCGGGAGCCTTGAAAAAACACGAGTACATACGCCTGCTCATAGGAAAGCACCACTATCCGCTGCGCCACCACAGCTCTGTGGTTGCAGCTCATGAAAATGCTCTCATGCAGAGTGCACGAGCAGGACGCACACATGCATGCCGGAGCACGGCACATCTGTCTCTGCTCTCAGCACACCTCCCCCTCAATAAAATTCCCCCTCGTGGCATACGGTGCTTAAACACTCTCTACTGCAGCGCTCACCGTGTTACTGTAGACCCAGTTCTTCCCCCTCCAATCCGACCAGTATCAAAAACTGTTCACTTCCCACCCTTCCATCCACTACTTCCCACACATCACATGCAATCGAGCAGGCTCAAAGAACAACAGGAATCCCTGCTCAATGCGATACCCTGGTGTCCCATGGCACCCCCAGGGCGTTCCAAAGCGGGCAAAATGTGGTATGTGTGCCAGGACGGCCCCCTGGCACAATGTGACCTGAGTGCCAGGACGTTTTGTGGCTGACACAATGTGACCCGCGTACCCTGGCGCCCTGGCACAATGTGACTTGTGTGCCATGGCGCCCTAATGTGCCCCAGTGCAAGGACAGAGGGGCATCCCCTTTTGGCTGCAAAAGCTATGCTGCTCACATGCCAAACATGAAGGAGTTGGCGTACGCCATGGGCTTGACGTTGGGGTGAGGTTGGGCCTCAAATGTTGTAAAGTGGGGCACCTGTGAACAATGGAAAAATACACACGTACGTGAAAGATTGAAAGAGTGTGGTTTTGGTACATACCTTAAACCTCCCACCACTGTATTCTAGGAGTGCCATTTAAAATGTGCGACCGCTTCACATCATGAGCTATGCAGCAATGGAACATCTTCATTGCAGCGCAGTCTTTACCAAGCCTCCGCGACAGCGAGAAGCTTTCAAATTGATCGATCCGCATCTTTCCTTGTGCGCCCTGCTTAGCTGTCTTGGAGGCTTACCTTCAATTCCACAACATCATGTACTGAACACTTTGGGTTGGCCTATTCCATGTAGTCTATGTATAGGCTTTTTAGCACTGGAAAATGCCAAATATGGAGCAGGTACACAAATTTGGCTAACCCACCTAGAGACACAGCGTGCAGCCTCATGGCTCTAGAATGCCCTTTGTACAGCTTTAAATTAAACTGCATTTCCTAAGCACTCCTCAGAAAAGTCCGCCACCTCTGCGCCAGGCTGGTAATGGTCACCGACTTTGCAATCAGTCCAGTTGGCTAAACGTGCTTCTCTCAGTCTGAACTTCGTGGTGGGTGGGTCATACAGTCTGTGCACTAATGTGGCCCCCTATCCTTAATTGATGTAGGGAGTGTTTCACTGCCAACGTAGCTTTTCTTGTCTTTTCTTTTCTTTGGCTAAACATTCCGATCTTACTGTTAAAGAGCACGAAACAACCACACTGAGGGTTTGCAACCACACTGAGGGTTTGCAACCACACTGAGGGCTTTAGGACGACTCACCATGTCATGACCATTGAAGCGAATGAATGCCCCCTTGTTGCCAGCCTGCACATGAAGGATTATTAGCCAATAGAAATTGAGTTGGCTCACGTGCACACACACACACACACACACACACACACACACACACACAAGAAACATCAGAACAACAAAATAGCTGTGACACCCTAGCTGACTGTAAGAGGGGCGCATTGGATGTGAGTGCAAAAGCGCAGAAGTATGCACATTCATTTGTGGTGAAGCGCAGAGCAGAGGTGAACGCAAGGAGCATTGTACAATAATCTTCGATGCAGTGCTTTTGCGGGTGCAGACCCGGAAAAAAACGTTCAGCATGCCGACACGCAAAGGCTTGAGCATGCAGTACACAGTTCCCCCTCACATTCAAAGCGCTCTGATTGTACGTAGATTCCATGCCTTGACAAAAGCACTCAAACACGCACACACGCACACGCGCGCACACACACACACATATGCACACGCGCACGCACGCACGCACACACACACACACACACACATATGCACACGCGCACACACACACGCACACACACACACGCACACAACACACGCACACATACACGCACACGCACACACACCTGATCACAGTAGTTGGGTGCACTGAACACTGTCACCAGCCTGCCGTCGTGCTCCAGCTCATAGCCACCATCCTTGACCTGCACACAGAAAAGATGCATTTTCCTGAACACACAAAAGCAGGACATGTTCACAGCTACCACCCTTGACATGCACACAAAGAACTAGTGCTTGCACGTTTACACATAAAACACAGGCGCAAGGAAGCTAGTAGTGCCATTCCCATTTTAACATTTAAAGAAAAAAGGAGAAAGATGGGTAGCCACAGATACACCAACATGCGCATGCGCATGTGAGTGAAGAAAGGACGAGCAGGTTGCTATGCACATATCCACGCAGTCCATGTGGTGGGGAAGGGGACAGGCAGGTGGCCAAGCACACGTCCATGTGATGGTGGTGGGGAAAGGCAGGTGGTTATGCACACATGCACATCCATGTGGTGGGCGAGGACAGGCACGTGGCCATGCACACATTCATGTGGCCCACATGGGGAGGACAGGCAGGTGGCCCTGCCCACATGCACATCCTTGCAATAGGGGAAGCTATAGGCAGGTGGCATGCACCTGGGTGGGCGGCGAGGAAAAAACGCATGGGCACCATTATGATGATTACATACACAAGGGAAAACAATGTAACAAACATCATTAGAGTCATGAGGAGAGGCCTTGCACATCAGGGCCAAGAATGTTATTATATGAGCTTCGCATACAGAGGCCTTGTAACACACCGTCACAGGCATATGCATGTCGGCACGCTCCAAGCGCTAGCATGCTGATGGGTGCACAATTTGTGCTGGTGCTTGCTGATACTCGCACACTTTATGCGGATGATCTCACACTTCATGCAGATGATCAAACACTTCATGCTCATGATCACACACTTCATGCTGACTATCACAAACTTCATGCTGATGATCACACACTTCATGCAGGTGGTTGCAAGCTCAGAAGACTAGCATGGCGCCCATTCTCCAACAGCTTGAGGAACATTGACATGAGAGCACAAGAGCACTTGCAGCAACTGGCACACATGATAATGCCAGATAATTCACCTCGTGGCTCCGTACGATCAGCTCCAGATTGTTACGGTCCAAGAATGCTTTTGTGACATCAGCCCCTGCGCAAAATGAGGCGGTGGCAAACGCAAGCATGTTCAGTGACAATCGCAAATCGTGTTCGGCATGTTTGTATGCTTGTGATGTCAAATTTTGAGAGAGCAAAATAAGACGTCTCTCTTGAGGAAATGAGGTGGCTCCTCAGGGCGTCCTCAGCATGTTGCAGCAAACTCCAGTGCCCTCACGCCCGTTGCAGCAAACTCCAGTGCCCTCACGCCCCAGAACATGTTGAAGCATGCCGCTTTGAAAGACCGGAGGAGGAGCACAGTGACTGTCCTTGGAAATCCCTGTGACCTGGCAGGATGAGGCCATCAAGATCTGAGCATCTGCAACAACCATGAACCACCTGCTCAGAGGAAACACCACTGCAAGGATGGTGCACCTCAAACATGACCCACCAGGAAGACCAAACCTACAGTGAGGCTGAACCTGGTGAGATAATGCGCACCGTGCAAGCTTACCGACCCTATTTGCTGATGGTGCTCAGTGAGTGTGAGTTCATCCAAACATCCGCAGTTTCCCCAGGACAACCCCGCTGTGCTGCCACCCCATAGCCCGATGCCACACTTGTAGCTGTGCGTGTGCGTGTGCGTGTGCGTGTGTGTGTGTGTGTGTGTGCACGTGCGCGCGTGCGTGCATGCACTGCCTCACTCACCAAACATCACACCCACACCGCGCTTGCTTGGGGTGCGGCCCTTGACGGGAGATGGGTCACTCCACAAGGCCTCGCACATCACACCCTCCTCAGGGGGCTCCCTGCGCACGGGCATTGCGCAAGAGCATTGTGTACACATCATTGTGCAGGAAATGGTTTTCATCCCACAAGGCCTCACACATCACACCCTCCTCAGGGGGATCACTGTGCATGGACACTGTGTGCGTGCGTGCGTGCATGTGTGTGTGTGTGCGCTCTGCAAGCACTAGCACTAAAATATGCAGAAGCACTTTACATGCACGAGCTCTAAGCATGTATTAACACAAAACACTTTCTGAAACATTCAACAAAACAAAACACTTTTGGTGAATGCTCAGCAGTAGCGCAAGTGATGACACGGCAACTTAAGCCCTACTCACTTAAAGAAACAGTGGAGGATTTTACACCTCCGTGTCCCACATGAACTTGCAGATTGGTGCGGTATTGCCCAAAAGGAGCATTGGGCAAAGCAGCAACATCACCCTGCCTTTATCTGCTGTAACCCGGGAAAGTTTGCACCTCCTTGTTCGAAGGTGATCCTAAATAAAACAACTCATCGTATCATCATTTCAGGAGCGGAATTAGACAAAACAGCAGCGCAAGCCTCCTCACACCTGAGGCAGTCATGGCTCATGGACACTGAGGTGTCTCCACAAACAACATAAGCATGAGCATGGGCGCTACGCTCAGCCAAAGCAGTCAAGAGCTCATGGACATTGAGGTGTGTCCAAAAGCACCGTATGCAAAAAATTGACCTTTTGCACCAGAAATACACAATTTATGCCATAAGCTTCGTGCTATTCCAGCCTTCTTGTTCAAGTTGGGTTTACTTTCCCGTCGATTTTGAAAACAACAAGCATCATGAGCAGTGTTTCACACCAAGTCGTTTTCTGCCGCACGCCTACAGGCCTCACCTGAAGCGGTCAATGTTGCGGATCTCATCAAGGGTCACATCGTCTCGGCTGAACAGGCCCCCATGGACCACCATCACCTTCCCTGCATGCACAGTCAGTCAAGCAGTTGCAGTATCATGTGAGTCTGTAGGTCCTCGTGGGCCCCCTGAAAGTGCCATCACCCCTTCTGCCATCCATCAGGTATGTGTGCACACATTGAAAAGGGCCAGAGCACTTATCAGCCACAATCAGCATCAGCATCAGATCAGCCACAAGCAGGAAGCCTGAGCAGGCCTGCACGCAATCTCAAATTTGGTGTCATGCCAGTGCAGCACAAAAGGCTGCAGCCTGAGATTAACCTCTCGGCTCACATAAACTGCATAAATTGTCTAGCATGCAGTTGTCCAAGACAACAGCAGCAGCAAACAAGCAACAGTGAAAGTATTCCTCAACTAGCTCTGCCTTAAAATATACACGCACACGCTAACACACACACGCACACACAACACACACAATGATGTCAATGAAAGCAGGATGTGCGAGGCGTCATTAGCTCACCATTTATGACAAAGGCCAGTGGCAGCCAGCAGAAGGTCTCATGGAACAGCTCTGCCATGTTGTTGCTGTACTTGGCCTTCACCTGTGTGCACATGTGCAAGAGTGCATGCGTGTGTATGTGTGTACAGATGCGCATGTTCTAGATGTTAATGAGAGCCGATTGGGGGGATTTCTTCCTTCAAGGACGTCCGGTCTGGCTTGAGATAAATGCTACTTATACACAGATGAGTGTGTCTGACATCTTGTGCGCAGGAACAAATATGGAGGAAAGGTCAAGCTTCAGTTACACTTCACTTCCTTTTGAACACTTCACCTTCTCTTGAACGTAGAAGCCCAAGTTACGCTCTAGACTTGAGCTCTACGGATTGCGTTGATTAAGACATTGTCTGGTTTTGGCTTTTGAACCCCAGTACCAAGTGACGTCTTTCATCTAAAGGTAGTAATTCAATTTGACAGTCCCTACCTCGCCATCAAAGCCATAGATCTTGTTCATGTTCTTGGTTTCTGCAGTGCATTTGACGGTATGAGTACAAAAGTGGATGCGCAGTGCTTGTTTGCAGGTGCATGCGAATGAATGAAGAGAGTATGTGTATGTTAAGTCCATTGCATGTGTGTATGTGTGCATGCGTGCGTGGGTGCGTGCCTGTGTGTGTGTATGTGTGTGTGCACGCGCGCTCGCGCTCGCACGCACAGGCTCGCAAATGTTTGCCAACACACGGCATCTTCGTGCAGAGACAGAGGCAAACAAAAGTGCACTTTCTTCCTTACCATGGTTCCCCCGAGTCAAGTACATATGGTTAGGGTACAAGGCCTGCATAGTACACACACAACGTGATGGAACATGCTCTCAGAGAGTGAGTGTAAGATCAAAGTTTTGCACATCACCACGTTACATCCGGACCTTTGAGTAAGAATCCAAGGTATTGCGCAACATCACCAAAACATTTTGATACGCAGCTTGTTTAAAAGGCCGAGTTTGTTCAGATGAAGGCATGGGTGACATCATGCATTCTTTGGCCGATTCCATAATGAAAAGGACATGTGGTCCCAAACTGCTGCCCCCTTTCTCTCGTGCACTCCTCCCCATGATCATAAGAAAAAGCACATGTTTGCATCAGTCACAGGCAGATCTAGCAACAAACAAATCTTGCAGCCAGGGCATGCTTGCAACAGAGAAGCACGGCCTGACCTGAATGAAACACGAGCCCGCATCGGTTAGCATAAGTCAGCAACATCAAACTCACCCTCATTTGAAAACGCCTTACCTTACATGCTAATTGAGACAAAACATTCTCCGTAGAGAAGGCGACTCAGCTGAAATGCTATAATAATAAAGCCCACAATGAGAATGCGCCTCACCTTGAATGCTAACAAAGACATAATGACTTCCACAGAGAAAGATCCACGGTCCACAAAATCCCCTGCAAGCAAACAATAATGAGAGGATGAGACACAGTCATTGAGAAAGGGCCACAGTCCACAAAACAGAACATGGACCAACATACAGGAGGGTCACCATTGTGTCGGATTTCCTAAAGCAACGTCTTCAAAATGCATGGATGATCCCGGACCAAAGTTTATCTGCGCAAAGATACTATTCTTAATAAACGCCACCACTGATGATTCGGGTTCATCAATGTGTTTTTGAGTTATGGCCAGATCAAGAACAGGTGGAACTTTTGAAACTTTGAATTCTACCATTTTCAATGATGCAGAATGTTTTGTTTACATGAAAAAACGACGTTCTGCATATTCAGAATGCGCAGGAAGCTTAAAGAAGAGTGTCTGTGAAGAAGGGCAATCCAAATCCTAAGTGCAAACTAGGTGCCAGTTTGGCCCCAAATTATCCTTCTGTATCATCAGCATTGCATCTATGATATCAAGTGTGTGCAGGAAGGTTGCCAGGGGCCAGAGCGAACTATCCGCCATTTTTGGCACACCCCGTTGCACCCTGACCCACGGTTGACCCCATTCCTTCATCAATGTTTTTCAATAATTTAGTTGTACAGGTCGTGGGGTTCAAATGGTCGCGATGGAAGAGCATGATCGATCCCATTTTTGTCTGGAACAGAAGAACCATAGCTCCTTTCCCGCAATCTAAAGGTGCAGAACATACTCTTGTGATGTCTGTAGTGATCCTGCATGTTCAAGTCTCATGATGGAAGTCGAGCTTATTCCCACAACTCAGCATACAGTGCTCTCTCTTACTTTCACCACCACACGCACATGGGGGCATCTTTCCCCGAACTTTTGATGAGGATTTTTCAAAAGGCACAAAAAGGACAAACCTGCATTAAAAGATTGTGCTCTGAGGGCTCCAGCAGGCCCAGAAAAGTTTGGCAGGCAGTTAAACAACGGTGACCCCCCTCTGACCAACGTAGTTCTCGATCTAACTATCATTTCCTGCTCCATTTAATGCACATTTCTTACAAATAGCAAAAAATTGCAGACCCTTTCAACAGGGGGATGGTGAGGGGTGTAATTAATGGAACATGAGATCCCTTCATGACAAGTTGGACTACTCAGGTACATAAAAGATCATGATGTGGGTCTTCTGTTGCCCTCAGTTTAACAACCTCAGGGTAAGTCAAGACCAATCACATACTGAAACACACCTGAGAAGCCCACAACTTGATCAATGCTCAACGATCTAAATAGATAAAGAATATGGTGAAAAAAAGGGAGCCTCAGCACATTGCACAAGGGAGAAAGAACAAGAGCAACAGCACAGAGGCGGCAGTAGCAAAGAAACAGTGTTCACTGAAACACGTGACCAATCAAAGCGAGGTGGATACAGCGCACCATGAAAGAGAAACTAAAAACACAACAAAAGAAAGGGCACGATATGGTAAGGGAACAGAAGAAAAGGCATGAAACGCAGATTATTAAATCGTCTTGAAGAGGAAGGATGGCACTCAATATCTGGCACTCAAGTTCTTATTGGACTCTGGAAAAGAAGAAAAGCGCACCATTGAAAAGGTAAGGGTTGTCCGGGGAAGGTAGACCATTCAGGTCCCATATGTGCAGCAGGTCGTAAAACTGCCCGTGTGTATCTCCGCACACTGTTATGTGCCCATCCTGCATGCCAGCACCCCACATGTAAAAAGAGGTGAAACGTGAACTTTCTGGCCTCTCATGAGCAGATGTCCAGCAGGTGGCACTATGCCTGTATTACCACCCAGCACGCACATGGAAAACGGGGTCACATTTGACTTCTCAGGTCCCATATGTGCAGCAGCTCGTGACACTGCCAAGGTGCGTTTTTTCATGCCGCTGTGTACCGATGTGCGCACTATAGACGCTGCAAGGAGCATCATAGCACCAAAAAGCACAAATGGGCGGCATCACGACCTGCTGCACATACAGGAACTTGAGTACCATACATAAATGTAATCGTTCCGCACCCCCAAAAAAAGATTTTTGTGATTCTCACTTTAGTCCCGAACCTCCTTCAACACAAATTTTTTGGTATCCCACACACGCCTGCAGAGGTAATCATCCCACCTTGCCCTGACACTTTATTTTGAGGTACAAGCTGCCTGCATGTACAAACCGCCTGCAGCAACGTAGCTGCAGCAGTGTAGCAGCAGGATAGCATCACTGCTCATGCATGTGAAGGTGCGCAAGACACACAATCCCTTACCCTTCAGAAGCTACTGTTTCAGCACTCAAGCAAACACTGTTCCCGTGCACACTTCAACAATGCACTTTAAAGAAGACAGCTGCTTTTCCAAAATGCTTGGAGTCCTACTGCATGCACTGCTCCTACTTCTGGCAATCTGGCATAGCTTGGTTGTTGGAGTCCTACTGCATGCACTGCTCCTACTTCTGGCAATCTGGCATAGCTTGGTTGTTGGAGTCCTACTGCATGCACTGCTCCTACTTCTGGCAATCTGGCATAGTTTGGTTGTTGGAGTCCTACTGCATGCACTGCTCCTACTTCTGGCAATCTGGCGCTTTGGGGCCTTCATCTTTGCTCACACCATCAAATCCTTAAAAAAAATAATTTCCTTACTTCCACACACATTCCCACATCCTTAGAAAAATTTTATTTATATATGTTTTTGGTGCCTGCAGTCATCCCACACCCTTTCAACATATTATTGCGGGGCGGTACACTCATGTACGGTACTCACACGTGCCCAGTCAGTGGACCAGGCACCACAAGCAGCGAAAACGATGATGTGAAGCTGCATGCAGGTTTGGCCATGAGTGCCATGCAGGCACTGCCACGAATGCCAGTGCACGTGGCACACGCATGCATTGCCCTGAATGCCAGGCCAGCGCATGGATGCATGAATGCCGGTGCACATAGCACACGCATGCATTGCCATGAATGCCAGGCCAGCGCATGGATGCATGAATGCCAGTGCACATAGCACACGCATGCATTGCCATGAATGCCAGGCCAGCGCATGGATGCATGAATGCCAGTGCACATAGCACACGCATGCATTGCCATGAATGCCAGGCCAGCGCATGGATGCATGAATGCCAGTGCACATAGCACACGCATGCATTGCCATGAATGCCAGGCCAGCGCATGGATGCATGAATGCCAGTGCACATAGCACACGCATGCATTGCCATGAATGCCAGGCCAGCGCATGGATGCATGAATGCCAGTGCACATAGCACACGCATGTATTGCCATGAATGCCAGGCCAGCGCATGGATGCACGAATGCCAGTGCACATAGCACACGCATGCATTGCCATGAATGCCAGGCCAGCGCATGGATGCACGAATGCCAGTGCACATAGCACACGCATGCATTGCCATGAATGCCAGGCCAGCGCATGGATGCATGAATGCCAGTGCACATAGCACACGCATGTATTGCCATGAATGCCAGGCCAGCGCATGGATGCACGAATGCCAGTGCACATAGCACACGCATGCATTGCCATGAATGCCAGGCCAGCGCATGGATGCACGAATGCCAGTGCACATAGCACACGCATGTTTTGCCATGAATGCCAGGCCAGCGCATGGATGCATGAGTGCCATGCAGGTTCTGCCATGAATGCCAGCGTACAGCGGTACGTGCCAGTGAAATGGGTTTCAGTCATCAATCAAAGTCGCCACACATGAGCCAACACAGTAGCTGCAAAGCCACTGAATAGTGCTGTCAAAGAAAGGAACCTCAGCAATAAGGGGGTCCACTCACATCAGGGACCTGGATGTCTACTAAGGAGGCCTCAGCCTTCAAGAGCCCATGCGCCCTGATGATGATCTCGTACGCGAACCTGCATGCGCAAAAAAGTCCTAATGATGACCTTGCACACAAACCTGTGTGCGCAACAAAGCAGGGCGTAACATTTTGCAGTTTTACAGTGTGCAGCAAGCAAAGCGCATCACTTAACAACATTTTTATCCATCCATGGTGGTAGAGAGGGGCATTGCGGGTGTTCAAATCCCAGCATGCACAATTTCATTAAATTTTTTCTTTTGGGCGGGGCTCAGCCGTTATCTTAAATCAATGAGGCAGCTTCACACATATTTGCACATAATAGTATGCATTAGTATTTGTATGTAGTCTAAATGGAACAAGAGAACTCTTATTCAAGCAGGTATTATACTAATATCGAGAAAGCACAGAAATGCTGTTCACCATAGTGCAAGCTACACAATGTCAAGCTTGCATGCGAGCCAGCTGTGAACATGACAACAAGGGGAAAAGGTAGCATGCCAAAACTCAGGACATGCAGGGTGGATCCTACACAAATGGAATTACGATTCCATTCTTTTCGCAAACAATGGAACGCGTGGAGTGACAAGCCGCTGCGGCCACATGTACCTCGGCTGCTGGGGCACCTTGTATCAAGAGTGTTTCAATGCTGAATGCTTGCATTATTTTACATTATCTGGCTCGCCTGCAGCTGTATGGTCATAAGTATGGTCACAAGGTGTTTCAACTGAGTCTGTTCGTGGTGTTTCAGCACAGGTGCTTTCCTTGGGGGCTCTACTGCTGAGATGGTATTTACCCAAGCAGGAAGCTGCATGGGACAAGCATATGTGCTCGAAGTTCAAGTGCCACAGTCAAATCAGCCAAGAGGGACAGGGTGTTCTGAGCCCCTGCGCCAAGGGGTGATGCTGTGATCACTGTTCTTTTGGCCTTGCAGATTCCTAGACGCTCTCTTTGCATCTGGGGTCACGGTCTGGTTGCACTTGTATTATTCTAAATGTTTCATTCAGGTATTCAAATGTACTTTTAATATCACAAGTGCACAAGGTGCAAACAGGGTCACGTGTTCCATCTACTATGGTACTTGTGAGCCTACAGAGGGTCTTAGTAGTAGTGAGAACTCCCAGTGCATGAAATCCCAGAAATTGACTCTAGAACCAAGCGCGCCGCTGTACCCTGGATCTTTGGACCTGAGACCCAACTTTTTGGCAGCGGCTTGTAACCAACACATACCAGTGTCCCTATACTCATCAAAATTTTCAAAACAAGTGTACATAAATGTACCAGGAGAAATGAATGTCCACAGGACACAATCTTCAGGAATGGCTCCATCCCAGCTCGCAGCCTACAAAACAAAGACCTTGGATGTTTGTGACCCCGCATTAGCATCTCAGGACTCGCACCTCTTGTGGATGGTCTTCTGCTCCTTAAATGCTTGGAGCATGTCCTTGACAAACTCAAGGGTAATCGTGTAGCCCTCAGCTTGGCTGCCTGCGACGCCAAGAGTAGAAAGAAGGCAACCAGGATAGCAGCAACATCAACCAGAGTGGAAACAATAAACGCAAGGAAAACAGCGCAGAAATTAACAAGGCATTGCAACAAAATAAAATCCAAGGTTGGTTGAGCAGACTGCCAAGGTTCTGCCGGCAACAAGTTCCAGGCTCCAGCTGCGCTACACAGTACCTAATTTATGCAACACCTTTTTGCATGGCATGAGCTGGGGACTATTACATTACACACCTTATGGTTCTAAAGCTTTCTAGCACAAGTAAATCCTAGAATAACTTCTGTGCTGAATCTTCAAGCAATAGATTGCGAGCCTGGGCCCTTCAACACACTTCCCACGTTGCAAAGCTTGCAGACATGCTTAATGCAACTTTAACATCCATACAGACGCCAGAAGGCTTAGACATTTTCAATTTTACACATTGGAGAAAATTGCGCCATAAAAAACACTCCAGCGCGTCCAGGCAAACAATAGAAGGCACAGACACAAGAAAACTGCGATTTCATAATGAGAGTGGTGATGATATTATCACTGTTACATAGCCATTACACCCAAACATTTTGGTGCACTCTGTAGCAGAGCCTGGGCGCTCTGCCTGCGATCCAGCTCCGGCAGTCCTACGTCTTCAGCCAAAACCAGTTTATGGTGCTCCAGCTGCTGAGGCTGCATGACCCACCTTGCATGCGAGGGCCCTGGTAACTGTCCTCTACCCTGAAGCTGTCCAAGTCTAGGGATTTGCTGGGAAGCACAAGCTCAGCCTCCTGCGCGCGCGCGCGTGTGTGTGTGTGTGTGTGTGTGTGTGTGTGTGTGTGTGTGTGTGTGTGTGTCTCAAGGGTAAAAGGAGGGTATGCAGGTGCATCTGATGCAGTCACAGAGTGTTCAGAGGCCAGATAGAGCCTGAGCCATCCTTCCTGTGCATACCCAGTCTGTCCATCATAAAATGGAATATCTCATTGCGTAACATGCACAAATAATATGAGCTCAGAGCCTGAGCCATCCTCCCTCTGCATGCCCAGCCTGTCAAGCATAAAATGGAAAAACCATAAAATGGAATATCTCACTGCCTAACATGCACAATGAATGAGCTGCCTGCCTCTTGCTTTCTACAACAGTTACACGCTACCTTATGAACTGATTGGGTGAAGAGCCTCATGGAGCCTGGCACTTGCTGGCCTGCCTGCCATTCGTTTTGCACTGGATACATGCTACCTTAGAAAGACCTGTTGCCTAAACAGCCTCACAGAGCATTCTTGTCTGCCCTGTGCCTGCCGTTACACGCAAGCGCATGAGCACCCCTTCTCTCTTGAGCATTTTAGCAATTACATGCAGTTACATACGATTACAAGGCAGCAGCACCATGCATCAGTCCAACGCCTTAACATACACAGCAACAGTCACGCACCGCCCTTTCCCTAAAGACAAACAACTAGGGTTGGCCAGATCCGTAAAAGGTCTAAGACGGCGTATAAGATACGGGACGTATTAGACGACCCGTATAAGTGGAAGTGACCTCCGTATTCGTATCCGTATAAGCGTCTAATACGGCAAAACTCCGTATGTGCCTTAGAAAGGGACCCTTCGACAAAACATCGAGTGGCTGAAATTCGATACCCCCAAATAGCAAACGAAGCTGTTTTAATGATTTAAAAATGCTTCTAAGTATATGGGGCCATGCCTCAGGTGCCCCTACACCAGGAAGGGGTGCTCAGGCAAGAGGTACTCAGGCAAGGGATCGTGGATCAGCACAGGACACGCCAACAGGGAACACAGCTGCAGGAGATGCTGGCACATGTAGTCTAGCAGGAGGAAGTGCAAGTGAGAGGGAGGGCTCTGCAGTGAGGAGCAGCACAGATGGGGGGAAGGTGTGGGAAGAAAGTGTGGGGGGAAAAGTGTGGGGGGAAGTTGTGCATGTAGTTAATGGGCTTGATGGGAAGACAGAGTTTTGGGATTGAGGGAGGCTGCTCTGGTCTTTCAAACTGAAGTAAAATGACGTCTCTGAACCATGCCTGAGTGCATGGTGTGTTTGGAACCTTTGGGCTGCCCTAGCCTCACAAACTTTCATTTTTTGGTGCAACAGGATTGGGTAGGCATGCTCAGCTCTTCAAGAGCTGCAGAATGACCCCCCTTTGACTTAATTCTGAGAACTTTTAAATTCTGAATTATACGGACTTTATGGATATACGGCCGTATTATACGGATATACACGTATTATACACGTATATGAAATCTCATGTACGGACCTGGCCAACCCTACAAACAACCCTCAGCCCAATCCACTTCATCAAGGCAGTGACACCATGCATCAGTCTACACACCTCAACATGCACGGTAAAAGCCACGCAACGCCCTTTCCCTAAAGACAAACAACCCTCAGCCCAATCCACTTTATCAAGCACACCCATGTGCCGCAGAATGCACTCCCATCTCCCCCCAAGTCCTTCCCCCCAACTATATGCACCCCTCTAGTATTGGTATGGAAAACAACATTGGTATGGAAAAAAACAATGTTGAACACTTGCTCACTGATACCGCTGCTCATAGATACTGCCGCTCGCCAGGACTCCCACCAACCAAAGAGCACACTTATTGGCACCACCAAGACTTCCTCAAACTTCAGCCGCAAGAAGCAGTGCAACAGAGAGTTAAAGAAGGACAATTCAAACATGTCAAGAAGTGCAACTCAAAGTCCAAAACATACTTACTGGTACTGCCAGGGCTTCCTCAAACCTCAGGCGCTTGACTTCGCGCTCACAATCCCCCAGCTTCTTCCGCACATCCCTGTCCTGGGGTGCAACCTTGGCAGCCTGTTTGCAGCAGCAGCAGCAGCAGCAGCAGCAGCAGCAGCAGCAGCAGCAGCGGCAGTGTGTGTGTGTGTGTGTGTGTGTGTGTGTGTGTGTGTGTGTGTGTGTGTGTGTGTGTGTGTGTGTGTGCGCGCGTGCGTGCGCGCGCGCGCAAAAAAATGCTTGCAAGGGAAGCCCTATGCCAGTTCAAAGCTATTTTACTCTTACTTCACACGATCCTCACATAGAGAACACATACTCGATTTAGGAAAATATGTCAGCATGAAAAATGATAATGTTCAATGGCACCCATATCAAGCTGCATTTCACTTTCCTGCTCGACGGTATAGAAACATGGATGAGAAATACAAGACGAGCTTACATAAACAGCAGCCACTGAGAACAAAGGGCATACAGGTAAAGCCACAGAGAAGTGGTAGCTGTTTTTGACAACAGAAAATGTAGCAAGCCCACTCACAGAGCGCAAGTCCTTGAGGGCCAGCTTGACCTTCCCTAGAGCAAAGTTGGCATCGCCTCGCCTGTAGTAGGCCTGCAACATTGGACCATTAGGACAGATGGTGAGCAAACAAAAACAAGCAGCAGTGCCTTCGGGTTAACCTGCATGGCATGCTGCTTGGATCTAAAGACGTCAGGAGAGCTTGCCATGGGAGGGCACGTCCTGGGTTCAAAGAACTGTGCTGGGTTGGATATATGTCCTCATAACATGTCATGACTCTCAGTTAGGGAAGCTTAACGCTTTTTGCTCCTACAGAGCCTGGTTCTGATGTTAGTTTTCATAGGATCCACGCACTTTGATGAAGGTGGGGTCAAGTTCCAGGGCCCGTGTTGCGTCTGCCACAGCAGAACCTGTGACATCAAACAGACACACACGCAAAGTCGGGGGGGACTCGAGCAGCAACCTCACGTAAGCATGACATGCACTGCACTCTGGAAAGAATGCATGGGGCAGAATACCAGGAACGCACCGTACTCTTCAAGCCTGGAGTGGCACAGTGCTCTGTTGCATAGGACTGCCGCGTTTTCCTGGTGTTCCAGGGACTGGGTGTAGCTGTCTATGGCATGCTGATACTTCTTGTCCCTGAAATGAGTGTTCCCTGCTTGTTTGGCGGTTTCAGCCAGCAAAGCATCATCACAGACCATTCTTCAATATATCTTTATTGACATGTTGTCTATCTGCGGTCCAACGAGAGTTTTTCTGTCGCTCCAATTGATCTCGTAGCAAGCCCAAGGACCAAAATACTTAAACCAAACCAAACGCAGAATAAAAATGAAAACACAAGGCTAATCCACGTTCAGCTCACAGAGCATGATGCCGGAACAGACATCAACAGCCGAATGGTGGGCTTCAATGCCAAATCCTTCTTCAATAATCAAAAATAGGTACTGGGACTGAAGGCTGGGTCATTATAAAGCCCTGACCTGGACCATGAAAGCAGTATCGCAAGTATCGCACTGCAGTTAGGTCGCACAGTGAGGAACCGGCCCAGTGGGGTGGCTTTGTACCGGTCCAGTGGGGTGGTTTGTGCAAACCGAACCACCCGAGTGAGACATTCAATTATTTTGTTCAGTGGTTGCGTTGTTGAGTGGTTGCAGGGAAGGGCACCAATTGTTTGAGCTTGTAAAACGAGCTTTGAGCTGTAAAGGAACTTATCAAGCAATCTAAGATCTTCAAAGAAAGTTAATCAGGCAATCCTAAAGCTTTAAGAAAGTTAATCAGGCAACATAGGCAAAGATTTTAAATATAGTTTGGCAGCCTGCCTTCCTGCCAGTGTGGTGCTAGGTAGGTGCGCCCATGCATGCACACATGCAACACGCATGCATGCACGCACGTACTCACGTACGCGCACACACATACATACATACATCCACACACACACACACACACACACACACACACGCACACACACACGCAGGGTCAAACACACACGCACGGATACGCACGCGTGCACGCACGCGCGCACACACACACACACACACACACACACACACGAGCACGCAGAGTCAAACACACACGCACACACACGAGCACGCAGAGTCAAACACACACGCACAGATACACACGCACGCGCGCACGCACACACGCACACACACACACACGCACACACACACGCACACATACACACACACACACGCACGCATGCATGCACCCACGCAGGCACGCACGCACACATGCACCCACGCAGGCACGCACGCACGCACGCGCGCACACACACACACGCACACACACGCACGCAGGCACGCACGCACGCACGCACACGCGCACATACACACACACTCACACACGCACGCACGCACGCATGCACACACACATACACACACATACATACACACACAACATGCGCACAGATAGTCATGACGATTCTCTCATGTGCAGGTGTCAGCAGCCATTTTTTGAAGCAATATTGTCTGGCCTCTGTACATCACCTCAAGTAAAAATACCTCAGGTATGTGGGTAGTCTGCCTATTTACAGACATTAAGATTGTACGCCTGTGCCAATTTGGAATGCAATTGATCTTCCTATATCCATATCCATCTGCATGCTGCCTGATTTTGCTGGAGGTGTTGGGTGTGCTCAGTGCTTCCTCCCCTTCCCTCCCCTCAGTTTTGCAGTAAGCATTGCTGTTGAAGCCCACTTATTCAGGCAGGCAGCCAAGGGGGGTCTGAAGTGGGAATGCTCAGATGCAGCTGATTTTTGGCAGCGAGGGTTATGAGGGGGCAACAAATCCAGCTGCGTGCTTCTCAAAGGCTGCCGAATCCATCTTGCATGCCGCCTGATTTTGCTGGAGGTATTGGGTGTGCTCAGTGCTTCCTCCCCTTCCCTCCCCTCAGTTTTGCTGTAAGCATTGCCGTTGAAGCCCACTTATTCAGGCAGGCAGCCAAGGGGGTCTGAAGTGGGAATGCTCAGATACAGCTGATTTTTGGCAGCGGGGGTTATGAGGAGGCAACAAATCCAGTTGCGCAATTTGTAAGGGCAGCCCGCTAAATTATGTTATTGTTTTTTTTCCTGCAGGTCATGCAAAAAAAGGGGCTTGTAGAGAGGATTCATTTGTAACCTTTTCCGATTGCCGACGCAATGGCTCAGCGAGGTACGTGCACTTTGTTTGTGCCTCACTGAGTAGTGATGCCTATAGAGAGTGTGGTCCAAATTTCTTTTAGGAGACGATGCAACATAATCATGAGCCAATTCGCCAATTCGTCGATTGTATTGCAGAAGGAAACAGAGATATTTCAGAACAGCAAAGGGGTGCTCAAAGTGCAGAGGGGGGTGGTCAGGATGCAGAGGGGGGTGGTCAGGGTGGAGAGGGGAGTGATCAGGATGCAGAGTTAGATGACCAAGCATACATTGACGTACCTCCACGTCCTACCAGCAAGGCCATGAAGAAGCCAATAAAAAAGAAAGAAGTTACACATTGGCATTAAGGCCAGGAATGATACATACCTGAAGATGGCTTCCAGATTGCAAGATGTGTACGAGTTGGGTATGCGAATGCCAGAGGTCAATGGTCTTCTATTCTTGAATTCTGGGGTCAGCGCCCAATACAAGGGCTATCGCACTGGAGCGGATCAGAGTATCGTTGAGGCTAATGTGCCGTTGTTGGAAGAGCTTCACCATCCTGCTGCACAAGAAAGGATAAAGGGTGCAGCAAAGTTGGATGATCTTGAAGGGTGTCCGGTCAGGTTCAACGCAAGAGGCTGACACTCCTGAAGAACACATCTCAGTAGCAATCCAGCACTTGCATAAGGCAGCTCATGGCGTGGTTACCCGCCCACTAGGGCAACTCACGGCGGTATCAGCAGCCTTAGATAAGGTCAGGGAGGCTGAGTCGGTGGTGCAACAAGCAATGCCAGTGGAACCCGTACACAGTGTGTGTGTGTGCGCGTGCGTGCGTGCCTGCGTGGGTGCATGCATGCGTGAGTGTGTGTGTGTGTGTGTGTGTGTGTGTGTGTGTGTGTGTGTGTGTGTGTGTGTGTGTGTGCGCGCGCGCGCGTGCGTGCGTGCCTGCCTGCCTGTATGCGTGCGTGCGTGCGTGCGTGCGTGTGTGTGTGTGTGTGTGTGTGTGGATGTATGTATGTATGTGTGTGCGCGTACGTGAGTACGTGCGTGCATGCATGCGTGTTGCATGTGTGCATGCATGGGCGCACCTACCTAGCACCACACTGGCAGGAAGGCAGGCTGCCAAACTAAATTTAAAATCTTTGCCTATGTTGCCTGATAAACTTTCTTAAAGCTTTAGGATTGCCTGATTAACTTTCTTTGAAGATCTTAGATTGCTTGATAAGTTCCTTTACAGCTCAAAGCTCGTTTTACAAGCTCAAACAATTGGTGCCCTTCCCTGCAACCACTCAACAACGCAACCACTGAACAAAATAATTGAATGTCTCACTCGGGTGGTTCGGTTTGCACAAACCACCCCACTGGACCGGTACAAAGCCACCCCACTGGGCCGGTTCCTCACTGTGCGACCTAACTGCTTGCGATACTGCTTTCATGGTCCAGGTCAGGGCTTTATAATGACCCAGCCTTCAGTCCCAGTACCTATTTTTGATTATTGAAGAAGGATTTGGCATTGAAGCCCACCATTCGGCTGTTGATGTCTGTTCCGGCATCATGCTCTGTGAGCTGAACGTGGATTAGCCTTGTGTTTTCATTTTTATTCTGCGTTTGGTTTGGTTTAAGTATTTTGGTCCTTGGGCTTGCTACGAGATCAATTGGAGCGACAGAAAAACTCTCGTTGGACCGCAGATAGACAACATGTCAATAAAGATATATTGAAGAATGGTCTGTGATGATGCTTTGCTGGCTGAAACCGCCAAACAAGCAGGGAACACTCATTTCAGGGACAAGAAGTATCAGCATGCCATAGACAGCTACACCCAGTCCCTGGAACACCAGGAAAACGCAGCAGTCCTATGCAACAGAGCACTGTGCCACTCCAGGCTTGAAGAGTACGGTGCGTTCCTGGTATTCTGCCCCATGCATTCTTTCCAGAGTGCAGTGCATGTCATGCTTACGTGAGGTTGCTGCTCGAGTCCCCCCCGACTTTGTGTGTCTGTTTGAGGGAGTGAGGTCATGAGCCGCTTCAGTTTTACTGGTTTAGGTCTGTTGTCAAAATGTATAATAGCATGCTGAGGTCTTACAGTGAGACGTTGAGAAGAGTGTTGAAAGCAGATTTGAATATTCATTCGCGTGAGCCAGCCTGCTGGACTGCTCAAGTTTTAGATGCTTTTCAAGGCTTACGGCGCTGTGATTCCTTTGTGCAAGCTCTGCGGCAGGGCACTCCTATCCCTATTCAAGAGTTTACTGATGACCTCAGACACAGGCTGCAGGCAGTGTGGAGAGATGTTGAGGGAGTGAACCCGCGGAACACATATAGTAAGCTAGCAACTTACCAGTCTCTTTTTGCAGTGCCTTTTGACCATAATGGTTACAATGGTTACAATGGGGGGTGACCTTCAGCCAGGTCGTTTGGCTGATCGGCTTGTGGCTGGTCTCTGCCAGCCAAAAATAAATCCATAAGCTCAGACACAAAACAGAAAAGCTTTGCGTTTCGCTGATGAAGGAACTGATAAACAAATTGAGAGCTCACTTGATGCAGTAAAAAAGGTTGCGTCTCAAGAATATCCTGGAAGTAAGGTTCAAAAAGCACTTGATACTTGCGGCGCAGAGAACAAACGTGTCCATCAGTACAGTTAGAAAGGACATGTGCTTCATCTTGAGTTTGGTTGCAAGGACACCTGTCACACACAGAGGCACCATCATCCTGCCAAACATCCGATTCAACTTTCAAAGTATGAGCACGAAGCCGGAACCTGCTCACATTACGCATAACTTGCTTAGGCAAATCCAAAAAAAAAGATATCAAGGCAGGGGTGCATAGGTTTGGCGAGCGTTGCAAGCAAAAGAAGTAGCAAACCAAGCTTGGTAAGCAGCTAGTTTATTGTTGTTTCCCTTTGGATCCACTGACTCAGCTTCTCTCCAAACTCCTTGCAATCTGTACCTCAAGTCTGCACTAAAATCATTCATGGAAATGGCACCTCCTGACCTCACAGACTGCTCAAAAATTTCAGAACCACGCAAACCTTGGAAGGCTTGAATTAACTGCGCTGTCCAGCACTTGTCATCCTTAGATTGTAACTTCAAATCGGCTTGCATAACACGGCGTAAAGTACTACTATTTGTACCAAGCATGCTGTTGTACAGCTTGACTGCAGCTCTAAACCAATAGTACTGCAGTGGTTGATGCCCACATTCTCTCAAAACAGCCCAGTTAGTGGTAGTTCGCTTCACACCCAAGGTACCTTTCAAGAAATTCAGATGCAAAGTTTGCAGAGCACTAGAGAACTCTTTGCCTGCCTGCATGAAACCTGTACCCCACACCTGACTCGCGTACATACCAGCTGGAATAACATACGTCTTTGCCAGCCACAAGGAAGCATGCGGCCTATCTGCAAGTGTGTGCTCACGTACAAAACGACGAATTATATAAGCAGATGTAAGCATAGCATGAGCTGCATTTTCTGCCGATTTAGCATGTTCAAGGTCCTGTAAAACATCATGCCAAGGTATTTAAACGAGTCCTTATGAGCAAGAGTGTCACTGCCAATCGTAAAAACAGGGAGATTATTTCCTTTTGAGTTGAAGTGCACAACCTCTGACTTTAAGGTGTTGATAACGAGATGCTTCTTCCTAGCATACACGTTAAGCCTGCTTAACAAGGTTTGAAGAGCACCTGGCTCATTGGAAGGCAATGTGAGATCATCAGCATACAACATGTGGGTCACGCGAACATTCTCTGTGCCAGTTATTGCCCCTCTCACATCCTCAGCAATCAAGTCAACATCATTGATGTAAAGTGAGAAAAGGAGAGGAGAAAGAGGACACCCTTGCTTAACACCTCGCATAGGATGCACACGTGCAGTTTTTGCACCATCCTTCAAAACATACTCATCAGCAGCATACACATCTTGGATAATCGACAGCAAAGAAGTGGGCATGCTGATGCGGCGGAGGTGTTGCCAGAGAGCCTCCCTAGGAATGGTGTCGTAGGCTTATTTGAAATCTATGAATGCCGCATGCAATCTACTCAAGTTGTTTGGTCGCAAAGTGCGTGCAGCATGCTGCAGATGGCGAAGAATAAACAAAGGCTGAAGTGTATTACGGCCAGGATAGAAGCCAAACTGAGTATCTGGTATTTTGTTAGCCTCCTGGCACCAGTCAGTCAGTAAAGCACGTACAACATTGGCATCAATTCTATACATAGTGCCACTGACTGCCAATATGCAATAGCTGTTCGGGTTAAGCAGGGGCCCTTTTTTATACAGTGGGCTTAATTTTGCATGCTTCCAACAAGCAGGGATGCGTGCCTTGTCATGGAGCAACTTGAAAAGCTTAGCCACGAAGGGTTCCAAAACATTGACACTCTCTGTACCTCGCCCATTGAGTTTGGGCCGCAAGACAACAGCGCCTTTAATAAAAGGTGCAGCAATGACATCAAAACCAGAAGATGCACTCCCATTCATTTTCTTAATTTGATCCGCAACCAGACTGCGCATAGTATCCAAGCTCGGTGTAGATACAGAATCAGGCTCAGGGATCCAACCAGTACGGGCACCTTGCCGCAACAAAACTTCAGGAGGAGGGTGATTACGTCCTAATGGCACTGCAATTTCCCTAGCTGAAAGACCTTGGCGCCCATGAAGGGGACGCTGTGGTTGTTGATGTGTAGCAGGACAAAAATGCTCATTCAAATATACAACCCAGGCTGGTTCAGCCAAGGGTGTTATTTGCGCCCGCTTGGGTTGCCTCAGCATGGCATGCAACTCAGGTTTTTTACTGTAAAGCCTACCCAGGAATTCAGCCTTCTGATGTTTAGTATAAGCACGTTTTGCTCTCATGATCACCTTCATCAACTGCCTGTTCAAATTGCTCCTGGATTTCTTTGTTATTGGCAAGGATTTCAGCATATTCTTTAGCACGCTCAGGGTTCCATTTCAGAACCGTTTTACTCCCGCATCCTCCTCTACATACATGAGGAGGTTGCAAGTTCCAGTCAGTGCCTTCACTTCCCGCATCATTTACTCGAAAATTCATACTCAGGACACAGTGATCACTCATGTGCTTGACAGGAAGAATGTGAACACTCTCGGCAGCCTTTGACCATAATGTGCGTGCCCCTGCCCGTTTACCAAGGTACATGCATTTGGATTTGTCTCCACATGTCATGAGGAATGTTAGCCGTTTCAGACTTAAGGCACACACACTGAAGGTGGAGACAGCAACTTGGGATACTCGGAACACTCTTTTGTGTGATCGCTGTCCTTGCGATGAGATTCAAGATGAGGCTCATGCCCTTTTGGTGTGCAGAGAAGCAGATGTGTGTGCTTTGAGAAGAAAGTACGCTTACCTGTTCAACTGTTTCTCTGGTGATTTTTCAATGGAGCAACCTTTTTCACAACAAGCCAGTGTCCAGGATGTTTCTGATTTCCTCTTGCAACACAACAACAAGCTTTTTTCGTTTGTTTCTGAGCTTATGGACATTATGTTGGCTGGCGAGGACCAGTCACAGGACGATCAGCCGAATAGTCTGGCTGAAGTTCCCCCCGTGTAAATCTAAATCTAAATCTTTGTGTCTGTTTGATGTCCCAGGTCCTGCTGTGGCAAGCTCTTTGAGCAAACGTGCCTCCCTGTCATTGCAAGAGTCTACTCTAACAGTGTGATGCAGCTGAAAAGAAAAAAACTATGTAGGCAGAAGAAACTCTCCCTGCATCAAATTAGGAAAAGGAGACACATTGGCTTAGAGAGCCGCGAGTCCCCTCCACCACAAAGCTGAAAACAGAAAGCGCAAATGGGGATACTGGAAGCTGCCGGCTCCAGAACCTGGCTGTGAGAGTATTGTAGCTTTAAATAGCACGCCTAGTAACAAGCTGGTTATGCCCAGGATAGGGAAATGTGAAAAGCTTCCCCTGGACAATAACCCTCCAGATCCCCATTAGGATATTCTTTTGTAGCCTTCGTGGTGGAGGGGACTCACGGCTCTTTTGAGCCAATGTGTCTCCTTTTCCTTAATTGATGTATGGAGAGTTTCCTTTGCCTACGTAGCTTTTCTTTTTCTTTCTTTCTAGACAAGCAGCAAATTGCCAAGGTCCCCCATAAACCAGCCGTAGACACAACTGTCCCTGTTCTTTGTCAGTCCAATTGTAACCTATATTGTCAGTCCAATCCAAATCTCCAGCTCAAAGTTGCAGATTGGAAGTCCTGGGCCTACACAGACGGCAGCTGCCAGGTTCAGGACGGCAAGACAGTTATAGGGGCAGCCGTGTACCATCCTATGAGTGACACAAAAAAATCTTTGCAATTGCTGCTGCACTCATTCACAAATACACACACATTGCCACGGACAGCCTCAGTTCACCTCACCAACTCAAAAAGCAAATCCTGTATCCAGAGAAGCACAGGCACCATGTCACAGTGCAAGGAGATGTTTAAAAGACAAATTCAAACCTAATCCGCACCTCCCAAGGTCACATCTTTTGTTTAAGGTCAAACCTCATGCTGGAATAGCTGGGAATGAATGCGCAGATACAATTGCTAGTGCAAGTATCAGGCTAGCCTCAAGAATAAAACCTGACTGATACCAGTATCCCTAGCGCTGGCCCAGGTGGCAACCCTTTCTACAATATCGCTTGGCTGGCTCGGGAAGAGGCAAGACCAACTACACTCGAAGCATCCTCCCCTATTCCCAACCTGATATACCTTCCAGGTTTTAATGGTGCTTTGAAATCCCACATGCATGCTAAACACAGGCTTGGATATGCAGGTCGCAAAAGAGGCTATTACAGGTAATAAATCATTACCAAATCTTGCTACCTCATGCAAATAAGGGCATTAGCAATGCCTTCTGGAACATGCCCTGTACCTCAACCGCATAATCTTCTAATACCGCACATGCACCCTCTACAACCAAAAGCATGCGGTACGCTTCAAAAGATCCACTAGCCTTGTATGTCCTCTCCCAGAATGTGATCATATGGATAGCTCCCTCCACATTCTCTCAGGTTGCCAATGCCCCGTCATCCGTAACATGGTAACTGGGCATCACAACATTGCTAGCAGAATGATTATGAAAGTGGTTACAATGAGTTACAATGGGATTTGACCTTCAGCTAGGTAGTTTGGCTGCTCGGTCTGCTCAACTGTTCCAACTGCACAAAAAATATCCATGAGATCGGAAATAAAACGATAAGTCTCAATAGTTTGCTTCTGCAAGAAATGAATAGCATCCTCAGAGCTAGCTTGAGAGCGGGGGCAGCTTAGCTGAAGCATAAAGAGATGCCTGCAACCAAACCTGACCTAAGCTTGAAACTAAAAGAAAAGCTTGAAGTCTACAACTGTTTTTGCGTTGCTAAAAGAACAGAGATGTATGGGAAGCGTAGAAGTTGCTCAAACTGTTTCTCAAAAACCGTGCCACATTCATGTACAGCCCCATGCTTGCCAGGATAGCAATAAGGTATGTGTTCAGCAACCAGAGGATTGACAGACATAAGTGTAGCTCCAACAAAGCTTACATGTGCGCATACCCCAAACTCAGCATGTTCAGCCCCACAGCAACAAGAAACACCTTGTGTAACCCCATGACTGGCAGCAATCATCAGCCATGTTTAGCTTCCAAAATGCTGAACTGTGTATATACACAAGGGCCATATATGGCCCCACACCCCTCTGGACTGCATGTTGTATAGCCCCAATAGCTCTCACACCAACTGTTGAGCTCCACATACTTCCAATCGAAGCACATGTTTAGCAACAAGAAACACCTTGTGTAACCCCATGACTGGCAGCAATCATCAGCCATGTTTAGCTTCCAAAATGCTGAACTGTGTATATACACAGGGGCCATATATGGCCCCACACCCCTCTGGACTGCATGTTGTATAGCCCCAATAGCTCTCACACCAACTGTTGAGCTCCACATACTTCCAATCGAAGCACATGTTTAGCGCCAGGATGAAAAGAAAGGCATCTGTGGCCCCAACAATGCCCTCACGCACAAGTCAAACCAAGTGTGTCTGGCCTCAAAGCACAGGATATTGGCAGTGTGCAGCCCCATGACTGGCAAAGCAAAGCCAGCCATGTCTAGCTCCCACAAACAGAGTGCAATGGATGACCCCACACCAGTTTGACCCGTGTTAGTTGTATAGCTCCAACATAACTCATCACCACCACTGTTCAGCCCCACATACTTCCAAAGACGCACCCAGTTCACATGTGTGGCACCATGAATCTTACGCATCATAAGCCAAGACATGAGTCCGAGGGCACTATGTTTGACCGAACGATTAGCTCACTGTTGAGCATCTCGGGCCTTCATTGCTTGGCGCATGTGTTTCTTCTCTTTGTCTTTTATACGCTTCAACTGGCGCGGGGTCGGGGCAGGCTCGGGGAGGGGGCCTTCGTACTCTCCTTGTCAAGTCTCTGCAGTAGCCGGGGGCTCTCCTGGGCATTGCACGTCATCCCATCCGTGGGCACGCTGCTGGACATAACGCCGGCAACTGGTCCACCTCCACGCTGCGTGTGCGCAAGCACACCTTTCCGCCTGGCAGGGGCTCGGCGCCGTACTCAGAGTGTCAAGACACTGGCGAAGCCCTGCCAGACGGTGCAGTGGAAGCTATCCCATGCTAATTATACACTTTTTTTCTTTTTTTTTAGAAGCCAAGAAAGTGGTTAGCGAAGGCTCTTATGGGTCAAACCTTATACATATGGATGTAGGCAGCGCAGACCGTCTGGCTCAGCATGACCTGCACATCACTGAGCAAGTCTTTAATTGTGTAATACCTTCAAACCTCTTCGACCCCAGTATTCCTAATCAAGCCAGACGCAACTCCAGCCACCCTCAGGCGGTCAGGCTGATGCTATCTTGGTCACTCCTTGCCCTACTAAGACCACTTAATTCTCCCCTCACATCGGGTACTCCGCAGTATGAGACGTAATGAAGAAGTAAGAAGCAGCACAACTCCAGCCAGGTAACTTCATGAATTGAACATCCAAAAACATCACATCCACTTAATAGAAACCAAATACTGCGGAGATACAAGGCCTGGTGCCCAGCTAGAAGCCTCACAGCAACAACACAGTGAGCTGTGCAAACAACTTCAAGTTGCAGATCATTCTCAACACAATCCTCCTGGGTGCGGGTGGGACTATCTATTCTGCCTATACCCTGGATCAATTAAAAAACTAGGGATTGACCTGCAAAGGTCTACCAAGCTTGCACGAAAGCTCCATGCCCACTCTGTGCAATATGCGCACAAACTTACCTTAAAGCTAGTTCTATAGATGTGCCATTGAAATCAAAAACACTGAACATAACTCTGGTGCGCTGGGTTTGCATGCTTTTAGAAACCCACCTGACCCACACTAGCTTCCCTCTTATCCTCTGGTGAAGGAGACGCACGGCTCTTTAAGCCAATGTGCCTCCTTTTCCTTAATTGATGTAGGGAGTGTTCTCACTGCCTATGTGTTTTTTCCCCCCTTTTTCCTTTTCTGGTTGAATGAGTTGGACAGCTGGTACCTGTCTTGTGATTGCACAGCTTGTATCAGAGCTTGTATCAGCTTCAAGTTGTCTTATTCAAATGTTGGCTGCATCAATTTATCTGCCTTGCATCCTCTTCCATAATTGGTGTCACACCAATACGGTATGGAGCATTACACTGCTTACTTTCTTTTTCAAACCGCACAGCCACGGAGAAGCAAGGGACTTGGTACCTGGTTTGCAGTGTACCTTGGCTTTTAAGACAATACTCTGGAGCTTGTCACTGGAGGATTTAAAAAACCCCTAACAATGTTTATATTACATCATCCTCCTGTAAGCTCTGTAGGTATATACAGCTGTGTAAGCCTTTCCTTTCCTTTTTTCTGTACCGTCACATGCAACACTAAAGCAAGACACTAGCATACAAGTTGAGCTGCCATGCCTCTCAGAGATTACAGACCAATACTAACATCAGATATGCTCTTCAGCTATAGGGGGCTTCCCGAGGATGGGGAGGCGATGCTGGGCGCACGGCGATGGAGAACGGGAGAAAAAGAGCCCAGGTGTTCAGGAGCATGCTTGACAACCCTCCAGATCCCCATTAGCTCTGTTTCTGGCTTTCTTTTGGGCTGTGTCTTGTATAGGTCTGAGGGCCTGTTGGTGAGACCCTTAGCTTGCGATTGACGGATCTTTACCTTAGTGCATGCGGCCTTCTAGGTTGACACAGTGCTCTGTTCTCTTTTTTGCGCCACATCAAATGTTCCCCTCACCTTGGTCACACCTCGTGCACTTGTGATGTTTTAGGAATACTAATGAACACCAGAATGAATACCGGAGTCAAACGCTCAAAGTTACGCAAGGGCAGCCTGGTTGTGACCCGGGTGCAAGGAAAGCAGCTAAGAATCTGAAAGGCCAAAAGAGCAGTAATCAAAGCATCAACAAAAACAGCCAGTTGCCCAATGGGCCACGAGCACCCTTCTTACCTCCCCTTAAGGCTGACTTGCCTCTGACACTTGAACGCCGCACACGTGTCTGGCCCGTGCAGCTTTCCACTCATCAAACATCGCCAAGTAGTGATGCCCCTTCAGTGATAACATGCACATACAGTCAGGTGATCTTCACCGCCTGCTGCAAGCAGCATCCAAGAGGACAAGACATGCCTCTGCCAATCAATGCACACAGCCAGACCTGCTTGCGTAGTCTTTCATTTGCTTTCCTAGTTGCTTTCATGATAAATCTGCATGCAAGATCATGCGTTTGGTAACCATGCTAGGTACAGACAAGGATGAAATGCACTGTCCTCCTAATACTTTGTAGTGCCTGGCTGCTTTGCCGCTAGGTCCAGGAATTCAATTTTGCATTCTAGCGAATAAAACACAATCCTAAGTGCCGTACAGGGGGAATGGAACACTTCCTTTCGTCTATTCTTCCTGGCTTGCTTTGTAAAACTCAATCATCATCCAGCAATCAGAATGAAGTTGCTTGCTTGTGGTCAAGTCTCTCTTCGGCTTAAAAATGTAATGTCTACCAAAGATCTCATTTAGAATTTATAAGCATGGACTTTTATTCAATCAATTCATTTGAATTCAATCAGTCTTCATCATCCCAAGCTCCGAGGACATCACCACCAGACTCTTCATCCTCCTCCCCGCTCTCATACAACAGATCATCTGAGTTGACATCGTCGTCCGATCCCTGTGTGTGTGTGTGTGTGTGTGTGTGTGTGTGTGTGTTGCCTGCGTGTGTGCTCATAACTAGTCATTACTTGTGGCGAATCATATTACTGAGTCAACAGGAATGACTCATTGCCTGCTCAGATCCAAACATCAATCCTTCCTCCCTTTACATCCTTGGACATCGTGCCAACCCCCACACCTGGAGCGCACTGGCGCCCTCCTCCTCCCCTGCAGCCCCTGCCAAGAACGCAGCCGCCGCTGCACCAGCCGCGGCTGCTGTGCTGGGAGCGCCTGCTGCTCCCGTACCAGCGGCCACAGCTGCGTTCCCTGCAGACGCTGGCATGGCTGTGCTGTGTGGCTGTGTACTGCTGGTAGGCTGTGGAGAGGTGTCGATATGAGGAGCTCTAGGATGTGGGGAGGAGCGGTGTGAGGGGGAAGGCTGCTGGGCAGATGTGCAGGGCAGGTGGCCAAAGCGCTGCGCCACTAGGCCAGTGGCCCACGCCAACGTGACGTGCCGCTGTTGTGTGTTCATGTGCCCCAGTGACAGCCGCCCTGTTTAAATGAAGACACACAGAACGAAACCTGTGTGAGATGATCGTGGTGGAAAAACACAGGTCACATGCAGTGCTGCTGCTATGTGTTCATGTGGCCCAACGACAGCCGCTTTGTGTGAAAGGACATGGTTAGCGCATAGTTGTGACAGTTAGGAAAATTTTGACAGCACCCATAAAACAGACTCCATGCATGGCCAGGCCTGTGTGCCGTGCCAGCGCGCAGTGCTGCTGCTGCTGCTGCTGCTACTACTGCATGCTCTTATGCGGCCCAATGATTGCTAGCCATAGTGGGAAATGGAACCATCGATGCAACTTGGAACTGTTTTGATCATCCTCCTTGCAGCCAAGGATGGGATGGCCATGGTGGGGGATGGCATCTATGATGCAACCTGAATCAAGTTGCAGGCAAGTTTCTTCCCATGCTTCCTGCAGCCAAGGAGGGGCTGCCTGTGGGAGGTTTTGGTGTAGGATGCTGATCTAGGGTAAGGAGCCAAAGGGGCTTGAAGCTGCCAAGGCTACTGCAGTGCAAGCCAGGCACACAAATAGGTCAGCAATAATCAAGGTAAAGATGAGGACTTATAAGCTGCGTCAGTATTACTGAGGAGCCTTGTGCCCCAGCTGCATGTTTTGCAAAAAACCAACTGTTCCTGCAAGCTCATCCATGTTCGCACACTCAATGCCTGCTTGCCTTGAGCTATCAAACCAGATCAAGGGCCCCCTGATTCACCTGTGCAGGCCTCTAGATGAGGCCCCTTTACACAAAAGCTTAGGTTCAAGCAACCCGGTTTACCTGTGTAGGCCTCGTTGTCTAGATTCCCAGTGACAAGCTCCGTGATGCCGGTGAGGCAGGATAGCTGAATCAAGCGCACAAGCCGTGTAGCACCTGCAAGGTAGCATACCTACACCTTCAAAAACTAAACAGGCAAAGCTGGACACAAGCTGGATCAGGATATCAGTCCAGTTTTGGGGGCCCTTTGGATGATTCCTGCTAGCATGTTAGTTTGGGGATATTCACTTCATGCACAGCCTCTTTGGCTTGCACAGTCTTGTCTTTTCTTCGTTTTACCATACAGCATATCTGCGTTCCTGTCATTTCCTTTACACTGTTTCTGTGACAATTTGCTTTCAAAATGACAACAGCGGTTTTCAAACCAGGGTGGCATGGCAGTCCGCTTTATCATTCCCTGAAAGTCCAATACACCAAGTCATTCTAAAAAAGCCCAACACGAGTGGTACACGATTTGTTTAAAGGCCTTAGCCATATTTTGTAGTATGACTCTTCTTAGAAGGCAAAATATTTTGCGAATTGACAAATGGTGCAACAAAGGGCCTCTGTGATTGTGGTGTGTGTTTGTGTTTGTGTGTGTATGTGTGTGTGCGCACTTATGCATAAACCATATCAGCACGCAATCAAAACAAAGAGCTAGAAAGCAAACTGCTACCTCACCTGTGATTGGAGAGTCGAGGGACAAGCTGCGCAAGTTAGGCAGCTGGCTGAGAGGGATAAGCTGTGCACAGTCCAGCAGCAGCGCCACACGTGGCATCACATATAAGCAAAGGCTGCGCAAGTTCCTCAACCTGCCCCCTTGCAATGCACCTGCGTGCACCCATCCCTGTGTTCCACCAGCTTGTGCTGATGCTCCTGCTTCTCCTGCTTCTGCTGCTGCTGCTGCAGCTGCTGCACCTTCGCCTGCTGACGAGGAGCTGGCTCCTGCCCCTCTCTCTGCCTCTGCATACGGTACTGCTGCTGCTGCATCACTCCTGCTGCCATACAGGGGATGCGCTTGAACTGCGCAGCCTTGGAGCCCACTGTGGTGCAGTAACACCAGCTGCTCAATGCCATACGCTGCAGGGGCCAATGCCTCGAGCCGGTTTGCAACCTGCAGCAATTGTGTTTTCGGGGCCTTTGGGTTTGCAGCAACAACCTCCATGTGCGCAGAACAAGCAATGTCCTGTCACCTTTGACAGGTGTGTTTGGGGCCCTTTGATCGATGCCAAGGTGCTGTATCATGCCTAAAAAAAAACAGCTGTTTGCAAGCAGAGCTGTGTGTGAGCTGCAGCTCCCTCAGGGGCTTGGTAAGGTGACCTCTAATTGCAAGCAAAGCACACACGCCTTTTGCAAGCAAAGACACTTATATGTCCACCTGCGGGCTCGGTGTGGCTGTGTAGGAGAGTTGGGTCAGCGCCGGGCCCATGAGAGGCGCCAACACATCCAGCACACAGTACTGGCTCACGCGCTGCACTGGCACATGCAGCTGCTGTTGCTGGGGATGGTTTTGGTTGTGCTGCTGAGGTTGATGCTTTTGATGTGGGTCCTGTAAGGTAGGAAGGGTTGGTTGAGGCTGAGATGGGGGTGTGACGGTTGCCCTGGCCGGCTGCTGCGGCCCAGCAGGAGGTGTGGTTGCTGCTGCTGCTGCTGCTGCTGCTGCTGCTGCTGCTGGTGGTAATTGAAGTGGCTGCCCCTGCAATCCTGCGAGGGCAGATGAATTGGGGCAGGCAGAATGGGCAGGTAGAGGGACGGGGAAAGGGAGGGGGGCTGGCCAAAATCTGAAAGGACAGTCGGAAAGTTTACATGCCTCAGGCATGTGTTTCAGGCATGGCACTGCTCACAACATCTCTGTGTATCTGCTGGGGTGCAGGAGTACAGCCAACACGCTTTCAGCACAACCTTCCTCCCTATTGTTCATGATGACAGGTGAGAACCTATTGTCCATGATGACAGGTCACTTATGGAAAGCCATAGGGCAAAAGGCAGGGGCAGTGTGACAGACGCAGGCTTTGGCGAGCAGCTCATCTCAGCTGCCTGGAGCAGCTTTTTTTTGCATTTATGCACATGCTGCTCGAATGACATTGGTCAACTGAGGCAGCAAAAGGCAATGTAACTTGTTGATCAAACCATATTAGCCGGCTGGAGCATCTTGCGCGTTGGTGCACGCTGATCAAACCATATTAGCTGGCTGAGGCACCTTTGCACATATTTGCATGCTGATCAAATCATTTCAGCCACCTCAAGCAGGAGCAGCGCCTGCAGCAGGAGGCACTGCCTCACCTGAAGCAAGTTCAGCAGCTGCAGCAGGGGGTACTTCCTAACCTGAAGCGAGAGCAGCAACTGCAGCAGGGGGTGCTTCCTCACCTGAAGCAAGAGCAGAAACTGCAGCAGGACTTACAGCCTCACCTAAAGCAGGAGCAACCCCTGCAGCAGGAGGCATTGGCTCACCTGATACAGGAGCAGACCCTCAAGTAGCCTGAGGGGGCACTGCCTCACCTAAAGCAGGAGCAACCCCTGCAGCAGGAGGCACTGGCTTACCTGAAGCAGGAGCAGCCCCTGCAGCAGCCTGATGAGGCACAGGCTCTCTCGGATGTCTGGCAAGCACCACACTCAAGCGCTGCAAGCGAGGTGTGAGGAGAGGAGGCGCAGCCAAGCTCCGAGTTCGCAGGTCAGCGAGTCCACCAGTAGGACCTTGCACAGGATTGTTTGCCTGGGGCTGCGTTGAGGGCTGTGATGCATGCGGCAGCTGCTGTACAGGCGTTCCAGCGTGGCTGATCTCTGATGCAGGAGGAGCATGAGCAGGTGATGATGGAGGTGTGAGGGGGTCCAGCCGCACGATACCCTCCAGGACGAGGCATGTGAGGGATGGGGGGCACAGATCGATCTGAGGATCAGGAAGGGTGGACAGCAGGCAAACAAATGAGTGGATCAAACAAGCACAGGAAAGGGACGGCAAAATATAAGCAGGTGGCACACTGGGACAATCCGGGGATTAAGGAGGAGGGACAGCACGATGAAAAGCACATAGGATGTTTTTTGCATCAGAGGACTGAATGGCCAGGGTTGAACAGAAAGGAATGCAGATCCAGAGGGGTGCACCAGAGGCATGCAAGAAGGCACAGTGCTTAATGAGGGCTTCATGCTGATGAGGGGAGCCCCAGAGGCACACAAACAAGCTTGATTGCTCAATGAGGGCTTAATGCAAATTGAGGGGTGCGCTAGAGGCATGAGGGCTCAATGCTGAATATGGGGACCTGGCGCACCGAGGCACAAAGAAGGGCTCTTGCTGAATGAGGGCTTGATGCTGAATGAGGGGCGCACCAGAGGCATGCATGAGGGCACCGTGCATCTTATAAAACATGCCTCGATTTTCCATCTAATACAGGCCAGGATCATGCAGTACATACCTCCTAGTGTTCCTCCTGCAAGGAATGCAAAGCGCGTACCCAGCGACTTGGAACAAGGTTTGTGCACCACAGGCACGCATGAGGACCTAATTGAGTGCTGCTGGCTGAGTGCTGCTTGTGTAATGAGTCATTACTAATGACCCAAATTGGGCAGTTTGATGGCATGGCCTTTTAGAGAGACCCCAAGTGCACTTGCTCATTACTTTTAAGCCATGTGCAAAGCTCAAAATATTAACACAAGGGAGCAGATGCCAGATCGACAGGTTGCAGTAAGCAGTGACATAAGTCCAGTTTTTTACTTGCCGGCACTCCAAGGGGTTGCATGATGCTGGCGAGCTCCCACAAGCTGTGACAATTGAGCTACACTCTTTTGCTGTGCAGCTCCTTCAACCACCTACCCGGAATCGATCAGTTGCCAGGTGTAGATGTGTAAGTGAGGGGAGCAACAGAGGAGCCCTGGCCAGGAACCCTAAATGCTGCAGAAGCAAACAGGCAAAGTGAAGATTGAGGGCAAAATCATGGCAAATGGACAAAAAGTGCTTACAAACATGCAGGGGAAGGTGGGGAAGGGAAGTTTGCAGTCCTTTCATGTACCTTTATCGACCTGAAATGAGCCCTTTAAACAAAAGAAGCTCCATCAATTAAGAAAAAGGAGCCACATTTATTCGAAGACCTGATGAACGTCCCACCACAAGGGCTTATATTAATGAGCATGCTGCAGGTGCTACAAGTGCATGAAAAAAGACAGAACAGATTGATGTAGGGCACGCATCCCAGGTCTGAAAGCACAAACTTTGACACACAAAGCACATGAGCAGGAGCCGGCGCAGGGCACTCCTCTTACGCTTTAAAGCACGAGTTGCAAAGGCTGAATTAAACAGTCTCACACAAACACACTTACATGGCAAAGTTTCGAGCACACCTTTTTGGGGAGCATCCCTGAGGGTTGAAGTGCACCAGGCTTGCACCCTAGAGCGCCCCGTGTTGTGTAGTCTGTGTATCCCTGATAGGAAACAAAGTAAAGGCAGCAATTGATGAAACGCAGCGCACATATAGAGAAAACCATCAGGGTTTGGGACAACTTGGAAAATGCTTCCGGTGGAGGTTGCGGAGAGGTCAGGCAAACTTGTGTTGTTGTGAAGGGCCAGTCACCGGGGCCAAAAACGACAACATTGATCATCTGAGCACCACCTGAGATGCCAAACAAAATGAAGGAAACTTAGCAAGGAATAACTCCTTGGTAAATGCGCTTGCCATGCACCTCTGGCACATATTTGTTGCAACTTTCGACTGAGTAAACTTATACTTACTTAAGAAAGCGCAAAAGCGACACCATGAACTTAAACTTGCATGCGCATACGCGCACACACACATACACACATATATTATATATAATGCGTACGCACACACACCTCTGGTACTAGCCCATCCCATGCAGCAGTGAGACGCAGGCTGCGCAGGCCTTGCAGCACACCAGACCCAACACACTGGTTCAGCGAATCAGAATGCGTCAACAACAGTGATGCTGGATGCAGCATTGAGGGGCGGGTGACATGGAGCTCGAGATCCTGTGGGTGAGCAATTAAGAGGTTAGGTTAGCAAGCAAGCCCGCAAATGTGTGTGTTTGCACACAGTGCATGCGCGCGCAGGCACATATGAGCACATGTGTATGAGGTGTGCTTTTTCAAGTGCTGTACGGCTTTGAGCTTTTTCATGGAAATGATAAAGGGCATGAAATGGACCTGCAGCCACATGAGAAATCCATTTTAGTAGTACATGATAGCCTACACTTCCATGCACGTCATAAAGCTGCTAGGAAGCGTCATAATGCTTCAGAAGGGGCTTGACTCACAATATGGTGTCTCTTGCGCGCAAATAACTTGTGTGGAATGTGCATGGGCATGTTGTAATAAACAAGTCATGCAAGTTGTGATGTCAGTATGAATGCCATGACACAAGCAGGCAATTGCAGATGAACCAACAACTAGCATGCCTCAAGCGCGCTTGAACATTGAGAGCCCTGTATCAACTGCACAGAGAAATAGTGGTAAATACTTCATCTGTTTACGTTACCTGAAGAGCAGGCATTGCCTGGGCCACCATGGCATCAAGCACAGGCTCCAAAGACTGCAACAACACAATGTCTTGCACACAATGAGTGAAGAAATTATAAAATGGAGCACGGGACAGAGGTACTGTACCGATACAAAAGCATAAACTTACAATACAGGGCTTTTCTAAGGCTTGGTAGGCAGCGTTGAACACCAAGCCTCTGAAATATGTGCAAGACAGCTGGCATTGTAAGTGCTTTGATGGATTGCTTTAGTCGGCCATTTGAAAAGTAGGTAAAGAGCGTGCTTATTTTCATGGCAAGACTATCAAATCATATAGGGGCTAGGCCGACATAAAACCCTTCATAACAACTGCCAAAAACAATCGTTGGATTTAAATCCTGATGTGTTTGGCACGCAGGAAGCGCAAGACAGGCAGTCAATATGTACCTAGCATTTAGCATTACCTCACACAGGCAGCTTGCAGCCATCGCTCAACAATTGCATTCAACTGTTCGTAATAGACCCTACAGGCTTGAAATCAATAAATCAGTGCAAGAACATGTTTGCCAGAAATATTGAGCAAACAACTGTTGCATCTTCTTGCTCGTGCTGGCTACCAATCCCTCTTGAAAACGCGTCATGTATTCATCTTCTTCAAGGAGGTTGGAGGCAAAGGAAGACTCAAATAAATGGAAACAAACCGCAGTAAACCACCATTTAAATAAGTTCAGAAGAAAAAGGTTATAATAAATATGAGCCCCATCCACCAAGAAAGATGCTCTTGGGATGAGAATATGTTAGCCTGACAGCAATCTTTAAGAGGCTGGCTTTTTTTGCCTCGTTAGATAGATGCTGCAACTTGCAGTGCAAGAGTGAGAAAAATAGGCTTGCCTCTGGATTTCACTGCGTTTTCACCTCATTCCTTGTTGACAACGACCCGATTGGAACAAGACAGCGTTTGATTCACACCACTCTTAACAGATGGTCTGCCTGCAGCCAGGTCATGCGCATTGCCTCTCTGCAAGATTCATTTTGTGTAACTCAACAACTGGTTGGGCTGCAGATGGCACTGTGTAGATGCATAATGGCATGATGGCATGATGCAAAGAGAGCCCCATATCTGTGGGTGACACTCAGCTTGTTAAAGATGGGCCGACTCACCAACGGGTCAGCCTGTAGTCGACACTGCAGACGTGTGAGGGAGCGCAAGGAGGGGCCCAGGTCTGCTGTGCTTGCCTCCCCCAGGGCCCCAAAGCTCATTGGTGTGCCTTGGGCTTGGCCACTGCTATAGCTGTCGTGCGCCATGGCACTGGGCCTGTATGTGCATTGGAATAGAAGTCTTGCACATGATGTGCTTGGTTTCAAGTGCTGCCTTGGGCTCAGCCAAGGCTGCAGCTGTTGTGCGCAATGGCAGATGCTGGGCCAGGCAGATGCCTTGTGCAAGCAAGAACGAAGAAGACACAAGCAAAATTGAAGTATTGAAGTAGGGAATCGAGGTGAACCCACTGGTTCTTTTGGCTTTGAGAGGGTGTTTCTGCGGAAGTGTGAGGAGGAAGAGCAGAGCCAGTAGGCCAGATTCATGGACAAGTTTTTGTTGCAGCATGAACACGCATTGCTGATTTTTCCTTGAGGGATTAAAAGGGTAGGGAGTGCAACTCCGTGTGCAGCTCGACTTGTGATGCCGCGGTTGACAACGCTAACGTGCAACACACACAAAAACAGGTCGCCATGCCTTGAATGCTAACATCCAATAACTGCATCCTACCTGTTCCAAAAAGGGACTTGCATAATTTGGTGGCAGCTATTTGAGGTAAAACATTCCATGCCTTACAAAGACATTCACAGTACATGTGATCATCCCGCACCCCTCCCGCACCCCTCTCATCAATTATTTCTTGCGCCATGCAATGCCACACTTTGCTGCAGGGTTAGCCTCCTGCATTGAACAATCCTTAGAATCGTGAATAACAGTTCTTCTTTTTTCCGTACTTTCCTGCAGCATCTAAAACAATCATTCTTAGGTTGTCCAGCAGTCATCCGGCCTTCCTCAAAAACAGGACTCTTGCGGTATGATCTAAAAACACTACGGTACCCATTAACTGCATCCCACCTGATGCAGCTTTTGGAGGAACAGGCCACCATGCCTACAAAACATCATCCCATTAACTACATAGCACCTGGTCCAACAAGGGACATGCATACTTTGGGGCAGTTATTGAAGGAAGAGAGTGAATTTGGTTAGCCAGCCATGTGCAATAACACATATCATCCTCTGGAATCTGCCTTCAACCCACCAAGTTTCTTGCGCTTGTGGGAAGCGCTGCAGCTGCTGACCGAGGTCAAGGCTGAGGTCACGAAGGGAGGGAACCACCAGCTGCAGGCAATAATAGCTACCACACACTAATGAACATGCAAATCAAAGGTGCCTTGTGAAGTAATGTGAGGAAGGCACCAGACGCAGGCAATCCACACAGGAAGCCTTTAGAACATGGTCAGATTAGATGTGCTGCAGGCAAGACTAAGGCCAAAACGATACTCAGGTAGCACGAAAGAGGTACAGCATGAGTCACTCACACATACTTAATTCCATACCCTTTATTTGTTGTGTAAACATGAACAGGCAACCAAACCGATGACTCCCAACATTGCCGCCATGCATTTTGCGCATGGACGCACAAGCTACCCAACATTGCAGCTCTCCACGTTTGGTTTCTTCAACTTGCAGGACATAAATGGCTAGACATTGACACTATTACGCTACTGAACTACAACCACCGTGAGTTGTGTACCCTACCTGAGGCCACTTGGCTCTCCTGCGTGCAGCGCCTTTGAGGGGCACACATGCATGTGCGCATGCACTTTGACCAGGCCCTTGCAGCTGCTGTTGCTGGTGCTGCTGCTGACCTTGCAGCCTTCCCTCTTCGGCCCCTTGCTCCATGCTGTTGTACACGTGTCTTACTGCAGGGAGCTCACCATCATGCAACCTAGCCAGAGGGGGGGGAGCATGCAGAGAGATCAACCGAGGAAGGCTCAAGAGAGGGCTTCTGGTGTGAACAGGGCAACGGGCATGCTGGGTAGTCCAGTGCCCCTGCTGAGGCTCCTCTTGTTCCAGGCATTGTTGGGGTCGGAAAGTGGCTCCTACAAAAAGGATGTTGGGCATGGTTGCTGTGTCTGGTCGAGATTGCAAGCCTGTTCAACGCGGTGTCGTTCAATAGTTACACCAGAAAGACAAATAAGAGGCTTCTGCATTTACCTACAAATGGTCTATTCAAAAATGTTGCCTGTTGTATGATGCCGACTGAGCGCCTACCAGCCCACGAGCTCTTTCAGTGCTGCTACTATTCTGTGAAGGGTAACAGCACCTCTGGGAGGGTTCTGCGGGATTCAGCAGGATACTTCTGCGCTCATTGCAGGGAACACAGTAAGGAAAGAGAAGACTAAGCCAGCCCCCCAAAAGGCTGCTTGCATTAAAGAAAGGTTCCCTGACTAGGGAGCACAGTCCAGTAGAAGCAGGCCCTACAGATTTCCTACCTTCAGTGTAGCCTTGTTGTGCCAGGTTACACATGCTGCTGTTCACTGGGAGACTTGTGGGAATAGTGAGGGCAGTAAGGCGAGTGAGCACGCTGATGGGCAGCGCCTGCACAGATGAACAAGAAACAGGTACGAAGGGTGTGACAGCTTGAACAGGCTCACAAGAACAGGCTTGCAAAGTCACGACAGGCTTACAGAGACACCAACACACAAACAGATGCAGAGGTCTTTTACTGTTTGCACTACCTTCAGCAACAAGTTCCTAAGAGGTGCAGCATTTCAGATCAGCAAGGAGTGTTTGAGGGTTGCAGCATGTAAGGCCATCAAGCACTCAAGAGTGCAGCACGTCAGCGGCAAGTGTCTGAGGAGTGAAGTGCGTGAGGTCAACAAGCGCTTAGGGGTGCAGCATGTGAGGCAAACAAGCACTTTGGGGTGCAGCATGTCAGATCAACCAGCGCTTAGGGGTGCAGCATGTCAGCAAGAAATGTGAAAGGGGTGAAGCATGTCAGATCAACAAGCGCTTAGGGGTGAAGCATGTCAGGCCAAACATCATGTCTGATCCAAAAGCGTATTGGGATACAGCAAGTCAGATAGAAAAATGCTCGAGGCTAGATCTTGCACAATCTGCAAAAAATGGATTTTCATTACATAAAGTATGAAGCAGCAGGAAACTATATGAAAGTCTCAACAGAGCAGAGCAGAGCAGAGCAGAGAGAGAGAGAGAGAGAGAGAGAGAGAGAGAGAGAGAGAGAGAGAGAGAGAGAGAGAGAGAGAGAGAGAGAGAGAGAGATTAAAAGAGCATGCGCATACACTTTATGAGTATAATATAAGTTTATGCAGGAAAGACTGAAAAAGACACTGGACAAGACGAAAATGAGGCAAGGCCCCAAGCCACCCCATCAGCAGCAATGTGACAAGCGGCGGAAAGTAGCAAAGACCCTGCAAGGCGCACAGATTGCCCTCGAGCAAACTGAAAAATAACATTTTGACCAAAATGGAGGCATTAGGCACAAACAATGGAACTCACAAGAGCAAAATTGCTGTGAAATTGAAGGAGGTGTCTAGATCTGCACACCTGCAGAGATCCCAGGTCCTCCCCAAGCTCCAAGCTGGACAGCAAGGGCAGCTGTTGCAGTGCATGGGCTAGGGTGACCTCACACACCCAGCCACCTAGCTTTAGGCATGACAGCCGCTTCAGGTTACTCAGAACACTGATCTCTGTGTGCCTGCACGCAGCACAGAGCTACTGTGTCTACAACGACAAGCATACATATGACACAGGGAGGTGCTGTTGGACAAAACGCTGATCTGCGCACATAGTTGTGCAGGAACAGACTTCGTACTCCTTGTCTGGCCGCTCAAAACGTTGACCTTGTGCGCCTGCACATGGCCCAGTGATCACAATGGTACACTAAATTGCAACAATACAAAAGACCAGAGCATGATAATGCTGAAACTTTTGGCGACCAGTGAAAGCACAGAATCCTGTGTGCCTGTTCATATGGCCCAGTGAGTACAATTGCACATGACAGAAAGTGATCGTAGTGATACGTAACGGTGTTGGCTCAAAACTCTGATCTTTGTTAGCCTGTACGTGGCAGAAAGATGCAAACCAGAGGCACAATGGTACATTACCCTGGCACGTTTTTACAGCAATGCAAAAGAGTAACACAGCAATTAGTCAGGGTAGTGACGTGGTTACAGTGGTACATAGAAGTGGCAATGTGAACCACTGTAATCAGGTTACAGTGAGTACAATGACAATTACGCATGACACAAGCAGATATTGTCGGACACCTCACGCTCATCATTGCATGTATGAACCCTCTCAAACACCATGACCAGGTGCAAATTGTTCAGGATGGCAGGGGTATCAGACTCTTTATCCAGATCTGATCATAAATGATACAAAATACTACTAAATGTTGGGAGGTATGTTCACACACATACGCACGCACACACACACACACACATGCACACAAACACACGCATGCACACAAACACAGGAACACACACAAACACAAGCACGCACACAATCACACACACAACACACCTTGGCACTTGGAGGTCTGCCATGTGCATGTCCTCACCCACAGTGCACTGCAGGGAGCTGAGGGCCGTAAGGCCAGCTAAAGCAGGCAGCAAGGTACCTGGAGTGAGGCCCATCTTCAAGCGCGCCTGCACGTGACAAAGGCAGGGATATGGGATATGGGAAAAAGCCCTCGAGGCAGGGCGCGAGGCCCATCTTCATGCGCACCTGCAGGTGACACAAGCAGAGGCTTTCATGCACCTCCTGTCAGTTGCTGCTTTGTTGCACATGGGCTGATCTAGTGCAACTGCCAGGCAGTAACCTGGCAGGCTCCGAATTGGCGCCCCGGACATCTGAGCTCATGGCATCCATAGCTAGCATACATGCATTGTAAATGGCAAGAGGGTGCATGGCACCCACCAGGTGGCGACCTGGCAAAAGTGCTAACAAGGCACCCACCAGGTGGCGACCTGGCAAAAGTGCTAACAAGGCACACACAGAGCTCATGGCACACACTCCACAAGGTCAAGCACCGCAGGACTCATGGTACTCATCCACGGCTTGCATGCATGCATAGTTCCAAGCAGCCTGTACATTGCACGCACCATGTGGCGACCTGACAAACTCTCCAGGCATGCGGTCAGAGCCGGCAGCTTGGCGATGGAGGGGTCATACCAGTGGAGAGACAGGCTTGTCAAACCATCACCAAGCCTGAAGACAAGGTACAAATGGCAAACAAGTAAAAGGTGATAAGGGGTGATGGGCAGGTCATACCAGTGCAGACACGGGCTTGAAAGACCATCACCAAAAGCCTGGAGATGACAATGGACAAATTTTGCTTACAGATAGATTGACAAAAGGGTATGTTGACGCATCTGTGGCCCATGCTGAATTGCAGGGCTGTCATATGATGTGCCTCATATCCCATCTAAACTTGCCTCCTTTCTGGTGGGCAGTACAAGGAACGCATTCACTGTACGGTTTGCAAGCAGGCCAAGGCACACTGCACCTGCCATGATATTCAGTTGAATCTTGTGTGGTTGCATTGCATCAAAGCGGAGGGCATCCAGGCTCGCGGACTCAAAAATAGTCAGTGCTGGTCGCATGTGCACCTCAAGGCTCTCACAGCAGATCAAATGGAACCGTAGATATGTGTGTGCACCACAAGGCTCTCTCAGCAGATCAGATGGAATTGTAGACATGTGTACACATCAAGGGCAGCGCAATTGAGCTTGCTAGCAAGTGCATGTCAAGCTTCTCATGGTAAATCATATGCAATCGCTGGCGCTGTTGCGGCGAGACAACGCATGTTCATTACCAGTCCAACGACTATCACACCCATGCCAACATGTTCGTTTATGTAAAACCAAAAATGCCAACATGTGGTAAGGTTCCACGCACTTTGCCAGTGAGTGCTAAAAGGTCTCAAGCAGTCCCAAAGCTAGGCAGCAAGCGTCAACATTGAAAACAATCAATGTCGATGTCCAGTGGCACACACTTTGCCAGTAGGCCCAAAGTGGTCAGCAGCAGTTCCAATGCAGCACAACCCTAATGTCCAAACATTTAAAAGTAAGGGGCGCAAACCTTGCCAGCGAGTCCCAAGTAGTCTTGAGCAGCCCCAATGCTGCAGCATGAGCCTGCTGGTGGCGTGTGCGGGGCACATCCACATCCACCTCCAGGCTGACACACATGCCAGGAGGGGGTGAGGAGGTGACTCTGTACGCATGTGGTTGGAGCCCTCCTGGACCTACTGGACCTGAAGGCTCAGCCTGCTTACAGCACGAGCAAAAGCAGCATGAGCATGAGCAGCAGCATGAGCAGCAGCAGCAGCAGCAACAGAAGCAGCAGCAACAGCACTGTGGAAGACACGACTGTGCGGAATTCCCCTTGTTTGGATCAAGAAATTTGTTGGGGCCCTTGGGGTCACATATGTTAGAGCAAGAATGTCGGTCACGGGGATCAACCTGCAATTGTGGATGAAAGGGGGGAGATGGAGAATGATGTGTACTGTTGGCTATACCAAGCCTTCTTTGCTTGCTATCAATAGCAGCATCAGCAGCAAGCCACTCAAGTTTGGATGTTGCTGCTGGGTCATCTCTGCTGGTGGAATGACACTGGTGAATATTTGTAGCCACTGCTGGATCAAAACTTAATCTTCAGCTATATCAGAGGCCTGGAAGAGCTTCAGCTTAAATTCCTTGCACAATTTGACCATGCGCATCAAACTTCCTGAAACTGTGTACATTCAAAAAAAAGGGCAGTACACTTTGACAGAGGAGCATTGCAGCCTCGCACAATCTTCCTTGCCTGACAAAGGAAATAGCCAGGTTAGTCGAACGCAGAGATTTGCGGCTTCTTTGGAGTAAAATAGTTTTTGTAACAAAACATATGTATTATCTACTAGATAACTTAGTAAAGTGATTCAAACATGCGCAAGATGTATTGTATTCACGAGCCAGGTCCCTCACTCACCTTCGACAAGTTTTTGGACGTAAGATCTGGCATATCTTAGTCAAAAAGATTATGCACAACTGACGCAATAATACAAGGATCATACAGGCAAAAACATAAGTTTGCCTTGCAAGCAACCCACTGCATAATGCTCTCGCAGTCGGGCCCCATGCCTCCGAGCGATGACTTCCAGAGAAGAAAACAGCTGCTGCACTCGTGAGGGCAGCGAGTTCACCCCCTCACCGCGCTGTCCATGCCTGAACCAAAGATAAATGACAGGAACGGAAAGTAGGGAGAAGGGTTTTAGGGTTTGAGGCTTCACCCCCTCACCGCCAGTGCATGCACAGACAAGGGATGGACTGGTAAAACATGTTTATGAGCAAAGAGAAAGGTTGTGCAAGACGCCTGTGGTTGTTCAAGCAGACAAGGGATGAAGTGGGAAAACATTTATAAGCAAAGACAAAGGTTTTGCAAGACGCCTATGATATGTGAGAAAAGGCTTAGCTAAGGAGATGAGATGTGTGCTTACTTGGACACTAAAGTTAAGCATTCAAATTGCCGTCTCATTGATAAACTCAAATCAATGATTTCAAGCCTTCAAGTTAATTCAGGATGCAGGACAGTACCAAACAGCTCGCTGCAAACACGTGCATGGCTGCTTGATTTGGTTCAGCGGGATTTATATGGCTGAATCACACAGCGATTGTTTTCTGGGCAGAGCTGCTTAGTTGTTGGCTTCGCAGATGCGGGCGAGCCCAAAAGCTGCTCTTGGGTCTGCTAATCAATCAATGCCTGCTTCTGCAATCCATCATGGTTTCCTCTTCGCACGATATAGATTAGGCAACAGCTTCCATGCTCTCTTGATGAGGGCCCTTTGATGGGGAACTTTGCTGGCTTGCTAGTTAGGGAACCTTTCCTTAAGGCATGTGGTTTTTTGGGTTGGCGCAGTCTTTTCTTTCTTTTCTATCTCTTGCTTGGCGCCTTCCACACCTCTCACCAGCCTGCTTGCAAGCTTGCAGCCTTATGAATTTAATTTAATTTCATCTAATCAAGCCTGCAGCTCACCCTGCTTCTTTCACACCCACCTAGAAAGTAGGCGAATCGATACGTCTCGAAGGGTGGGGTAGGTAGATGGCAGCAGTGCAAAATCAGGAGGTGGCATAAGGCAGTCAGGGGGTTTGTCCCTGGAAATACAGAAGATTGGCATAAGGCCTTCAGGGGTTGAGAGAAATGGCAGTCAGCTGGCTTGTCCATGGAAGCACAGTGTATTATGTAGATGGAGTTCTGGACAGAGAATGACAACAAAAGAATGATAATGCTGTGCACACAAGTACACCAGAGCACTTTTAGATGCACTTGCTGAGATTGACTTGTACTCGCAGGGAAATGAAACCCTTGTTTCAGAAATAGATGTGGCAAAAATGGTCAAAAGGCAATCATACGAGCCCCAGAGTTGGACCTACGTATTCACTGCAACAGATCTAGTAGTGAAGCTTAAAAGATTCCATGAAATGTAAATAAAGTTCATCACAAGTGACATTTGCATTTCCTTGGTCCAGAAGGTTTGAGCCAAGGCTGTGGACAGCAAAACAAAAGAGAAAAAGGAAACAACAATGCACTAGTCCACAAAGAGCATTTCAAATATGCTCGGGTAATGATTGGGATTTGCCACAGCCGTGCTTACTTGGCCTGAAAAAGCTTGGATGCGCCATCAACGTATCTGTTTAAGTTCACTTTGCATTTGCTGTTGACAATAGTAAGCTCTTCATCAGCAACCATTGTTCAAAAAATTGGAAAGTAAACAACTTCCTTTTGAGTGGCTTTCGAGTTTATACAAGACAAAAAAAAAGAGAGAAACAAAAGAGAAAAGAGAAGACTGCACCAGCCAAAAAGGCCTCGTGAATAGTGGAAAGGTTTTCTAATTAGCAAGCTGACAAGGGTCTCACTTAAGGACCCTCCTAAAACCTACATTTGACACAGCTACCCTAGGAGAAAGCCAGAAGCAGAGTAAATGGGGATCTGGAGGGTTGTCAGCCATGCTATGGACGTCCAGGCTTTCCTTTCTCCATACAAAATAAGGTGTGGCACCACCCACCTGCTCTGGATCATGTCCTGCTGGAATTGTGTTGTATTGGGGCAATGTAGAGAAATCTGCCATAGGGCCTGAGGTAGGCTTTGTTTAGCAGCAACAAGAAATATTAGCAGGCCATCATTAGCTCAATCAAATTACTGTCGAAATTGATGCTTAAACTCCTGGGGCAGCACATCTTGAGCGGGACTGCTGACACTGCTCACCTGCCACTTTTGAAAATGGCGACGCTCTTAACACTGCTCACCTGCCACTACTCACCTACCACTGTTGACACTGCTCACCTGCTACCGGTGACAACGCTCACCTGCCACTGGGTTGTGCGGATGGTTGCGCACGCGGCCTCAGCACTCTCTGGCCCTCCCTTTGCTGCTGCTGCTGCTGCTGCTGCTGCTGAGGGTCAGAGGACAGCTGGTGTGGAGTGACAGACACACGTGTCACAGCCTGAAGGGAAAGAAACACACATGATCATTATGAGATTTATTACATCAATATTGCACTTCTGGGGCATAATAGTAAAGCAGCTTCTCTGAGTCAGGCAGTCCCAGCAAAGGTGTGACAGTGCCAGCGATTTGTAGTGGCAAACATAGAACATTTATTTTTGGGGAGTGCATCGTGTGCAGGTCATGAGCTTGCAAAGCATCTGTGGTAATACTTTTGCACCTAAAACTGCTAACCCCACCTTTTTCGAGTAAAAATCAAATAAGTAAAATTTCAAATAATGGAGTACAGGATTTTTACAGCATTGGCACAGCCTTCTTCTACAGTTTAGTGCTGTACTTTTGAAAAACATGGAGTGATTTGCTCAGGGGTTGGTTGCGCTTAAGAATGGAAACGTCCTTTTTTATTCGGAAATCCACAGGTAGATTACGTTTCTCTCCCAGCTTCTAACATCGTATATTAAGCATCACAAACTGACTGATTTAGAGAGTCCCACACGCGAGAGGCATGGCCTAAGAGCACTCCCTTCTTGCATGCTGGGAAGTGCCCTAAACAGACCTGTACTTTTAATTCATCATCAATTTGATCAATTTGAAGTGGGTACTGGTAAATTTAAACACACCTGCCGCATGAGGTCACGCCATCGCCTGCACACCAAGCGAGCAACCTGCACAGTCGACAGGGTTGGCACAGACATGCTTTAGCTTATAATTCTGGATGTGCTGGAATCAAAGGCCGCATGACTCATGTCTGTTGCCACATACCACCTTAACAATGACGAGCAGGTCAGCAGATAAGGGCGGAAATTAGGGTTTCTGGATGCAGTCACTGGCAAAGTGTGGACATCACTCACACAAAGTGTGGACGTCACTCACACACGTCCTGTGCATTTTTCGGTGAGGCAACCTTCATTGCATGCCAAGAGGTGGGCCATGCAGGCAGAAAGCCAGATCCTTGGGCAAAGAGAAGATATTAGAGAAGGGCACACTCACTGCTTGGTCTCCAGCGGCCATGTGACTACCGATCACCTGCAGCAGCAGCATGGCACCCGATACAGGAATTTGTCAGATTCGGTTCGCAAGTGAGCAAAAGCGTGCGAATGAGCATGGCTCTGAGCTCATGCATGCCTTTTGAATTCAATACAAACCAGGGGAAATTTTGTGTTGCAAGCTTCCTTCCGTTTATGTTAAGCATGCCATGCTGGTGATGCAGTTTGAAAATGACATTTGGCATGGATGCAGTGTGTGAGTGATTCTCAGATGCAAAGAGAGCCGTTAACCAACAAATTCATTTGCGTACATATCATGTTACCCTCCTTTCATTTTGGCCTCCTTTCTAACTTACACAAATCAGCTCATCAGGCAGAGCCCGTAAATAGGCATAGGTGCGCTCATCAGCTGAGGGGTCCAGCTCCAGATGTTGAAGATCAAACATGCTTGACATTTTGGGTTGATGTAATGTTCCAGGAGCCTTCTTGAAAAGGATGGGAAGTCAACACCAACTAATTCAGTTATGACTGGTCAAACTGAGGTCCAAATTTCAGGAATTCCCTCTACGCGCCAGACAGTCGAATAATTTTATTTTTATGGAAAATCAGTATGGTCGGGTTGTCTTGAAGGGCGCACTGCATAGACCGTAACTTACTGAGGTGAGAGGCAAGCAGGGGGAGGCCGCATCACACTTGTAATGCATTTGTCTTGTGTTGATGCATGTTTAAACATATGCACGCGCGCGCACACGCACACGCACGCACACACACACACACACACACACACACACACACACACACACACACACACACACACACACACACACACACACACACACACACACACACATACACACACGCACGCTCACACGCTCACACGCACGCTCACACACACACACATGCACACACACACACACACACACACACACACACACACACACACACACACACACACACACACGCAGACACACACACACAAAGACACACACACGCACCTACACGCGCACACAAACGCGTGCGCGCGTGCATGTGCTTGTGCAGGTGCCTTCACATTTGTTTGCAAACAGGGCCATTTCCCGATGGCATTCTTCAAGAAGCTGGCCTCCCCTTTCAAGGGGAAAGCAGCAAGAGAGGAGGAGAAACTTGGGATTGCTGAGTTCAAACGGCAAGAGGTGTGTCTTTACTTCCCCCTTCAACAATCTGAGGTGTTACTTGGCAATCAAGTTTGGGCTTCGCACACTTTTTAAACACAGGTGCATATGCACATGAATTGGGCAAAAAGCATTGTGAGCACGCACTTAGCTTCAGAATTGCAGGATATCCATCCTTTTTTTCCCCTCTCATAGTTACAGCATAACCTGCTAACATGTGAACACAAGGCGCTCAAACACATTTGACACGCTCACACACACACACACACACACACCACACACACACACACACACACACACACACACACACAGGAGGAGCGGCTTTCTGCTGCCAGAGCCAACCTTCAAGCAGGACGACGAGAGAGCCACAGCATGTCCTCGCTGAGCTCCCAGGCGAGTGTGTGTATGTGTGTGTGTGTGTGCTTACTCGCAAAGTAATGCCAGTGCAACTTAGACCGCCTGTCAGACCACTGCCTGTAGTGACCTGTCCATTTAATCCATCAATGTCTATTAATACACTTTGCATGGAGGTTTGGGGGAGGTAGGATGAAACAGAGATAGAGGGGGGCCCAGGCAAAGAGGAGAACCCATCTACACGCACTCCACTGATCCACGTTGAAGGGCAGTACCCTCCATGCCATATCACTGATCCACATCGAAGGGTAGTACCCTCCATGCCATATCACTGATCCGTGTTACAAAAGGCATACCTGCATGCATCTGCGTGCTCTCCATTGATCTGCACCGAGGTCGGCATACATGCATGCTTCTGCATGCCCTCCACAGATCTGCACTGAGGATAGCGCACATGCATGCGTATTTACTGAGGATACCGCAAATGCATGCATCTGCACTAAGGATAGCGCACGTGCATGCATCTGTGCTGAGGATAGCGCACATGCATGCATCCGCACTGAGGATACTGCACATGCATGCATTTGCACTGAGGATGCCACACATGCATGCATCTGCACTGAGGGTAGCGCACATGCATGCATCTGCACTGAGGATGCCACACATGCATGCATCTGCATTGAAGATGGCATACTAAAATACTTCTGCACGCCCTTCACTAATTTGTAGGGTGTATTCTTGTATGTACAGTGTCTAAAAGCAGTATATAGTATATATACAGGTACAGGTATGTATAATATGACTTGGCCACAACACGAGAGTATTGACATCATTTTTACACGGGGTAGGGTTGTTTACCCCCCCCCTTCCCGCCCCAGAATCCGCTGCTCATGTTGCTGGACATAAATGTTGAAGTGTGAAATGAGTGAATCATATCATCCTTACACATGCAACTATTCTTGTGGGCTGTTGATGCCCAAATACCAGTCCCAAGTATGTACACTGTCTCTAACTGAGGCACTTCAAAAGTGCTGTCAAATAACTAGCTTAAGCCTATGAAGCTGCACACAGTGGCTGTCCACAAGACTGGAAGAAAGCATTCAAGCCCAAGGCATCCATCAGGCTGCTCTGGCACATCCGATCGCTCCTCCTAAATCCGCTTATCCTGTTCAGGGCTGTGCATGATGATGTCTTACATGAGGTGCCAAGCTGTTGGATGGCCTGGGCGGGGTTGGCTGGCTGATAATGTCTTGCATGAGGTGTTGTGATGTTGGATGGCCTGGGCGGGGTTGGCTGGCAGATGATGCCTTACATGAGGTGCCAAGCTGTTGGATGGCCTGGGCGGGGTTGGCTGGCAGATGATGTCTTACATGAGGTGCTAAGCTGTTGGATGGCCTGGGCGGGGTTGGCTGGCAGATGATGTCCTTGCACTCTTTGCGCCTTGCATCTGGCTCCCAAATCACATGACATTTGCATTGAGTTCAAGAACTCAGCGCTTTTTGAGTTTCCTACTTCAAAACTGTGTTCTAGTGTACAAGGCCCAAAAGTATATAACAGTATACGCAAGTATCCTAATTTTGCACCCTTCTAATCTGTATCAAGGATAGCATGCATACATGCATGCATGCATCTGCATGCGCTCCACTGATCTGCTCTGAGGTTGGCACACCTGCATGCATCTGCACAGCGTTTTCTGTGTGATCTGCACTGAGGCTGGCATACCTGCGTGCATCAGCATGCCAGTCACTCATCTCATTGAGGATAGAAAACCTGCATGCATCTGCACAGCGTTTTCTGTGTGATCTGCACTGAGGCTGGCATACCTGCGTGCATCAGCATGCCAGTCACTCATCTCATTGAGGATAGGAAACCTGCATGCATCTGCACGACCTCCTCTGATCTGTCTTGCAGGCGCAACGCGCTCACATAGCCCCTGCCGCCAGCAATAGCGGCAACCTGTCTTATGTGGCGAATCCGGCCATCCATGCTCCCCAGACCCCGCGACGTCAGATCTCTGATGGAAACCTGTCCTACCATGGTACCGGGCCTGGGGCACCACCTGTTCCTTCACCAAAGCTGACGCCCTGGAAGAAGTTGAAGGAGACCTTCAGGTGTGCTGAGGGCCTGCGCTCGTCCTGGTGGCATTTCCAGTAAAAGAAGCTGAAGAGGACCTGCACATTCTCATGTGATGCTCTGATGGAAGAAGCCAAAGGAGAGGACCTGCTCTTGTCCTGGTGGGAATCCGGGGGATAGAGCTGTAGGAAAAGACCTGCGCTTGTTGTGGTTATGTTCTGATGAAGGAAGGTGAAGAAGAGGAGAAGCTAAAGCAAAGAATCTGCGCATGCTCTGGTGGGTTTTTTTGGTGGAAGAGACTGAGCAAAACCGTCAGTTGTGCCCAGGACCTGCCCTTGTCCAGGTGATGTGATGGAAAGTGGACACTGAGATTTTAAATGGGCGCTTTTGCCAGCCACTTTGTCCAGAAGGCGTGCCTATAGGCTGTACTAATGCTCCACCCTCGGACTCTGTGTACCGGGCAAAGGTGGCAGTGCAGACCAGCGCCTCAGCCTTGATAGCGCTTGAAGGTGGAATCCTCGGAGCTGTGCTTTTTTCATGCTACTCATAGCACTCAGTGCAAGTGTGGAGCAGCTTCTTAGTCTCAATAGCTGTCCAGAGGATTACTGGCGCTGCAAAGATAGGAATGCACAGGCAGGAATGCTGCTGCAAGTGCTGAATTGACAGGTAGGCTTCAAGCGCTGAATTGATAGCAATCCATGAAACCCAAGGGGGGCACTGGTAACACATAAATGCTTGACTCAGTTAAGCTGCTTCGCACAGCAGCAGCTGCTGCAGCTGCTTATCTAGGGCACTGCAAGCAAGGAGTACCAGAGAGTCGTGTGTGCACCTTTGAACTACATGGAGTAATGCCGCTGCACATGAAAAAGATGAACAGGTAAAGGCTGCTCTGCAGGAATGTGATCGCAAGTGCAGATGGAAAAAAAAGGCGATGCAGGAAGGGTGCACCTGTAGATGAGAAAGAGGAACCAGTGAGGACTGTACTGCAAGAACGCGATTGCAACTGCAGACGAAAGGTACTGCAGGGAAGGAGAGTGCAGCTGCAGGTAAAAGAGATGAGCAGGCAAGGACTGCACTGCAAGAGTGCAAGTGCAGAGAATGGAGGGGGCAAAAGTACTGCAGAGAGGGGTGCAGCTGCAGGTGAGAAGCAGGGATTGCATTGCAAGAACAAGGTTGCTGCACTGCTGACCGGGTCCTTTGTGTGCTTGCTTCAACGCTCTGCGGCTGCTGCTGCTGCAACCACAGATAGAAAAAGGTGCTGCAAGAATAGGAGTGCTGACGCACTGAGCGTGGAAAGGGAAGAGCGGTACAAGCATTGCAACAATAGGAGTGCTGGCGTGCTGAGCGTGGAAAGGGAAGAGCGGTACAAGCATTGCAACAATAGAAGTGCTGACGCACTGAGCGTGGAAAGGGAAGAGCGGTACAAGCATTGCAACAATAGGAGTGCTGACGTGCTGAGCGTGGAAAGGGATGAGCGGCACAAGCATTGCAACAATAGGAGTGTTGACGCACTGAGCGTGGAAAGGGAAGAGCGGTACAAGGATTGCAACAATAGGAGTGCTGACGTGCTGAGCGTGGAAAGGGAAGAGCGGTACAAGCATTGCAACAATAGGAGTGCTGACGTGCTGAGCGTGGAAAGGGATGAGCGGTACAAGCATTGCAACAATAGGAGTGCTGACGCACTGAGCGTGGAAAGGGAAGAGCGGTACAAGGATTGCAACAATAGGAGTGCTGACGTGCTGAGCGTGGAAAGGGAAGAGCGGTACAAGCATTACAACAATAGGAGTGCTGGCGTGCTGAGCGTGGAAAGGGAAGAGCGGTACAAGCATTGCAACAATAGGAGTGCTGGCGTGCTGAGCGTGGAAAGGGAAGAGCGATACAAGCATTGCGACAATAGGAGTGCTGACGTGCTGAGCGTGGAAAGGGAAGAGCGATACAAGCATTGCAACAATAGGAGTGCTGGCGTGCTGGCCGCGTTTGACTCCAAGGATAGGAGCAAACATGTGGTGCGCAACTGCAACAACAGGAGTGCTGACCATGTCCCTTTTGTGTTTGCCACGTGCCCCAGAAAAGAAAAGAAAAATTACGCAGGCAACCAAAACGCTCTCCACATCAATCAAGGAATAGAGTTCACCTAGGGCCAAGGCCCCAGGTTGAAACCATTTACTCCTAAGGAAGGCAGGGCCAAAGCCGCAGCAGCAGCAGCAGCAGCTGCTGCTGCTGGCACAGATACCACAGCGTGCACGCAAGGCATCTATGCTGACCAACCTGCCTGCATACATGCATGCTGCATGCACCACAGGATGAAACCGCCCACTCCCAAGAAAGGCAGCGCAGAAGCCACAGCAGCTGCGACTGCAGACCAGGCGGCGCTGCAAGCGCAGCAGCAAAGCCTGGGCTCCAGGCCAGCAAGCATCCTCGGTCCTGTGGGGCCGCTGGCAGGGAACCTGCAGCGCCAGGTCCGTCACCTTATTCCCTGCGTTGCTGGCTTGAGAGTGACGTGCAGTGCATTTTATATACAGAGTAAGCCTGAGTGGGCCTCAGGCCAGCGAGCATCTTGGGTCCCGTGGGGCCGGTGGCAGGGAACCCGCAGCGCCAAGTTTGTGTATGCATTCCCCCTTGTGAATTGCCAGGATGTATAGGCCAGCAGGAGCCAGGCACGCAGACACGCAGTCAGTGCAAATACACAGTGATGCGATGGAAGTGGACACTGCAAGCGCACAGTCAGTGCCCCTCCCCTCCCCCTTTGGGTCCATACGCATCAAGCCTGCAGTGTCAAAAGGACTGTACACAATCATGAGCAAGACGAGCCTGCGTCCAGGTTCAGATAGCGCTCAGCACCACAGATCACCAGTGCCTAGGGCGATGGTGATGATGACCATGATGGTGATGATGATGATGATGATGTATGGTTTGTGCGTGTGTGTTACTTGTTATCAAAGTGTGAGTGATGAAGATTTTGTGTACCCTGAGCGGAGCCTCTCCTGACACAAAATCACACCCATGCTCCCTGGCTGCCCTCTTTGCACAGAGCTCTGGGCCATCGCAGGCCTCTCCTCGTGGGCCATCGCAGGCCTCTCCTCGAGGGCCATCCCCACAGCCCAGCCTGCCAACGCAGCTGCAACTGTCGCAGGCGTCGCGCGTGCAAGCGCCTTGGCAGCAGCAGCAGCTTCCTCAGCAGCAGATGCTTCAGAGGCCACCCCAGGCAAGCTCGCCACGACAGGCAAGTGTGTGTGTGTGTGTGCCAGGCAAGTGTGAGTGTGCTTGCAAATGCCAGGCAAGGGCAGGCGCCCTGGCAGCAGCAGCAGCAGCAGCTTCCTTAGCAGTAGATACTCCAGAGGCCACCCCAGGCAAGCTTGCCACGTCAGGCAAGCCAGGCAAATGCAAGTACGAGTGCAAGGCAACTGTGAGTGCCAGTATGAGTGCCAGGCAGCTGCAAGGTCCCTCTACCAAGACTGTCAGGGAACTCCTTTGTCCAGCATCATGCTCCACTGATGCTCAGACTCACCCACCCAGACTTGCACCCAGACACCCAGCATCATGCTCCACTGATGCTCAGACTCACCCACCCAGGCTTGCACCCAGACACCCAGCATCATGCTCCACTGATGCTCAGACTCACCCACCCAGACTTGCACCCAGACTTGCTGTGAAATCGATGCTGCTTCTCCTGGATGCTGCACCATTCCATTCTTCACTGTTTCCTGGCCTTGCCATGCCACAGGGGATTGCGCCGCCAGGTGCTGCTCCACTGCCTCTTAGCAACTTCTTGGTGTGCTGCCAGTTGCTGCTCCTTGCAGCTGTTAAGTGCGCTGCCAGGTGCTGCTCTTTGCAACTTTTTTAGTGCGCTGCCAGTTGCTGCTTCCATGCCTTTTTGCAACTTATTCTCCCCAGTACGGCTCACACAAAGTCACGTGTGTTTCCGCCATGCTCCCCAAGTCTTGTCACCTCACCTCCCATGGCAAGCGCACAGGACCTTCACAGAAAGCCACAAAGAGTCGTTTTCCCTGATTCAACCCATAATCCACCTCACCTCCCTTATGCATGCAAGCAGAGGCTCACATCTGCTTGCCCGTTTTGCTTCCGACCATCAGCCAAGCTCTTCTCATTTTGAATGTCTCTCCTCCAGTTAGAACAGTTTTCCCCCAAATTTTCCCCCTGGCACGTGCACCGCCCCCATGCTATCTTCTTCATCGTCCTCTTCATAGAAACTTTCTGAGAAAGCCACGATTGTCCAACTCTCTCCACCTCACCTCTCCTGCAAGCGCATCGTGTACCCTTTGGGCTTTCTATACTTGGATATAATCATCCTGCCACCTTTACATATTGGCTTTGATAACATATAACATTTCTGAGCATTCATTTCTTTTGGGTCAGCCAACTGCCACTTCAAAACATGCCAGACAGCATATGACACTGTCAAGCACTCGATATCTGGTTGCGAGCCGCCTGCCAACCTCACATGGTGGCCCAGATAGCATATGATGAGGAGGTTGATGGCTTTGATCTGGCATAAGGAGCAAAGACCACATCATCAAGTGACTCCTTTAAAGCTGCAGAGAAAGCCTTGGTCGAAATTGTGCTCTTATGAGCTCTGCATGAGCAACCTGCGGATAAGCATCCAAATCAATGATAATAATATGAAAATTGCACTGAGGGGCGTGTGTTCCTCTGGATGGTCAGGCAGCCAAATCAACAGTAAGCAACAGTAACAGTAAGCACACACACATATACACACATACGCACATGCAATGCAGGGTCCTCTGCAAGGCTTCATGTAACATAAAGCACACACATACACACACGCGCACGCACGCACGCGCACTGCAGGGTCCTCTGCAAGGCATCATGTAACAGGAAGCACACACATATACACACACATGCAGGGGCCTGTGCATGGCGTCGTGCAACAGCCGCAGCAGGGCATGCTGCCAATGCAGCAAAGGGTGCGGGATGGGTTATTGCATTACATTGGCGCGTTTGAATTTGTCCTCATTCCTAAGGAAGCTTGGAATGGAAGGAAGCATGCGACCTTGTTGGCTGGTGTGTTTTTTCCTTTTTTCTGTACTTATGTCTCAACAAGAACACACCCAGCTTGCACCTACCTGTTGCCTGTGTCTGGAGGCTTTCACACACAGCTTGTTAAGGCAACTGTCAGCTCTTGAAATGATGATCGCTGCATCCCATTTTAGACTGAGGGGTGTCTCAGTGAAGGCCTGCAAAATAGTTTGTGAAATCCCTCTATACGTGTGACAAGATGTGTTGCAGGAAAAAGCATTTAAGCATAAGCAGAACAGGCAATTTAAGTCAGGTCACGTTCTCTTTCCTGTCTGTCTGTTTGTGCAGAACATGATGCAGCATGGCATGCCGCGTCATGTAGGAAGGCATACCACATTCTCTGTTCTGTCTGTCTGTTTGTGCAGAACATAATGCAGCAAGGCATGCCACAGCAGCCAATTGCGCCTCAGCTCCAAGGCATGCCGGTGAGTGCCGTGTTCGTGTGTGTGTGTGTGTGTTTGTGTGTGTGAACTCATGTGCACAAGCATCTAATTGTGTGCACATGTTTTGGAGGGGTGCGTGTAATTTATGTTGTTTTAACGTGTCTGCCACTGCTTGTAGGTTTGCCAAGACCTTTGCTGTGTGTGGTGGATATCCAGGGCGCATGCATTTGTTCGGATGTTTGTTTGTACAGGAGTTGTGGCTAAATTAGCCAGGCTGCATGCTCATGCTTTTGAGGTCTGCTCACAATTGAGAGAGCAGCAATCCAGCCTCAGTTGCATGCCCGTTCTAAATACATGAAGAAGGAGACCAAAAATCCAAGCAAGTGGAAATGAAGGAATTCCAGCAGTATTCTGGAGCAACAAAAACATTTGTAATAAGATTTAAAACACAGCTTGCCAATCCTTTGAGCAGCTGGTAAGGTATGCACTGCCCTGTTCAGCACATAAATTCCTGCTTAAGCAGAACTTGTGCGCAGTGACTACTCAAATAGGTGAAGGAGTAGGCGCTCAAAACGTAAGCACTTATTCCTACATGATCTTTAGTCTGATTAGCTTTGTTAATTGACAGACACAAAAAATACAACTGTTTTCATATGGCTATAGAATTGCAAGCAACCAATAGTCGCTGCAGCAACAAGGTATCCCAGGATTGCAAGGTGTCCATATGGTCCCGTCTGACACCAAATGTCTCTTTCCAATTGTTGCTGCAGCAACAAGGCATCCCAGGATTGCAAGGTGTCCATATGGTCCCGTCTGCCACCAACTTGCAAGCGAACTCCCAAGCAGCCCAAGCCACCCAGGCTCAGGTGAGATGCTGCACTGGAGGCCCTCTGAACATGCTCCTTAACAAGAAAGCTATATCAGCCCAATCTCACTCAGGCTCACGTGAGATCATGGTGAGATGCTGCACTGAAGATACTGCTGAACACATGCCGGAAGTTTGGTCAGCCTCAGATCACTCAGGCCTGGGTTGTGATGCAGCAATTAAGGTGTGCCAGCTATCTTGTTCAACGCCAGCCACCGCCAGGGCTTGCTCTCCTCAGAGCTATGCTAACGCTGTGCTCCATTGGGGCTTGCTCTCCTTAGGACTTGCTCTCCTCAGAGCTGTGCTAACGCTGTGATCCATCGCCTTGTGAGGCGCGCTAAGGCTCCAGTTGGCTTTAATCACAACTATCTTTCTCCAATGCAAGCTATGCTGAGGATTTGGGCAGTTTTTGCGCCTGCCGGAAGCGCTGGATTCACATGCTTTTTAAGGGGCTCACTGGAAGTGTGGGCGCTGGCTCTTAAACTTTCCATTATACATGCTGTTCGGTCTCAAGCATTGACTACTACACTTTTTCCCATGTGTCAGGTAAATTTTTACCTTTTTAAAGACAAATCTGCTTTCTTCTGCCCTTAATCATTATTGAAGTGTGTTATCGTGCAACGCTTTCGTGCTCCTTTTGACCCAGACTGAATCTGTTTGCGTGTCTGTGTGTCTGTGCGTGTGTGGACAGCTGCGAGACCTGCAGCACAAGCTGAGTGTGAAGGAGAGCGAGCTGCAAGAGATGGGGCGATTGAAGCACTCGCTGGCACAGGAACAGAACAGTGCCATCGAGTGGAAGGAGAAGTGGAATACACAGGTGCGAGTGCACAGAGAAGGTCGGAGGAAGCATGTGCATGTTGGCATTATTTTGACCTGGTGTGAATTATGTGGCTTTATTCTTTTATCAGGGTGGACATCTCATTTGTTCTCTCTTTTTCTAAGGTGGATGTTTCATTTAGACATTTCATCAAACACTTCACTTCTCACCTCTTCTTTGAGGTAGACTCGTCTGTTACCTCAAGGCCCAGCGGTGGCGCTCCTGCACATCTTAAACAGCACTTATCAATCCCTCTAAAGTCTTATACCGTAGCAGCACTGATACATTGCGAGACTGATTTATCGCAAAATCTGAAAATAATTCCATTAATTTTCTCACAGACATTAAGGGTTTGCAAGGTCCGCCAAAAGACTCAAAATTTGCGAACTTCTGCGTTTTTGCGTCTCATAGTGTAAGTCATGCACTGGCTTCTGGTCTCTACTCATCCCCTTCCTTCATCTCTTCATCTGATGAGTCCATTGCCCCTCCCTCAGCCCCTCTGCCCCTCCCGCCTCCCTACTGTCCCTGCCCATGCCCCTTCCTCCCTCGCCTTGAGCTACAATTGCTGCTTCCTGATGTGTAATGCAAGCGCATGCTGGCACCCTCCTCCCTGCTGGAAAAAAGCTTTGATGGGGAGCAGCTCAACCAACATTACCTTGGGGGAGGTGGTGCCTGGACCAAAGGCAGGATTTTGGGCCCTCTACAGGCGGGGGTGGCAGCAGCTTCCGGAGGGCCATCGCCCACCTTATGCTTGTACTTGGTACAGCCCAAGGCGAAAAGAATAACCGCACAGACATGTAATCATTCCACACACCCCTGGAAAAAATGTTTGTTTTTCTATTTCCGCCTTAATCCCACACCCCCCTCAGCATTTAATTTTAACTTTCCCGCATGTTCCCGCAGGGGCAGTCAGACCCCTTTTGCCACATAAAACGTTTTAAAATTTCTGAAATAATTGTTTTCCACTTCCACGCACTTTCCCGCAGCCCCTAAAATACTCAATTTTCCTGCTGTCCGCAGTCATCCCGCATCCCTGAAAACTTTATTTGTGCGGGATGATATATTGTCTGTACGGTATTTACCCCTTAACAGCATGTAGGCCCGATTGATTGCTAAATACAAACTGACACTCTTTGCGAGGCCTTGAAAACAGCAATTTTCAAACCCACTCCATATTGCAAGAAATACCATTACAGTACAGAAATGGACTCATCCCGCACCCCCAAAAAAATAAATTGTTCATGCAACCACGCATCAACCACGCACCCTTCCTATGAATATTTTGACACAATTGCGCATCAACCACGCTGGGCTTTTGCCCCTGTTTCCCCCAAAGCACATGGGGCATTGTCTGAAACGTTCTCTAAAGCTCAAAGAACAGCAAAAGAAACCCTCACGAGTTCAGGTAGAGGTCTCTCGTTCAGTTCATCACGTTTCCTTCATGCGCCCCCCCTGCCCATCCCCCTTCCCCTTTCATTCTCTATTCCTCTTCTCATCACTGCTGTCCCCCTCACTATTGCTGCTGCTGCTGCTGCCGCTGCTGACCTCACTGCTTACACAAAGGTTGCAGTTGCAGGATTTTATTTGAGTCTGCAGCTTGCATGCATGAGCTTTCCCTGAGCTGTCATTGCCTGTGCAGTGGCACAGTGGCACCCATTGGCATGTGCAGCGCACCCATTGGTATCTGCAGTGCATCCCTGCAAGCACTGAGCACACCACACACCACACACACTCCAGGTGCTCGACCAAACTTCTCCTTGCGAGGTCTGCTCGGTCTCCTCTTCTTCTTTTACTGCTCCTTCTCGTACTCAACTCTCGCTGCAATTGCCTGCTCCAGTCGTGCTAGGTTGGCCTTTTGCTGCCCCTCCTGTCGCTCGGCGATGCGCTTTCTCTTTATCTGTTGCTGAGGGCAGTGGTTTGAAAAACTTGTTCGCACTTTGCTGATAGAGCCCCTGAGGTGCTGCTGGTGCTGCTCGAGGGGCAGCAGAAGAAGCTGTGGGAGGGGGCTGCTGGGCGGGGGGGGCAGGGGGGAGGGAGTTGGGGGGCGCTCCTGACCTCTCACACCGCTCGACCCAAAACGTTAATTTCACACAACCACGCACCACCGCGCACCATCAAAATAAATATATAATAAACAAGCACGCAGTCACCGCGCAGGGCAAAAACGTTATTTTTGCGTGGTGATATACTTTCTGTACGGTACTTATTAACCACCGTACCAGTGCTGGGAGTATCGCAATTTAAATAAATAATTATTGGCACCCTTCGCAATACTAAGTCCGTTTATAAATTACTTTTTGAAAAGCCTCGCAAAGACTTAAGTTTACGACCCGCCCCCCATCGGGTCCCAGCATGGAGGAGGTTGCAGCAGAAGCAGCAGCTAGACGTGTGGGAGAGGCAGAGCGCGCAAGGGGGGCAGAGGGAGGGGCTCATGAGAGCCCCTGATCAGGCACAAAGGAGAATGCTGCTGAAGGGGCAAGCAGCTGCGGAAGGGGCAAGGGCAGGGGTAAGGGGAGGGCATGTGAGCCCATGGAGGTGTCCTCTGAGGATACCACTGAGTCCTCTGAGGAAGCCACTGATGGATGAGGGGGATGGAGTAAGAGCAGTAAACCAGATAGAGACGCCAAAATGCGCAACTTCGTAAAATTTGCACATTTTTGAGGCCTCTTGCAAAGCCTAAATACTTGCAAATAAATTAATGTAATTATTTTGGGACCTTGCAATAAAGTGTGCTCGCAATATATATACTGGTACGGTAATCGCAATACCCCCAGTGCTGCTACGGTAATTAAATTTTTTTATCAAATTGAAATTGTTTGCTCAATTGTCCAAATGCTCAATTGTCCAAGTGCTATCAATTGGTGTATGTGTGAGTCCTATCAGAAGAGATCGGAGGGGGTAGCAGGGGGATAAAGTCTATTGGGGACCCTGTCTTCGAAGGTCCAAGCTTTTTTTGCATTCTTCTATATCGCATATCGCCCTATATAGCGTTATATAGCGTTGTAGAAGACCCTCATGTAACGCTATAAGCCAATCTATAGGGAGCGGCATTGGTAATTAGCGCTTTCATAATTTAGTGCTATATTACGATGTATTCCTCTGGAAAATGTGACTTATAGCGCCAAATCCCACGCGTACGTGGGTTTGAACCGCGGGGTTTGCAGAGGCGAAGGTGCAGCAAATCAATCCAAGTCTCTAGGGTGGTGGTATTAAAAGTTTTGATGTTGAAGCTATTATAGTTTGTAAACTTCCTCAAATTTCTCTCGGTAGCCAGAAAGGTTTGCTTGAGCATGCGCGGCTCACTTTGTGCCCCACAATTTCTCAGCATCTCACTCTGGTGCAGTCGATTTGCACATGGAGTATTTTGAAAAGGAGCAGGTTTCTTATTTGTAGAGGTGCCGAAACGGGGATCCAGGGGGTCCAACCCAAAGGTTGCATGTGCCTTCTATCGGAGTGTTTTCCTACCCTCCTGTCACAGCTTTTAAGAACCAGGAGGGCCCTGCTTTTATGACAACATCTGGAAAAGGTCTGGATTCAATGCAGTCCTTGTTAAGTCTGAAGATGGTGACACGAGAAGGAGAGTACTTGCAGGAATGGAAAGGGTTATGCTTGCCATTTCTGGCCGCAAGCATTTTGGAAAAGCCTTGTGAGGAAAACCTTTACATCCAAATGCAAAATGGGGTGCATTCTGCGATCGCCAAGGGATAGCCTCTTGACTGGTTATGCGTAAGGTGCGGGATGCCAATATAATGTCATTATTACAGTAATATTACAGTTATAACTAATTTCCAGAAAGTCATTTTACATCCCGCACCTTAGGTATGCGTGTACTGAGGGAACAGCCAAAGCTTAGGCTTCAGTCATGACGTGGATTGCATGTCAAGGCATCCATCACTGGCCATTCAGAGACCACCTTCAGGAATTGCATCAATTCCTCACACGCATGCAACCGCAGAACTTCAAGCTCAACCTGATGGTGGACATGCTGGCACTAAATCTGGCTGAAAAGGAGTACCCACAAGGCAAAGGGGCGAGTACAGTGGGGTTACTGAGCAGGCCAGCACCAAAGCTAGGCATGGCGGTTTAAATGGAAGATGCACGGATGCATTGGCAGCGCCTGCGCCTAAAGCAGTGGGAATGTTACATGGTTGGAACTCAGAGGTTGTGACCAAACCCTGCTAGATATGCCCTGGTGCACGCTGAAGATGCCAGGTGTGTGTACAGTGAGTGTATTTTTATGTACAAAGCATCTGCAAGTGGGAGGGAGTTGGCTTTCTGCTTATTCTGGCCTTGTCAGGGATGACCGCTTGTTTTTGCTGCCCTCCATACCAGTTCCTCAGGTGTGGTGGTATCATCTTCACCCCTCACACTTTGGAGCCCCTCAAAGGGCCTGATCTTGACACTTGTAGAGCCATCAAGCTAGCTTGAAAACTTAGCGCTCATTCTATCTAGTTCTCTGGTTAGCTTGCCAGCACCAGACACGCTCCTAGACAGGCATCTATCATTCCTCATCACTATGATTAGGCATGGGTAATGCAAGTAACACTCATGATCCTCAATGGCCTCTCTTTTTCTCTTGGTGAAGGGGTTGCACAGTGCTTTGGCTGTTGATATCCTCTTTTCCTTAATTGTTTTGGGGATTGATTCTGCCGTCCACATAGGTAAATTTCCTTTTATGTTTTATTTCGAATGCATGCCTTTGTTGCAGCTCAGTTTTTTTGTGAGCATCGACCTGTGATGGACTTCTGCTTGCAACAACCCAATGCTGCACCAATTATGATGTCACACGGCACACAAGGGTCTGCGAGATTTAATTTTTAGACCTAGTTTTTTTTACTCGAGGTGCACATAAAACAGGTATGATGTCTTGACACTCCAATGCTGTTCAGAGGGGATCATGCATGGTGACTAGCAGTCGTACAATACACCATCATGAAAGGTGATCTTTTGAGGGGGCTGGTGGTACTACCGTTTGTCCACGACCAGTTCGAATATTAATTAATTCTGGAGCCAAAATTCGAAATTTTTTATTAATTATTGCCAGGCGTTCGAACCCATTCGAATTGGGAAATTAATTCATTTTGGGGCTGAAAAGGGCTTGTGCGGGAAAATGGCTTCCCAGGCCCCCAGCTCAAGCTCCAACCCCTTAGCTAGGTGGCTCAAGCCTGTAAACCCCGCCCAGCAGCTAGCAGCAGGACAAGTCAGTCTTGCCAAGGCCAAGGCAGCCAGGAATGGGCAGCCAGTGAAGCAAAAGAACCCAGTGGGGCGTCCTTCAGGTGACAGCTTGGTTAATGTTGCTTGCGTGAGCTCCAATGTGCTGGCCAGCATGGGCACCTTGTGACAGTGACTGGATTGCTTGCTGATGGTAAGGTGTGTTCTTCTCAGGGAGCAAGAATGCGCCCAAACCTCTCCAGCCCCCTGCCCCTCAGCAGCAGCAGCAGCAGCAGCAGCAAAGATTCGAATTGGGCTGCAGCAAGGATTCGAATTGAAAAATTATGTCATAATGTCAGCCAGAGGCCAATCGAAACCATTCGAACTGAAAAATTAATTATGTGACCTCCATTCGAACTAAAATCGAAATTTTGATTAATTTGCAGAAGGAGGCCATTCGAACTGGTCGTGGACAAACGGTACTACGAAATGTAGAAAAGAAAAGAAAAGTCTACGCCAGCCAAGAGGCCGCGTGCATTAAGGAAAAGTTCCCTGACTAGCAAGCTAGAAAGGGTCTCACCAAAGGGCCCTCAAGCCTAAACTAAATTAAGCTAGCCTAGGAGAAAGCCAGAAATGAGAGCTGATGAGGATCTGGAGGGCTGGCTGCCATGCTCCTGGACGCCCAGACTCTTCTTCTCCTGCTCTCCTCCGCCGCGCGACCAGCAAACCCTCCCCCAGAAGTCCCCTGGAAATGAAGTGCATGTCTGGTGTTAATAATAGTTGTTAATCTTTGGATAGCATGGCAACTCAGTTTGGATGCTAATGATTTAGCCTTCTGCCTGGTTGAACCCAAGTCGATAAGAGGTTGAATGGTGTAGTCGTTATAAATAGTGCCTGCCACACCAACTAAGATGATGTGCAAGGTCACTTTGCTGTACCTGTTAGGGTTTCTTGAGCTGCGGGTTTTGAGCCTTATTAAAGTATTGGCATGCTGGGTAGTTGCAGCTTCCAGAGTGGATAAAGGGTTGGTATCAGGGCAGAATTTAAATCCAACAAGATGAATGTCCCTATCTTGAGGAGGGATTTGGTAGGATCAAGGAAATGTCACGAAATGTCCACATTTAAACATGTGAACGAGGCAGCATGACAATGCAAGGCCTGCAAGGGCAAAAACAAAAGTATGTTCACCATCAGCAAGAACTCTTTGTACCTAACCAATCTACTCCAACCCTCCCATGCTCAAAGTCCCTGACTGGAAGACATGGGCTTACGCTGATGGTAGTTGTCAAATCCAGAATGGCATACAAGAAATTGGAGCAGGCATCTACTGCCCTCTCACTGACAGCAGAAGTTTTGTCGAGCCCAATGGTGCTGGAATTACCAACACCATGCTGAGCTGAATTTGCGGCAATTGCTGCTGCCATTATGCACTCTTATTTACACGTTGCTTCAGACAATCTCACCTCTCTTTATAAGGAAAAGAGAAAGAAAAGTCGCCAGCCAAGAGGCCGCGTGCATTAAGGAATTTTTCCCTGACTAGCAAGCTAGAAAGGGTCTCACCTCTCTTCATCAGATACGTAAACAACTGATTTACCCTGAGAAGCAAAGAAGTTGGCTTAGGAGTCCAAGGCGCGGCTATGATATAGCTGTGCTTTCTCTGCTATGCGTATGTAAGTTAGTAGCAAGGATGTCAGCGTGTCCCTGTTACAAATAAATGATCACTGATTGAAAAGTATATTTTGCGAGAACAGTTTAAAGCATTAGTTGATGCTTTGATGCGGAAGAGGCACATGATTATTGCAAGATCAGACTTCTGACATAACACGTCCTTGCAATACCCAATATGTAGGGGAGGAGGGGGGCTACTTAAGTGACCCACTTGTGCACGAAAGCACAAGCTCAGTCCTTTTGCATGAAAGGTCCTTACATTGCCTAATATGTAGGGGGGGAGGGGGGGCAACGTAAAGGACCTCAACTGTGAAGAATAAGATGGCTGATTTTGCCTTGAAAGAAAAGAAATGAAAAGAAAAAAATGCATTGTATGGGAACACGAGTAAATGGCGTAGTGGGGTGTGCCAATAAAATTGAACTTGAGAAATCGAACCAAAGACCTGCAGGGGCATATAAAGGTACTAGCGCACTCCTTGCGATGCTATTCAAGATAAAGCTCGTGCCCTTCTGGTGTGCAGAGTCGCAAATCTTTATGCTCTCAGGAAAAAGTATCTATAACTTTTCAACTGTTTCTCTGGTGATTTTTCAATGCAGCAACCTTTTTTAAAACAAGCCAGTGTCCAAGATGTTTCTTATTTCCTCTAGCAACACGACAATAAGCTTTCGTTTGTTTCTGAGCTTATGGAAAAGAAAAAAGAAAAGAAAAAGCTACGTAGACAGAGAAAACTCTCCCTACATCAATTAAGGAAAGAGAGACACATTGGCTCAAAGAGCCGTGAGTCTCCATCACCAGAAGATGAGAGGGAAATTAATGTGGATCGGGTGGGTTTCTGGCAGCACACTGCTCCAGGGCACCAGTGTTGTGATGAGTGTTTTTATTTGCAATGGCACCTCTGGTAGAGGTAAGTTTGTGCGCAAATTGTATAGAATGGGCATGGAGTTTTCTTGCAAGTGTTTCAGATCTCGGTGAGTCAATCCCTGATTTTCTGAATTGATCAAGGGTATGGGCAGTCTAAATAGTCCCACCCACACCCAGGAGGATTGGGTGGATAGTAATCTCTGCACCTTGGAGTTGTTTGCATAGTTCGCTGTGTTGTTGTTGTGAGGCTTCTAGCTGGGCACTAGGCCTCGTATCTGCACAGTATTTGACTTTTATCAAACGGATATGGCGGGCTGGAGTTGTGCTACTCCCCATACTGCGCAATACTCAGTGTGAGGGTGGAGTGGGTGGTCTGTTTGGGTTAGTTCGGTGAGGAGCGACCAAGATTGCATCAGGGCGGCTGGAGTTGCGTCTGGTTTGAATAGGAATCATAGGTTTGAAGAGATAGGAAGGTACAGCACGATTAGAGATTTGCTCAGGGACTTGCAGGTCGTGCTGGGCCAAACGGTTTGTGTTGCCCACATCCGACTGCACAAGATTGGCCCCATAAGAGCCTTCACTGTCCAGTTTCAAAATCATCCTGCAAGCAATATTATGACGCTCAGTTACCATGTTACGCATGACGGGGCATTGGCAACCAGATAGGTTGTGGAGAGCGCTATCCATGTGATGGCAATCAGGTAGGGGGCATGTAAGGCTAGTGGATCTTTTATATCGGACTGCATGTTTCTGATTGTATAGGGTGCCTGTGCCCTTTCTAGCCTGCTAGTTAAGGGACCTTTCCTTAATGCACGCGGCCTTTGGCCTGCGTAGACTTATCTTTTTCTTTTCTTTTGCCTGTGCGGTATTGGAAGACAGTGCGTTTCATCCGAGATGAAAGACTGGGCACGTTCCAAAAGGCGTTGCTCATGCTTTAGTTTCCCTGTGTGGTCCCCCTGTGTAAAAACTTTCTCAATATCTTTCTTATGCTTTAGTTTACATGAGGTAGCAGGCTCTGGTAATAAGTGTAGTAGCCTGTCTTCCGGTCATCATAGCCCAGCTTGTGCTGAGCACGCATATGGTATTTCAGAGCATTTTTAAGATCTGGGAGGTGCCTTAGACGAGGAGAAGAAAGACATTATGTTGACTGGCAAGGACTTGTCACAGGCCGATCAGCCGAACAGTCTGGCTGAAGATCCCCCCATCTAAATCTGGTGGCTTAAATACTACTGGGCTTAGACACAAATTGCCTGATCCGTCTACAACCAGCCAAGAAAGGGGCACACGTATGCTCAGCAATGGCCTGAGGGTTGCCCTGCTTTGTGAACAGCATGCCTAAATATCTAAGTGAATTTGCGCAAGCCAAACGGGCTCCATCGACAAGGAAAACTGGCACAATACTGCCCCTTGGATTGAAGTGCACGATTAAAGACAGAATGCCCAAGTGCACCAGACAATCACAGACAGAAAATAAAAGTGCATGGTCTCAGACGTTTGAATTAAAGTGCACGATCACAGACAGACTTGGACAGTAGTTTTCAGCCTGAGGCAGACCTCTTGCACCCTTAGTTGTAAAATTGCAACCCCTGAGCTAAGCCTGCTTAAATTTTGATGACTGCGCAACCTTGGTGCGCTTACAGCGATTGAGTAGTCCAACATCTCGTAGAGGTGACTCATTATCTTTTGCCTGCAGTCTGAAATCAGCACGATGCTACGTGTTGTTGTTTGCCGCAAGCATGAATTTTCTTAAGCATTACTGCAGCTTGAAAGCAGAAGCACCCTTTTGAGACCTGCAAATGTAAGCACAGCGTGAGAGGGAATTGATTACTCTGTTGCTTCAAGTTGAGGTTGTTTGAGTAGCTAAACAAGCGCAAAGCAGGATCTGAAAAGACTATGCGAGCCAAATAGGCCACGCGCATGAAGGAAATTCTCAAATTAGCAAGCCAGCAAGGGCCTCAACCAAAGAACACTCAAAATTACACTAGGGGCTTTGGAAACAAGAGTTTTAAGTCGTCAAAAGCAATGTAGGCACAATGCGGAATGCCTCACAACAGCTTAAAATCATTTGCACTGGTTGATGTAGTGCACCGTTCTTCCAAGCAGCCCAGGATTAGTCTGCTTTACGATCAGATGAGAAAGAAAGAAAAAAGTGCATGTATGCATGCGTGAACATGCTTGAGTGCATGTGTGTATGTGTGTACATGCATATGTGCGTGCAAGCTGGCTGAAGCGTTCTTGCATGTGTGACAATGAAAATCGTGTGCGTGTGTATAAGCATGTGCGTATGTGTGTGTGTAAGCGTGCGTGCGTGTATGCGTGCGTGCGTGTCTGTGTGTGTGTGTGTGTGTGTGTGTGTGTGTGTGTGTGTGTGTGTGTGTGTGTGTGTGTGTGTGTGTTTGTGTGTGTGTTTGTGTGTGTGTGTGTGTGTGTGCGCGTGTGTGTGTGTGTGTGTGTGTGTGTGTGTGTGTGTGTATGTGTGTGTGTGTGTGTATGTGTGTGTGTGTGCACGCACATTCTCATCAATTTGGCAATGCTTAATTGATGCACTTAATCAAAGAGCTTTTTTAGGGGGGGTCGAACCGAAAAGATCGAAAGATGTCTGTTTTACGGAACGGTTGCCACGTCGGACACAATATTTTGTACCAGTTACCAGTTGCAGTTACAAATTTTTTTTGCAGCACCTGAACATGGACTCTCATCAGCGGAGACTCATCACCCTGCTAGGCCACTTCAATGTTCAAAGGCCTGTTAGCAGTGCCCCGCCTCCCGGGTTCATTCCCGCCCAGTTCCAAGAGATATTGGACCATGACAACCACACCTCCAGGTTTTTGTGCTTCCTTTGCTTTGTGCAACGACAATGCAAGACTTGAGTGTGCCAACCAGAGCTGGCCGACCAACACTGACACAAACCCACGCGCAGGGAGCAAATGAAGGAGTTCATGAAGGACGCCATTTACATGCCGTAAGTGCCTGCATGCATGTTTTCATGTTCGCGCTTTTGTGAGCAATTCCCTCCTATAAATTTACTTTGAAGTATGAGCACGTGCATGCTGCGCATGCTGCGTAAAGATTCTTGTCTGTGCTGTGTACAGGGCTCATGCACATGTGCTTTCATTGGAATTGATTGCCATTACTCTCTGCTTGTTTGTACCACCAAAATAGGTAACGGGCATGTTAGAAGTTGGCGCCTTATACAGGCGCACACACACACACACACACACACACACACACACACACACACACACACACACACACACACACACACACACACACACACACACACACACAGGCGCTATGACATCGAGCTACACGAAGAGAGGGAGCTGGCATACGAGCGGCTGAAGCGGATCTGCCTGGCAGGCTTCGCATCTGTCGTGGACTTTCGGTGAGCGAATGTTGACGAACCAGCACATTTCTCATGAGATTTGAGGACATATCTCTCACAAGTCTTCGAAAGGATACTGGCGAAGAAGCGACCGACCAAAACACATGAATCAATGAGCATGCCAGAAATATATCCTCAAATGCAAAACAATGAAGAGGGGCCTCCTGCTTCCTCATGGCCTCCACAACTTGGGTTGTGAAGCAGAGGGGGGTAACCATTGTTAAACTGTCCGCCAAACTTTTCTGGGCCTGTTTGGGCCAATTCTGACTCCCAATTTTTTGTTGTAATAACCGCCATATACATTGATAACATCCTGCATATTCAAGATTAGGTAAGAAGGAGGTCAAAATTTGACCTTTTTGGCACCCCCTGTGCTGGATTTTATGGATTTTTTCCAAGGGAAATGGCTGAAATTCTATATCTCACCAACCACTGGGTTTTTTCACTCCATTGTTTTGCAATGATATTCTTTTGTTACAAGGACTTTAAATTACTGAAGATCACCCAATTTGGTGCAGTGGGTGGTCAGAAATGGATTTTGTATGGTCCAGGTACGGGAGAGCTATGCTGGGGGCGTTTAAAAAAAGGCAATTTTAGGCCCCCTCTGGTATTCATCCAGATCTTGATCAGGCCATATCTCAGGAACGTATGGATGTCCCAGGACAAAAAGTATTAGGAGGCACTTCTGATATTAACATTGCACTGACAAACTTTGGTTCTGGGACATCCATACGGGACATCCATTCTGAGTTATAGCCTCTCAAAGTCCCAACAATGGTTACCCCCCTCTGGTTGTGAAGCCTTGCAATACAACACTGAGATACACAGCCTTGCAGCCCACAGATCCCTCCGCCTGCTTACAAATCAATGCATGGGCTTCCCAGCTTTGTAGATCTGCCACTGAGCTGCTAGTGCCAGGCAGAGCCATAGCAATAGGAAAAAAACAGTATAGGCAGTACAACACAAGGGGAGGCAGCCATGTCGTGTCGCCCGGGTCATAGCCTCCTCATGTAAAGCTCTGTGCCATGTTCTAAGGGTCGCCTCCTGGTGTGTCAAACTGTTCTGTTTGCTTTTGAGTTGCGGACAAAGAGGACGTTTATGCTGAGCCCTTTGAGCTGTGGATGTTGAGACTCTTGAGCTGTTGATACAGAGGCTCCTAATTTTTGTTCAGCAGTGCCTTGTGGATAAGAGCCTCACAGACGAATGATGCGGGACGTGTGTGCATGCAGGCACAACCCACTGCGTGTCTTTGCAGCGCATGAGGTGGCTGCGTTCTGCGACCCCTCCATGTCCACAAAGATGACGGTCCAGTTCAACCTGTTTGGTGGCACGGTGCGTAGATCTACAGATAGATTAGATTACAGAAGGGCACCTTCAGCCACCTGTTTGGTGGCACAGTGCGTTGATTTCCAGATCGACGCCCTGCCGCAATGGGGGGGTTGCGACTAAGTAGGGATGGAACCCACTTGGATTGCCGTGTGTGTGTATGTGTGTGTGTGTGTGTGCATGCCCATTCATGTATTGGAGTGTTTTGACCTGCTCATGAGCACACAAAGCCCTGAAGGCTGTGGATGTTCGTGCGACACACTATGTCAATTGATGTCGTGGATCACTCTGGTACATCCTGCAGGGTGTTTGCAAGTGCTACATCAAGGTACATCAAGATAGATAAATGAATAGAATAAGCAGTTTAGCTGAAGCAGAAAAAGTGCTGGTTCAGGATCACAGGATCACAGTTGCATAAGGGTGGCAGTTGCACAAGCATTACCATTGCACAAGGATCACAGGATCGCATGATCACAGTTGCATAAGACCACCGGTCTTGACTGACGCCTGGCTGCGAGCCTGGTATGCCCATTGAAACACACACACACCTTGCGCTGTTTTGGCCAGCGCAAGAAAGCACAAGCTAGACTCCGATGTAAGCATGGTACAATGCCCTGGTGTATCTTACCAATGGGGAGGCGTACCATATCCAGCCGGCATAAGGAAGAAGTCTTCCCATGGAAGGGATGCCAAGAGCCTGCACAAGCGAAACTGTTGCAAGTATATGCTGGTAGGTATGCTTGTATCCACCATTTGCTGGCTTGCAGTTTTGGCTTGACCACACAGGTGCTGAAGCTAAGCGCGAAATGCCACCACGATGCCCTCATTATCAAGGGCATGGACCTGCTCACAGGCATGGGTTGTTTTGCTGACCTGATCGCTCGTATTTCACCGCCGTGGGATAACACACGCAGGTGCTGAAATTAGGCACGAAGCGCCACCACGACGCCCTCATCAAGGGCATGGACCTTTTTTCCGACGTGGGTTGCTTTGCGCTTACGGAGCTGGGCTTTGGCAACAACGCTGTGGAGATGGGCACGACAGCCACGTATGACCCCTCTACCCAGGTGAGCCTGCTTTGGCTCTCTGATCCTGGGAATTCCGTCAGTCCATGAGGCTGGATGTGTATTGAGCGCGGGGTGAAACAGGAGGTTTAGGAGATTTAGGCACATTCACACATACGTATTCACTCACACACAGGATTAGGGTTTAGGGCTAGCACGTTTAGCACACATTCACACACACAGGGTTTAGGACCCCGCACACGCTTTTTTTGCTTGGACTCGGGCTTCACCATGCTTTGGCATTCTTGAGCAGTCCTGAACTCTATACTTTTGATTGGTTTCTGATGCCTCTGAAGAGCATAGGAGCAAGACTTACATGGGCGGCTGGTGCAGTGACCGCTTACGACAGCCATGTTCAACAAAGCAAAGCCCCCAGATAATGTATGATGGGGGGGTTAGGGAAGGGGGTAGTGTTATGGGGCGGCCTTGCATTGCCCTCAAGCAAGCAAACCTGTTCGTCAATTGGGTGTTTGCACGCAATTCGTCGACACGGGCTGGATGTGGCATGCATGCACAACCTGCCTTTTGCAATTCCCTTTCGGTGCAATCTATGGGGCTGGATATGGCATGTATGCACAACCTGGTTTTGCAATTCCCTTTCGGTGCAATCTATGGGGCTGGATGTGGCATGCATGCACAACCCGCTTTTTAACTCCCTTTCACTGCAATCTATGGGGCTGGATGTGGCATGCATGCACAACCTGCTTTTCCAATTTCCTTCCGGTGCATTCTATGGGGCTGGGTGTGCTGTGCATGTGAGTGAGAAGGGTTTTAGGTGGGGTTCATGACAGTTGTATGCATTTCATCCACCGCAGCTAGGCCTTCATGCCCAAATGCGTTTTTTGCTGTCAGGTACTCACTCTGTGGTCCCTTATTCACCCTGCATTCTAGCCTGGATCAGTACCGAATGCATGCGCCTACCTCCAGGAGGCTGCCATGCAAAATTTACGGGCAAGGCTTGCCGTCCAGACAAGAATTCCATCAGAGCGCGTCTCTTTTATCTGTCGGGTTGATGAAGCGTGTGTTGACTCATCTTAGCTGCTGATTTAGAACACGTTAATGATTTTTGGTATGGCATGTGTGAGGGTGGCAGAAGCAGCCAGAAGTGCAGGCTGGAATGCTGGCACTCGTGCACAGTCCATGCCCACTTGCCGCTGCTTGTGCGTGCTCATTCAATTGTTGACAGGTTCTGATACTGCTCTGGTAGCTGTTGAATGCTGATGCTCTGCCCATGTGCAGCTCACAGCTTGCTTCCTGAGCATAGGTGTACTGAACTTTGGATCTCGCACCTCCGAGTGTATGTGTGTGCGTGTGTGTGTGTTTTGTGCGCGCGTGTGTGTGCGGATGTGTGTGTGTTACGACCTTGCCTGACCTTCTCCTCTTACCCATCATTTGGCACTCTCTCTCAGCACTTTCCTTGGAAGCCTCATTCATCTGGACACCCCTGGTATTTGCAAATCTGGTCAGGAGCACTTGTGCTTACATGCGCACACTGGTTTGATCCGCCGCAGGAGTTCGTGGTGCATACGCCTAACACGCTCTCACAGAAGTATTGGATCACAAACGGCGCTGTCCATGCACAGGTAAGCTGGGATACAGCTGAAGAGTTTTGCAATGAACACATGCAGATGTTCATGATGTGGAAGCTAAGGCAGTGCATGCAGTGTCATCTGATCCCTTTCCCTCTTTCACGATGTTCATTAATTGATGATGCTGCATGCAGGTAATACCTTGCTTATTTTCACATAATAAACTGAGTGTTGATTCTTCATTCCTGTGGTTTGATGTTTCAGGCATGCATTTGTTGCTTTGCTCGCCGCATGCATTGCAATGGGTGGTGGCCTTTGCGCAGCTCATCTGCCACTGATCATACTTCCTTACTTGCTTGGAGTCTGATGCTTTGAACGTACTTTTGTTACTTTGCTTGCTAAATGCATTGCAGTGGGCAGTTGTCTTTGCGCAGCTCATCTGCCAAGGCACCAACCATGGCGTGCACGGGCTCTTGGTGCGAATCAGGTGTGTGGGGGAAGTGGTGGGAGGGGGGGGGCGGCCTTTAAATTTAGATGAAAGATTTACTCAGGTACGCAGGTGTGGTGCGATATTTTATACCTGTGGAGCAATGGAAGATTTCCCAGCTGCTAATTGGTGGATGAAATCTTGCAGTCCAGCAGTCCAGTAGTTGGACTGATGGCTCTTCCCTTTTGTACACCTCGAGCGACAGATGGCAACGCAGCTGTCAAGGAAAGGGATGCACACCACGAGTCAACAGTCAAAGTGCAGCACTCCTCTTGCACTTCTTGAACTGTTCACACGTGCACTCTGCTTCCCTTAGTGCACGCGGCCTCAGGCCTGTGTAGACTTTTCTTTTTTTATTACACTCTGCAGAAATTGGCCCACTGGCATGCATCACCAATGTTTTTTTTAATGGTTTACAGTAACCAGAAGGCCTCCAGTCTGTTATGTAGATAGTGATCTGATATATATACACCCTCTATATTCCCTCTATATATATTCACCCTCTATATATGTGTAGAGAGTGACCTTAATACTTGAAGAAACTTAAGAGAGCCGCTTTGCACTGCCCAGCAGCTCAGCATTGCTTGGCTGCCTGTGCCCCTTTCCATTACCATCCAGGTTCTTCAATGCTATTTCGCAATAAATCCAAGTGCTTCTTAACCTTCTGTTCCGCTCCAACTTTAGGATCGCACACCCTGTTGCTTAAACATCCTCTTTTTTGCGTTCCCCCTTCTGGACTCAGAGATGAGAACATGCATCCTTGCAAGGGTGTGCGCATTGAGGACATGGGCCACAAGATGGGCTGCAATGGTAAGGGGACGAGGAAGAATGTACAGCCAGCTTGTGTCACTTGCGGAAACCCCCTGTGCTTTCTCTTCTACCTAATTTTGTTGCGGCCTGTCAGGGCCTGTGCATGTTTTTCCTAGTTAAGCTAATTTTGTTGCAGCCCCTGCAACCCTGCCTGGTGGTCTGGTTCCAAGGAGAAAGGTGTTGACTCTGCATGCTCTGGCATCCCTGCTGTGTGCAACAGGCGTGGACAATGGCAAGCTGTGGTTTGACCAAGTGCGTGTGCCTCGAGGGGCCCTGCTGGATGCCTTTTCACAGGTGAGCCTCTGCTCCTCGACTCCAATGCTCTTGTACTGCGGATTAAAGCAGGCTAGTGTTTCAATCTGTAAGCACCTGCTTTAAACTCGCGCCAGGAGTGCTGAATCGCTGTTGACAAGTCAACAATGGCTAGGATGCACGCCCCTGGTATCTGTGGGTGCTGCCTTCCTCAAATGAAGGCCACAAATGAAGCTCCCACTTCTACCCTCTGGCGCAAGTGCAGTGTGGTCAGTTGTGCACCTTGCAATGACATGTGTTTCATGCGTAGGCATGAGTAGAGCTTGGACCGGAGAATGTGTTTCATGCGTAGGCATGAGTAGACCTTGGACCAGAGAAAGAGCTGGCTGTGGGTACATGAGGGGCCACATCCACTCGCTGCACCCACACATACAGCTCTGCTTTGACCTTTTAAACGTGTGAAGAAGTTGCCTTGTATTATTACCATCATGGCATAGCCGTCTGGAGCCACATTGCTGCTCCTATCGGACAGGCGCCATGGGATTGAATTGTTGTTTTGTAACCAAGGCGGAAAATATGCTGCTGAGCAGCATGCCCAAACCTTCGTGTCCATCTGTCCATTTTGAGGTTCCGATTGAGGTACTCCCATGGAGCTGGAGTTTCATCTTATAATCTTCATGAGTGTCTGGGCATGTATAAGCAGTTTGGAGTGGGTATACCTCGGCGTTGCTGCTTAATTGCTACTTGCAACTCTGGCTGTGTCCAACGCGCTCATTGCCTCTGGTAATTGATTGCTTCAATTTTCATCCCCCTGTCCCCCTCCACTGTGCCTGAAACAAAGGCTAGTGCTTACTGCTTGCAAGCCTGACACCGGCATGCCAGAATCATGATCCACAAAGCAATCTCTTTCATGCATGTTCACTCTCTAGGCCCCATCCAGCCGGCAAACACATAGAGGCTGAGGCGCCCCAAGTCTAGACACACTTGGTTTGAACTTCAACCTGACTGATTTGTTCTGGACAACTTCAATGTACATTGCAACCCAATCTAAACGCAATGGAAGACTGATGGCACCTTCAAGTCCGGCATTGAAAAGCCATGCAACAGTCCAATAATAAGTCCAAAAGATTTTTATTTTTTTTAAATGCAGGTGGAGGCGGATGGCACCTTCAAGTCAGACATCGCAAAGCCACGCAACCGATTTCTGAAGGTGTGAAGTAGCTCTGATCTGGTGAAAAAGAGGCTGAGAAAGCGTTTGAGCTGTCTCCATGAACAGTGGGGCCCTTCTGCAGTCTTCCTTGATGCACGCAGCGTAATGGCATGCGTAAGTCTCCCTTTCCTCCCTTCTGTCTCCTTGGATTTCCATGCATTGTCTCCTTTGATTACGTAAAAAACAGTTGTGCCAAGTATCTGGTTGTACACACATTTTGAGCTGCGTCTGCTAGGTCTCCATGGCGGTGATCCTTGATTGAGCTGCACATTGAAAAAATCATTGGCATGTTTGTAAAGGCTTCATGTTTGGAAACCTTGTGTCCGTGATTTGCTCAGCTTGCAAATGGCATGTTGGTGCACATCAAAAGAGTGACGCGTGTCAGGTTTCATAATGCTTCCTGCCTTATCTGACTCTTGATGTGGCTGTTTCGTGAACAGCAGGAAACAATCCTTTTCCACTATAGGAATTACCAGGTGTACACGTAAGTTGATACCGACAGAGCTGACTAATCAAAAGTGATCAGAGAATCATCAAAAGTGAAACTTGCAGACCCTATGAATATGCAAGCGAACCTATTCTTGCTTTTACGCAGGTGGCAGACCAGCTGCTGAGTGGGCGACTGTGCATTGCTTCTATGATGCAGAGCGGCAGCAAGGTGTGTACGTCCGTGTGAGTGTGTGTGTGTGTGTCTGTGTGTGTGTGTGTGCATGCGTGCCTTTATATAACGCATTGAGAACGTCCCTAAACTGGTTGGAATAGAAGTATGGTTAAGTGACTTCTGGGTGCACGTGATTGGGTTAGCATCGGTGACCATGGTGAGCGTTGCTAAGACGCGCTTCATTTGGTGCCATGCCTACTCATTTGGACGCATCGTTCCTGTCCATCTGACTTTAAAATACAACACTTTTTGTGTCATAACATTTTTGTAATAGCAGTGTTGTGCTCATAAATTGGTTCACCTCTTGGGACCGTAAGGCCCATTAATGCTGCACAGGCTCTTCATCATCATCTCGTGTTGCAGGTTTTCCGCTCACCTTGCTCCTATGCATGTTGCAGACACTGCATTACAGAGATCATAGGATTGCTGATTGCTTGCTCATCATGTGGTGTGGACGTATCTTCACCAGGGCGGACATACCTTAATAAGGGTGGACGTGTCTTTACAAGGGTGGACTTACCTTCATATAAGAGAATGTATCTCCACACAGGCACAGGCTGATCGTGACGACAGATGGATTGGCAATGTCCTCAACAAAAACAGCGTCATAAGGGTGCAATCAGGCTTCCTACAGACTGCGTGATCCTCTTTAGGCGGATCTTCATTTCTTGTGTCTTTTGCGTGGGAAACAAACATGGAACCTCTCCAGCCCAGCCAGGGAGCACTGCCCAGCTTGCTTGTCCTCATTTCTAATTCTGGAGATTCGGCATGATGCCAAGAAATGGATTGATTGCCAAAGGCTTGCACACAGAATCATGTACAAAAAATGATAGCATCCCCCGCTGCATCACGCCCACGCACAGGCATCACTTGTTTTTATTCACATTTGTTTGGCTTGTCTGCCAGGCGGCACTTAATACAATTGACCTTTTTGGGCGTGTGCATGCGCTTCTCTAGAAGCATGATGGCCGCCATACCCAACTTCATTCCTCTTTGTGCACATTTGTTTGACCTGTCTGCCAGGTGGCACTCGTCATTGCCTTCCGCTACGCAGCATCAAGGCTGTGTGTGGGCCCACAGGGAGCAAGCGACACCCCTATCCTGAATTACCAGCTGCAGCAGAGGTGTGTGTTTATGTGCCTGAAATGGGGCAAGGATTGCTATTGATGCCTTTGTTTTCATCTGCGGCTTGATAGGACTCCAGCAGAGGCCGCATCATGCTCGCTCTTGCAAAATCTTCTTCTCTCACATCGTTGGATTGCATTTTCATCTCTCGTCTTTCTCTGACTGGTCATGCGGTTTCTGAACCTAGGTGTCTTCTGTTGCTTAATTGATGTAGGGAGTGCATTACTGCCTACGTAGTTCTTTTCTTTTCTTGGATTGCATGCCGCTGTCTCCTGAGGCCTGCAGGCAATCAGCTGTGGTTGCTATGCATCACGATATTGGTGTTGACTTGTAGCGCGCTGGACGCAACGTACCCAATGAAACTGCTATGTTGCCGGTGTTCCTGACAAGGCTCTCATGTCCATGCTGTTGCCTACCTGCTGCCAGCTGGACTTTGCCTAGGGGACTTGCAAGAACCCAGAAAAACAGTCAGCTGAGCTCTTTGAGTGTGCCTCATGCTGGTTGCCTGGTCAAATTCAGAAAGGCCTGGGATCAGGTGCGCACTTCTAGCTCAATCTCCTGAGAAGAAAATGTGATCCCCATAAGATTGTATGAACACTGAGTGCAATTCTGCTTCGTGCCTGCTCAGGGCGCTGGTGCCCCTGCTGGCCCGCACAGTGTGCCTGAACCTTGGCCTTAACTACGTGAAGGAGCGGTGGGCTGCTGTCTCAGGATTTGATCCTTCTGCCCCTTCTCCAGACCCCAAGGTGAAGGTTGCAGGACACAGATTGCAGATTGCAGAGGCAAAAGGCTTTCAGTGAAAAGATAATCTGGGGAGCGCTGGGCCGCTGCCTCCAAAGTTGACCCTGCTGCCCTTGCTCCAAACCCCAAGGTGAAGGTTGTAGGACACAGAGTGCAGATTGCAGAGGCAAAAGGCTTACAGTCAAAACATCTGTCTAGGGAGCGGTGGGCCGCTGTCTCTGAAGTCGACCCTCCTGCCCCTGCCCCAGACCCCCGGGAGTTTTAATGGCTGCATTTTGGTACAGGTTAACAAGGTTTTGGGGCATTGCGGTTTCTAGGATGGACCCTTCTGCCCATGCTCCAGGGCTAAAACTGACAAGGTCAGCCATTTTACTCCCTGCCTTGTGTTTTAAACAAGACATGGAGCTGCGTTTTTAGGCAATACATAGAGCTCACACACACATACACACACGTCTACATGCATATACACACATGAAGCCAAGTGCATGGCTCTCCTACTCAACAATAACAATAACGTGTGGTTAATGTATATTTGCAGCGCAGCATGCCACTTTGCCAGGTATGAGCTGCATATGTATAAGAGCAAATTCTTTGCTCATCCATTACTGATCCTCCACGCATTTTTTGAGGATCCCGTATTGAAAAAAACTTACTGCATCTGAAGTCAATGAGTACACGACTTGCTGCGCCTGAAGTCATGAGATTTATAGGCTCACTGCAGTCATGAGATTATAAGGCTCACTGCACCAGAAGCCTGTACCAGATGTCTGCTTTAACAACCAAATGTTCTGTGCAGCACTGAGTATGCTTACCTCGAGCTCAAAGTGCAGCATGCTCCGTGCTTTTGCTTGTTTCTCAATTGAGGGTTCTCACTTCTCCCATCTGTTTGTCCTTAATTTTGCCTTTGACCAAACTGGCTGCCCTCCATTCTGCATGGCTTATGCATCAGTATGTCATTGTTTTGCTCTTCGTTTTTGTCATAAGTTTGTACACACAACACACACACACACACATTGTCAAACCTGATTTTTATTATTTGCAGGTGGCCACGGAGGTGGTAGTGCTGTGCTGTGCCATCAAGCCACTGTGCAGCTGGAACATCGAGGTGCGCGATCGCGTGCATACGTGTGTGTGGGTGTGGGTGTGGGTGTGTGGGTGTGTGGGTGCGCACTTGCGTGCGTGTGCATGACTTGATTTTTGGAAGGATATGCACTCCATGAAGTTTATTGCTGAACCAGCACAGGTGCAGCGCATGGTGTCTGGAGGATACTGCCACAACTGCTGCAAGGGACGTTGATTGCTCGTGTTGTGATCTGCACTGAGTGTCGAAGCAAGTTGATGCTTCACATTCATGCAGTCAAATACCACAGGAGGTGCGCAGCAGTGCATGGACCCGCAGTTCATCGTCACCACTGGCCTTGAGAGTTGCGGCAGCCATGGCTATCGAGCCCACCCTGCATTTGCACATTTGCACAACCTACATACCTTAGAACCACTGGCTATGCACATGGGCATTCTGCGATGTGTAGACTCGCAGGACACCACCACTACCTGCCGTGAGGGGTACGGCAGCCAGGGCTATTAAAACCAGTTCACATTCATACGACTGGATATCCTTGATCATCAAGTGTCGTGCACCGAGTGCAGTTGCATTTTGAGAAACGTGGATTGCAGGATGTTGTCACCACCTGTCGTGAGAGTTGCGGCAGCCAGGGTTGAAAAAGCCACCCTGTGTTTACACAGCCTAGATATCTCTGATTGACTCAGTGCACGATTTGCAGGGATTGCAGGACAACGCCGCCACCCGCCGTGTGAGGTGCAGCAGCCATGGCTCTTCAACCCACTTCACATTAACGCAACTTGAGTCCGTGATCCACAACTTGCAGGACACCGCCACAACCTGCCGTGAGAGGTGCGGCGGCCAGGGCTACCTGAGTGTCAACCGCTTTGGCTCCCTCATTGGCTTTGCGCATGCGGGCATGACAGCGGAGGGGGACAACAGGTGCGTGGATGTCGAGACACACACACATACGCGCGCACACACACACACATACATACATACATATATATTTATATATTTTATAATAATATATATACATTTATTTGCTTATTTATTTATATCTATATATATTTATATATTTATATATTTATATGCACACACGCATGCATGGACGTGCGCTTTCATGCATGCATGTATTGATACGTGTGTAAGCAAGTGACGAGGAACTTGTTTTGTGAACAAATGTACGTGTACGTGTAGGGTGCTGATGCAGAAGGTCGCCAAGGAGCTGCTGGGCATGGCTGCCTGGCCAGAGGTGGCTTCCCGCCTGAGTGCGCAGGTGAGTTTGGGTACATGAGGCGCATGTGGTGCATGAGGTTGCCTGCCTCCTGTTCCAGTGTGAGGTGGGCTTGGGTGGGCTGGGGTGCAAGGTGGGCTTGGGTGGGCTTGGGTGCGAGGTGGGTTAGGTGCTTGGGAACGAGGTGGGCTTGGGTGTGCATGAGACTCACAACTAGGGTTTGCCAATCCCGTATAAATACGCCGTATGTGTCAGTTGTTTGGCAAGGAAGATGCAATACATGTGGCGTGTAAACATGGAATTGGCCAGCCCTTCTCACAATGCAAGGGCCTCAGTGACTTTATGTTCCATTATGTTTAAACTTGTGCACTTCAACAGTGAGTGAGCACGCACGCCCACACACATACACACACACTCACAACAAGTCACACATGCCTGTAGCTACAGCCAGCAAGCTACGGGCATCCTTGCATCCTCAGCTCCTGCATGCAAGGACATTCAGCATGCAAGGCCATTCATGCAAGGTCATGCAAGGATGGCCGGCATCAAATTGCTGGCAGCGTGCTCGGTGGTGCCAGCCCTCAATTTGAATTGCCTCTGCACTGCGCACTTCATCGTACCGTAACAGAGTGCTTGCCTGCAAGCTCACCACAGCCGCTAATCTTGCTTTGATGGTATATATTGCAGGTAGGAGCACGGCTGCCCAGCTCTCAATGGTTATGAATTGCCTTTGCACTGCGCACTTTGACACATCATGCCCGTAACCGTAAGTGGGCACACCCCAGTAACTCATCTTGCTCCCAAACTGCATGCTGCAGGCAGCAGCGCTGCTGCCCACCCTCTGCACGATGGTGGCAAGCAGGCTGTGAGCACACGCCAGGAAGTTGCCTTGCTTTTTGATCACCTGGTGCAGGCAGCTGCCCAGCATGCATGATAGTGGCCAGCAGGCCGTGAGCACATTCCATGAACTCATATTGCTTACATCTTGCATGTTGCAAGCAGTAGCTTCCAGCTTGCATGACAGCAGCTGGTAAGCTGTGAGCACATTCCAGTAACTCGCTGCCTATAAATTGTTGCAGGCATCAGCCCAACTGCCCAGCATGCATGACGGCGGCCAGCAGGCCGTGAGCACACTTCAGTAACTCATCTTGCTTTCGTCTTGCATGTTGCAAGCAGTAGCGCAGCTTCCCAGCTTGCATGACAGCGGCCAGTGCGCTGTGAGCACATTCCAGTAACTTGGGTTGCTTACAATCTGCATGTGGCAGGCATCAGCCCAGCTGCCCGGCATGCATGATGGCGGCCAGCAGGCCGTGAGCACGCTTCAGGGGCTGAGGGCCCTCCTGGGGCTTAGGGAGGCGCGCATGCTGCAATCGCTGGCAGAGGTATGGTTTCCTGCAATGGCCGCATGCTATGATCTCTCAACTGTCATCGGGGAGGCCCTTAGGGAGGGCCTATATGTATATATATAGGGCGTATATATATTGCTGGCTGAGATATGGGTACCTACAAGGTTATGTTGGTAGGGGGAAACATTGATGTTGAGTGTGAGCTGCTCATTGACTGCGTTTCTCTTTGCAACTGCAAGCAGCTCAAGCACAGGATCACACCCCAAAAGGTTGTCTCAGGGAGACAACGGCGTTGAGTGTGCAATCTTTGAAGACTGCGTTTTCCTCTGCAACTGTGGGCAGTTCAAGTACAGGTTCACATCCTGCAATATTATTGGGGGTAGGAGGAAACAGCGGTGTTGAGTTTACACTACTCGTAGGCTGCTTTTTTGTGTGACTGTATGCAGCCTAGGCATGGGTGTACATTTGGACAGCGATGAACATTGAAGGCCTTCAGCCAAAGAAGCACCTGACCTGCTAGCTGAGGGCGGCCCTGATGCTGCAGCCCCTGACCTTCTAGCTGAGTGAGGCCTGAATTTTGCAAGCCCTGGCATGGCTGCAGGGCCTCTGTATGATGGTTCCAGGGTCGCAATGTTTCAAACAGCTTGTGGGCATTAATGACGTGTGCCCGGGTTGATATTCTTCCTCTTTGTAGAGGGGCTTAATTTTCCCACATGTGTCAGGCCAAGAAGCAGGCATGGTGTCCTCCAAATGATGATGGCGTGCTTTAAATGATTTTGGCTAGCTCTGGGTGATCTGCTCCAAATCCGTCAGGCCAAGGAGCAGGCATGGTGTCCTTTGAATGGTCTGTGCTTACTCAAGACAGTCTTTGCTCCAAATGATCTCACCTTGCTCCAACTGACCTTTGCTCAAAAATGATTTGGGCTTGCCCTGGATGATCTTTCCTCCAAACGCATCAGGCCAAGGAGCAAGTATGGTTTCAAACCTCCCAAATCACCTATTTGGCATGTATGATGTGAGGGCTGCTAGTCTTTGAATTTAACTGCATAAGAGTTACGTGCGCACATGCACACACGCACACACAACACACACATGTGCGCACACATACGCACATACGCACACACGCATGCATGCACGTACACGCACACTGCCACATACCTTGCTGCACAGGCCACGTGCGGCTGCATTGATTTCTTCTTTGCACGACACACACACACACACACATGCTTGCATGCACGCACGCGTCCGCTGCTACATACCTTGCTGCACAGGCGACGCGCGGCTGCATTGACTCCTTCTTTGTACGTGTCTTTCTATGCTTCTTTGTATGCTTTGTTTGCTGGCCATGTGCAGCTGCACCAATGGGGGCTTCTTTGGCAAGTGGATGAAGTGTTGTCAGAAACACACGGGCACACACACACACACTGTCATACACCTTGGAACGCAGGCCATGCGCGGCTGCACCAATGAGGGCTTCTTTGATGAGTGGATGAAGCGGCGGTCTGACTTGGTGCAGGCCACGGCCCTGGCGTTTGCAGAGCGTGAAGTGCTGGATGCGTCCATACGTGCCCTGGATGCACCGCTGCCCACAGGTGCAGGAAATGGAATGTGTGTGTGTCTGTGTGTGCGTGCGCACACGAGCAGGCACAGCTGGATTTGTCCATGCGTGCCCTAGATGCACCGCTGCCCACAGGTGCAGGCAATGGAGTGTGCGTGTATGTGTGTGTGTGTGTGCGTGTGTGTGTAAGCAAGTGTGTGTTTGTGTGTGCGTGCGCACACAAAAATGCACAGCTGGATGTGCCCATGCGTGCCCTAGATGCACTGCTCCACACAGGTGCAGGAAATGGAGTGTGCTTGCATGTATATGTGTCTGTGTGACCGTGACTTTGCCTTCAACTTGCTGCGATGGCAGGCGATTGTGAAGCACTGACATTTCTGTACTGCTCAGAACAGCCTTTTCCTCATTGTTACTCACCTGTCACTCCTTCTTCATGTTTGTCTGCCACTGTATGTTCTCAATCAGAGGCATGTTCCTTTTTTTTAGCATCTCACAACAACAGCTGGCGTATAAAAAGCTTGCTGCCCTGCAAGCCGCTTTTCACGACAGTTTTTTTTCCATGAACTCAACTCATTGCCAAAATACTGTGTCTACTTGTTCCTGTTTGAAGGGGGCCAAATGGCTGGTGGCATGGGTGGTAGCTGCTCCTGTCCTGCTTGCTACTGTTTGTGAACATTCCTGGTGAGATCATCATTACACGTGTGCCACAATCTAGGCCTGCATGTTGCTCCTTTTTGCAGGGGGCAAGATGGCTGCTGGTGTGCGTGAGGTGCTGGTGTCCTGTGTGCTGCTGTTCGGGGCACGCTGTGTGGAGAACGATCTGCCTTGGTTCATGGCGCAGCAGCTGCTGCCACCCAAGGTTTGTGGGGTCATACGGTATGGAGATCAATCCCATGAATGAGATTGAACTACCTGCGTTGAATATCCTATTTCTATTTGTATTTCTGTTCATGAGAACAAAATCTGCATTGGCTCATGGCGCAGCAGCTGCTGCCACCCAAGGTGTGTGAGGACAACAGAAGAAGAAATGTGTGCCTGCATTGGAAGGAATGGGTGTGATCTTCCCAGCACATGTACTTCCATGTCCGTTTTATTTGCTGTTCTATGTTTCATCCTTTTTTGGCTTCGTGGTGGAGGGAAGTTATGGTCCTTTGGAGCCAGTGTGCCCCCTTTTCCTTGCTTGATTTAGGGAGACTTTCTTCTGCCTACGTAGTCTCTTTTTCGTGTTTTGACCTAGTGTAGGTGCGGTTTTGGTATGGGAAGGGCAGAAAAAGCAATTGCGCTTACAGGATGATGTTCTGTGCACCTGCATGCATAAACTAAAGATCTGCAGGTGAGGACCACCCTGTGGCAGTTACATCGATAAGGCACTCTTTCCCTGATGGTTTGCCATTTTTCTGAACCTGGTCAATGTCATAAGAAAATGCGCGCACACACACTGCTGAATTGTCGAAACACTTGCATGTGTGCATACGCGCAGGCTGGCATGGGCGTGCCAGATTGTGTGAGAGAGTTGGTTGGGCGTTTGGGGCCATATGCACAAGCAGCAGCCGAGGGCTTTGGCATTCCTGACCACTTGGTGGCTGCCCCCATTGCTGGAGACTGTGAGTGGCCATATCATGCTTGTTTGTGTGTGTTTATGTGTGTGTTCCTTTGGATGGCAATATGCGCAAAAGCCACAATGCAGGTTTTGAAGGGATGCTTACAGAAGGTCCATCAAATAGCAGTGCATGGATGATGGTTTGGAAGTTGTAATCTCCCAGTAGAATGTCTTATGCTTCAGCACCATATGCTGCCCCAGCAGAGGCAAATACAGCTGCGCAATTCACTGCCTTCCATTCCTATGCCTTACCGCTGCCTACAACATCTTGCCACGCAGGGGAAACTTACAACAAGGTGGACAACCGGGGTGAAATGATGGGAGGCTTTGTGAGCAAGTAATGAGGGTGAGGGAAAGGAAAAAAAAGCTACACTATGCCTCTGTCCACACGTTTCTGGGTATGCTCTTTTCCTTGATTCATGTATGGAGCAGCTTTGCTGGCTATGCAGTTCTCTGTTTCTTGTATCTTGATCCACAGATTAGTTTGGAAAAATGCCTGGGCGCGTGGGATGAGTGGATGGTCTTGCTGATATGGGGTGTTTTAGCTATCAGCAAGCGCTTTATATCTGTCTCAGTCTGAGTTTTTGGAAAGGCCAGCAATCAGGCATTTTGACTGAGGGCTTTCTTTCCGTCTGTCGTCTAGGCATGAACACATCATGTAAAGCGCATGATGCATGATGAGGGCCTTCTTTCCATCTGTCGTGCGCATGATGAGGGCATTCTTTCCGTCTGTTGTCTAGGCATGAACATATCATACAAAGCACATGCTTCAATCCCCTGAACCATTTATTCATGAATTGGAGGTAGGACAAGGAATCTTCTTTCATGTCTTCTTTCATGCATCATTGCCTAACTTTGCCTGCACAGGTTCCTATTTTGTGCCCTTGCCAGAAGCAGGCAAAGGTGTCCAAGTATGGTGATTAATTTGATTGTGCCATTTTTACCCTCTAAGCAGATGGTGCTACTCATTCTATTGTTAATAGAATTTGCAGTTATTTTCCCTGCGTGCTCCACAATCAAACCAGTATAAGTTCAGACACGCACTTTGTTTTGTGCTTGTTTTTCCCCTTAAAAACCAACTTCAAACAGGCGTTGAAATAGGCCTCTTATATGGCTTGTGCCCCAATTGTTTCTTTGTTTCCCTCTTCATTTTTGAGTTCTCACCTGCTCTTTCCATCTTTTGCGCTCTGTGCTAGGCCCTTCTGTGAGCCTTCCCATTCAAACATTGGAGAGTGTGCAATAGTCCGTGTATTGTATGACATGTAGCCTTCTTTTGCTTTTTATTTTGTAATTTTGTTCCTCGTCAGTGTTTTTGTATCAGAAAGCCTGCTTCCTTTTTTCTTCATAACTCAAGCGCCCTAGTCTCAAGGTATTGTTGCGTACCTATGCAGTTTGGAATGCACCGCCACATTGACATTCCTTTGTCCTTGCTTCTACCATGTAACTGGCTTCAAGTTCAAAAATGAAAGCTGCAATGCGTTGACTTTCAATGGTCGCACTGGTTACAATTTGGGGTCGACCTCCAGCCAGGTCGTTTGGCTGATCGGCTTATGGCTGGTCTCAGCCAGCCAGAAATAAATCCGTGAGCTTAAACCCAAAAAGAAGTGCTTTCTGTTTCGCTGATGAAGGAACTGATTAGATTATAATATAAGATTACGCAGGGAAACCTTCAGCCAGATTATAATATAAGATTACGCAGGGAAACCTTCAGACTGTTTGGCTGATCAGCCTGGTGATGAAGGAGCTGAGAAACAAATCCATTTTGTAGATCTAGATTTACATGGGGGGACCTTCAGCCAGACTGTTCGGCTGATCGGCCTGTGACTGGTCCTCGCCAGTCAACAACAATGCCCATAAGCTCAGAAACAAACAATGGTTACAATGGGGGGTGACCTTCAGCCAGGTCGTTTGGCTGATCGGCTTGTGGCTGGTCTCTGCCAGCCAAAAATAAATCCATAAGCTCAGACACAAAAAAGAAAAGCTTTGCGTTTCGCTGATAAAGGAACTGATGAACAAATTAAGAGCTCACTTGATGCAGTAAAAAAGGTTGCGTCTCAAGAATATCCTGGAAGTAAGGTTCAAAAAGCACTTGATACTTGCGGCGCAGAGAACAAACGTATTCATCAGTACAGTTAGAAAGGACATGTGCTTCATCTTGAGTTTGGTTGCAAGGACACCTGTCACACACAGAGGTACCATCATCCTGCCAAACATCCGATTCAACTTTCAAAGTATGAGCACGAAGCCGGAACCTGCTCACATTACGCATAACTTGCTTAGGCAAATCCAAAAAAAGATACCAAGGCAGGGGTGCATAGGTTTGGCGTGTGTTGCAAGCAAAAGGAGTAGCAAACCAAGCTTGGTAAGTAGCTAGTTTATTGTTGTTTCCCCTTGGATCCACTGACTCAGCTTCTCTCCAAACTCCTTGCGATCTGAACCTCAAGTCTGCACTAAAAGCATTCATGGAAATGGCACCTCCTGACCTCACAGCCTGCTCAAGAATATCAGAACCACGCATACCTTGGAAGGCTTGAATTAACTGCGCTGTCCAGCACTTGTCATCCTTAGGTTGTAACTTCAAATCGGCTTGCAGAACACGGCGTAAAGTACTACCATTTGTACCAAGCATGCTGTTGTACAGCTTGACTGCAGCTCTAAACCAATAGTACTGTAGTGGTTGAAGCCCACATTCTCTCAAAACAGCCCAGTCAGTGGTAGTTTGCTTCACACCCAAGGTACCTTTCAAGAAATTCAGATGCAAAGTTTGCAGAGCACTAGAGAACTCTTTGCCTGCCTGCATGAAACCTGTACCCCACACCTGACTCGCGTACATACCTTAGTAAGCAGATGTAAGCATAGCACAAGCTGCATTTTCTGCCGATTTAGCCATGTTCAAGGTCCTGTAAAACATCATGCCAAGATATTTAAACGAGTCCTTATGAGCAAGAGTGTCACTGCCAATCGTAAAAACAGGGAGATTATTTCCTTTTGAGTTGAAGTGCACAACCTCTGATTTTAAGGTGCTGATAACGAGATGCTTCTTCCTAGCATACACATTCAGCCTGCTTAACATGGTTTGAAGAGCACCTGGCTCATTGGAAAGCAATGTGAGATCATCAGCATACAACATGTGGGTCACGCGAACATTCTCTGTGCCAGTTACTGCCCCTCTCACATCCTCAGCAATCAAGTCAACATCATTGATGTAAAGTGAGAAAAGGAGAGGAGAAAGAGGACACCCTTGCTTAACACCTCGCATAGGATGCACACGTGCAGTTTTTGCACCATCCTTCAAAACATACTCAGCAGCAGCATACATGTCTTGGATAATCGACAGCAAAGAAGTGGGCATGCTGATGCGGCGGAGGTGTTGCCAGAGAGCCTCCCTAGGAATGGTGTCGTAGGCTTGTTTGAAATCTATGAATGCCGCATGCAATCTACTCAAGTTGTTTGATTGCACAGTGCGTGCAGCATGCTGCAGATGGCGGAGAATAAACAAAGGCTTAAGTGTATTACGGCCAGGATAGAAGCCAAACTGAGTATCTGGTATTTTGTTAGCCTCCTGGCACCAGTCAGTTAGTAAAGCACGTACAACATTGGCATAAATCCTATACATAGTGCCACTGACTGCCAACATGCAATAGCTGTTCGGGTTAAGCTTCAGAAACAAACGAGAAAAGCTTGTTCAAGTTGTTGTGTTGCAAGAGGAAATCAGAAATATCCTGGACACTGGCTTGTTGTAAAAATGGTTGCTCCATTGAAAAATCACCAGAGAAACAGTTGAACAGGTAAGCGTCCCTTCTTCTCAAAGCACAAACATCTGCGTCTCTGCACGCCAGAAGGGCATGAGCCTCATCTTGAATCTCATCACAAGAGCAGTGATCACACAAAAGAGTGCTCCGAGTATCCCAAGCCGCTGTCTCCACCTTCAGTGTGTGTGCCCCAGGTCTGAAGCGGCTAACATTCCTCATGACATGTTGAGACAAATTCAAAAGCATGTGCCTTGGTAAACGGGCAGGGGCACGCACATTGTGATCAAAAGAGACTGGTCAGTTGCCAGCTTACTAAATGTGTCCTGCGGGTGCACTCCCTCAACATCTCTCCACACTGCCCGCAACCTGTGTCTGAGGTCATCAGTAAACTCTTGAATAGGGATAGGAGTGCCCTGCCGCACAGCTTGCGCAAAGGAATCACAGCGCCGTAGGCTTTGGAAAACATCTAAAACTTGAGCAGTCCAGCAGGCAGGCAGACTGAAACAAAATGAGAACTCACTTGATACAGCAAAAAAATCCTGGAAGTATGGTTCAAAAAGCAAATACCGAATACAGTGACTTGGCTTTCTTGAATCTCTAAATCGGAATGTGATAGTCATGTATGCTAACAATCTTGTTACCACTAGGCATGCTATTGAAAACGAGAATACTTCTTGCAGCCAGGTTATGGAGCCGGGCGCTTCCAATAGCCCTCCAGATCCCCATTAGGGTCTTCTTTTTTGTAGCTCCATGGTGGAGGGGACTCCCGGCTCTTATGAGCCAATGTGTCCCTTTTTCCTTAATTGATGTAGGGAGAGTTTCCTCTGCCTACGCAGTTTTTCTTTTTCTTTTTCTTTGTGATAGTAAAAGGTGCGCAGTCTGTAGCAGGTCACTACGCTAACGAAAAGCCTGGAAGGGGTTTCAAAGGAAAAAAATGAGGAAATTACTTTTTTGTGGTCTGTGTCTCTGCATTCAGGAAAGTGTCTCTAACTATAACTTTTATTGAAGCTTGTGCGGTTGTTTACTGTTCCACAGCTCACTCCCAGGTCTGCTCTCTTTGGCTAAAGTGTGCTTCCTTGTTCTCTGGTCCTCTTTTTTCACTCTCCATTGCCTCTTCCCAGGCTTGCAGATTTCTCAAGAGGGAGAATGAGGTGCAATCGTAGGATGAAGCGAAGGCACGCGAGACAGTTGCGGAATTTGTTTTTGGACAGGCTATTTTGGAAGGATCCGGCAGTGCACGCTTTACTAAAAAAGCACACCAAGCCTCACACAACCCCTGTGCCTGCTCCAGCTTGGCATGATCACTTACACAAACACTTCAGAGCAAAGAGGACATTTGAAGAGTCTTGCCCATCTGCGAGGGATATGGCTGTGCCACTGGGCCGGCGCAACCTTCCACCTGAGGTCCTTCTCAGGCGGGGCGCGCAGTCTGGGTGGGCTCCTGAGCCAGATGAGTTTGAGATCCCTGATGTATCTGTGTTAGAAGGTATGTTGGGTAGTGAATTTCAGAAGTTGAATGTTGGTGCCTCTTCAGGCTTTGATGCGATCCCGATTCCTTTTCTTAAGCATGCGTGCTTGCCAGTGCAGTGTGGGAATAAAACCAAACAAGTAAATGTGCTGGTGCCTCTGTTGGCTCGTCTTTTTAAAGTGTTGCTGACTGAAAGTAAAGTGCCTGCGTGCTGGAAGGTTGCCAAGTTGAGCCCCATTCACAAAAAAGGGGAAGTGCTGAAACCTGGGAATTATAGGATGATTGCGGTTAACGGTGTAATGTATAGGATTTATGCTAATGTGCTGAAAAATCTGGTGACAGATTGGTGTATGAAAAAGGGAAAGATTCCGGACACGCAGTTTGGCTTCTTTCCAGGAAGGAGCACTCTGCATCCTCTGCTCATTCTGAGGCACCTCAAGCATGCTGCGAAAAAATTGAAGCCACGGAATTCTTCCAGATTGCACGTTGCTTTCATTGACTTTTCTCAAGCTTATGAAACCGTGTCCAGACAGCAGCTTTGGTCACACTTGCAGCGCAATGCAATGCCGACTCCTCTGCTCAGTGTGATCAGAGACATGTATGATAATGATGAGTACATTCTAATGGATGGTGAGAAAAGGGCGCGCATGCAGCCATCGAACGGTGTTAAGCAAGGTTGTCCTTTGTCCCCCCTTCTTTTCTCTCTGTACATCAATGATATGGGCAGAGAGATCAGTGAGGGCATTGAGGGTGCTGTGACTGGTGATAGAGTGAATGGTGTGTCCCACATGATGTACGCTGATGACCTTGGATTAACTACGAATGACCCTGGTGAAATGCAGAAGATGCTGGACAGACTCCGTGTGTATGCCCAGAGAAAAGGGTTGACTGTAAACACAGCTAAGTCTGAGGTGGTGCACTTCAACAGTACGTCTGTCTCTCCTCTGCAGAATCCTTTTACGTATGATGGAGTGGTCCTTCCAGAGAAGGACAGGTTCAAATATTTGGGAGTGCTGTTGGATAAAAATATGGATTTAAAGGTAGCTGAGGAGCATGCGGTGCGGCCTTATATGGCTGCACAGAGAAGGATTTCGGAGTTTGCCAAGGGTCATGACCTGAAAAACAGGCCTCATGCTATGCTCTGGTTGTCTAAGGTGTATGGCATTCCTGCTGGGATGTATGCGTGCCAGGTGTGGGGAACTCATTACTTGAGAGAAGGCAGTGAGTTTGATAGTCAATTGCAGAAAAGACATCTGTGTTCCTTGAGGCGCATTCTTGGAGTAAAGAACAGTACTACAAATTGGCCGGTGTTGAGAGAGTGTGGCCAGGAGCCTCTGCAGTTCTTCTGGTTCCGTGCCTCCATCAAGTTTTTTAATAGCATGCTTGACTCCAATAGTGAAGTTTTGCGTCGTGTGCTGAGGGCTGATTTAAGTCTGGCTTCTTTTGATTCCTCTTGCTGGTCTGCTGAAGTCTCTAATGCTTTTGGTGGGATGCGGAATGGTGATTCGTTCAAACAGAACATGCTGAGAGCTGAGAAAATCCCCATGCAAGAGTTCATTGGTGATTTGCGATACAGACAGCAGAAAGTGTGGAGAGGGGCCGATGTTTTTTGTCCTCGTGCAGTTAACAAGAAGGCAGTGACGTATCATAAGTGGTGTGGGAATTCTGAGAGTGGTCCCAGAGGTGCTCCTTTTTGTATCCCCTCGTATCTGTTCAAGGATTTGGACAAGCATGTTTTGAGAAACATTAGCAGATTTAGATTGCGTGCTCATCACTTGAGAGTGGAGTCTGGTAAATGGCTTGGGGGTTCAAGTATCTGTGATAAGTGTGAGTGTGGGGAAGTCCAGGATGAAAAACATGTGCTTTTCTTTTGCAAATGTACTGAGGTGCGTGAGCTACGCACGAGATACAAGGACCTTTTTGAGGAGATGTTTAAGACTTTGCGTGTGTTTGCTCCGCCTTCAAACGCTGACTTTATTCCATTCTTGGCTTGCCATCATACTATCACTGATTCTGAGATCAATGCTTTCCTAAATCAAGACTCATACAGACTTCTTAGATTTGTGTCAGATTTAGTCTCAATTAATGATACTGGTTGAGCTTGTTTCACCAGCTGCCATCAGCCAGAGTCTCGGGCTGTAGGCCACCATTGTAAACCCCCTTGTAAACCCCCTCTTCCCAGGCGGCTCCAGACCTGCCTTCTACTCATCATGTATACTGTATCACCATGTATTACCTTCAACAAGGCAAAGAGATGGACAATCCCATACAGAAGTGGCTGCTAACAGTGCTTAAAAGAACTCTGGGGGTCAGGGACACTACTCCCTCTTGGTGCATCATGCAAGAATGTGGTCTGGAGCCCTTACAATTCAATCGGTTCCTGGCAGCAATGCGTCTTTACAACTCCTTGACCGATGCAACAGCTCCACAATGAAAAAGATTTTGCAGGCTGACATGTGGCTGAGCTCGAGATATGATGATTGTTGGTCCTCCCGTATTCTGTCAGCCATGGATGGTTTGGCACACTCCTACATCTTCAAACAGAAGCTGCTGAATTGTGAGCCCATTGATCTCAATCGTTTTGTTGTAGATCTCATAACCAGGCATCTACAATGTTTAGCGCCTCTTTCCAACACACACCCTAGAGAGCACAACAGTACACGCTTGACCTATCACCAGTAATGCGCTCCTCCTACTAAAAGGGCCTTGGTTATGCATTCTCCTTGTAGTCTCCCCATATACATGTTCCTTGACGTCCCCCATGATGTCATTCGCAGCGTGGCTTGATTTAGACTCTGTGTCCCCACCCTTCGCTATGAGACAACAACTTGGAATCACAGGTCTTCCCCAAACTGTGACCTTTGTGAGACTGATGATGATGTCCAGGATGAACAACACGTCCTCTTTCATTGCACACATCCCCAGGTGGTCTCTCCCCGCAGGAAATATGCTCCCTTGCTCTCACAGGCAGAATCTCATGATGTGTCTGCTTTCTTGAACCAGAACAACAACAAACTTCCTTATTTCCTTCATCACTTGATTGCCTTTTATGAGCAGGCTAGCAGTCGCACCAGAAGATGAGAGGGGAGTTAATGTGGATGTAAACCTTGTATCACCATGTACATTTGCTCTCATGATTCAAACCGACAACTATTTGGATCCTTTCTTTATGGACTTCTCTCTTTTCATGAGCAGGCTAGCAGCCAGTCGTTTTGACTGAGACCTTATTTGTTCCTGTATCTGCAACCATGTAACCTGTAACCTTTACGCATTGTCAACAATTTGTCATATCTGCATAAGTGTGGTCGCCCCAAATTTGCTGTGGTTACAAGCACTGTTTTCGCTTCAGCAAAGGTGTTCACGTAAGCAGGTACAGCTATAAAACCCTTCCCTTAATGCACGCACGCTGGCTGTTTCTTAGGCTTTCTTCTTTACAGACTCATAAAATGATCAGCTTCCAGCCCATTCCCATTCAAGTGTAGTGAACTCTCTTCCAGGCTAGCCACGTCTGGTGTAGCCCTTTGTTGAGATCCTGGGTAGCCTGCAGGAAACGTCCTTCATGATGCACCCTTTCAAAGTTATGGGTTGCTTAGCTTTTTTGATACTGTGTTTCCCCTCCCCTGTGTCTTAGAATCCAGTACAACTTCAAAGCTTTCCTCAAAATTGCCAGCACGGAATATAGAGCGCTGCCAGGTCTACTGTGAAATCCGCTAGCTACAATAGACATGGAGCAAACACAGCCCAATTCGAGCTTGGAAGCTCGGAGCTCACAGCTTCTGAGCAGTTCAGATATAAATCCTTGTGGCCATGGTTTTAATTTCACCATTAAAGCCATGGAGAATCTTTGGAAGTTGATGCTTATATACAGTAATAGATGAAGATGGTTATTTTCCCTACAAGATACAAGCACCTGACGAACGCCACGTCCCTTTCTTATTGGAACATTTTGGAAAAATGCATGTAGCCCCTTTTCCCACCTGCTGCTTGATTATTCAAGCAGATGCTCTGATTAAATCAGGATAGCCTTGCACCATCCTTATTTGGCAGCACCTTTCTTCTTTTTAGGTGCAGCCAAGCCCTTGATATTTGCGACACTGTAGCTGGGCTGCCCATAGTAGTCTGCTGGGTATGTGAGCTGGAAGCCAGCAGGCTTCTTCTTCTTGGGAGCACCCTGCATAGCACCCAGGAGACAGCCATTGAGTGAAGAGAGAACAGAAAGAGACTTATAGACTTTTGGCCAGGCTGCGGCTGAAGTGCAGCGGCAAGGAAAAGATTTAATTCCGAGGGCAAAAGGAAAAGGTGAGTCCGTGATCCTTGGGCGGAGGACGGGCAAAGCTTGCCTGGCATATGATCAAGTCAAGAAGGACTAAAGAAGGAAGTGTAAATGCAGTAACAATTATATTGAACTTTTTTAAGCAGGGCATGTTCTTCACAAGAGTCTGCGAATGGTGCGCATTGCAATTTGTTCATTGGAAACCAACCAGGGCTTTGTCATAACGTAAGGCTGCAATTGATGCACATTGAGATTTGTCCATTGAAAGCACAAAACAGGGCCATGTCATCATTAGGGGCTGCCAACAATGCGCATAGCAATTTGTCCTTTAAAAGCCCATGGTGACACCATTGACAAACATGATGCACATTGCAAGTGTCTGTTGGACTCGCATGGCGGGACCACCTCATGTACCAATGTCACTCTGTGCATTTAAGAGTGCTGCACCATCTTGATATGTCAGTGTGGAAAATATGATCAAGCGAGAAGACAAAGCTGTGCAACCCACCTTTCCATCTCCTCCTTTTTTAGGGGCAGGCTTGTTGCTACCACTGCTGCCCCCCTTTTTCTTGACTTTTTCCTCGATGCTGGCTTCGGTTGCTCGAACTGCCCATTTAGGTACACTTTCTACCGGGCCCTGTTAATGCACACAAACAAGTGCACATCGTGGATGCACATGCTGCGTCATCCAATACACACACCGTTTTTATACACACCGCAGTGTACACATAATCTAAGTGTGAGCGCTGAGTCACACAAACAAAGAGTTGCACATGCTGCATCACGCTGTGTGTTAGAAAAGACGCATGTGAAGGATGCAAAACATAGATATGTCATGCATACAAAAAACGGATGCATGTGCTTTGCCGTACAGTCCACACCAACGATGCATGTCACAGATGCACATGCTGTGTCATGGAATGCACACACGGACAACGGATGCACATGCTTTGCCACACAATGCGCACAAACAGATGGATGTCATGGATGCACATGTTGTGTCATGTGACGCACATTAACAACGGATTTACATGCTGTGCAAGCAATGCACAGGCCCAATGGATGCTCATGCTGTATGAAGTGGCAACAGGCCTTCAGTGTTTACACGCCCAACTGCCAGCCACGGGGCATGCGCACCTGTGATGGCTTTGAGGAGATGACGCTGCTAATGAAGGTTTTCAAGGGGGAAGGCGTGTGCACCGTGCCTTCTGCCTCCACAGCCTGGGTGTTGCGAAAGGTACCCCCTGCAGCAGTGGACCCTTGCGCCCCCATGGCAGCATGAGAAGAGGTGGGGTGAGATGCTGATGGGGCGAGCCTGGAGGGTGCGGGTTGGTCTAAGGGGGGTTGCTGTGCTCCTGGCATGAGGCTGGTGTGGGGATAAGGAGGCTGGCGGTGGTTGTGCTGGTGGGTGGAAGGGGCAGGGTTGGACGCAAGGGCGAAACCGCTGAGCAAGTGAGGGCTGGTGGTGGCCTTGGCGAGGTTCTGAGCCTGCATATCATGGTGCAAAGGGGGCAAGCACAGGCTCAGAGACCATGCTTGCAAGAAAAAGGAAGGAAAGAATAGATATGACAAGGCGAGAAAAATTATGCACACTTGACAAAAATCCGTACATCCCTTAGGAAAAAGGAGACAAATTGGCTCAAATGCCTGCCAGACTGTACAAGACAGTGGTGCGTGTGCCTTGTATAGAGATTCCACGCACAGTCTCAAACTTTAAGTGCAGTCTGATCCTAAACCCAACACCAAGGAAGAGCGTCATGCAGCGTTAGTATGTGCATGATTGGTGCTCCATCAATCCACCTATAAATTGGTGAGTTTGGTAGATAGCAAGTTAGCAATCTCCCAACTGACAAGATATGTGCAAGATCTCTCTTGTATATATCTAGATAAGAGGCGCAACGGCAAAAGTTACAGTCACAAACTTTGATTATGAGAGATCTCTAGCACATCTAGATGTGTCGCGCAACGGCAAGGTACAGTCACAAAATTTGAGTGCAGCCTAAGAGATCTTTAGCACATCTAGATGTATGGTGCAACGGCAAGGTACAGTCAAACACGTTGAGCGCAGCCAGAGAGATCTCTAGCACATCTAGATGTATGGCGCAACGGCAAGGTACAGTCAAACACGTTGAGTGCAGCCAGAGAAATCTCTAGCACAACTAGATGTGTCGCGCATTGGCAAGGCAGTAAGACCCACAAAAGACCTTTTGCCTTGGAAGCTCAGGCAAGCATACACCAATGGTGTAATACCATTGACGCAGAACTCAGGACGAACACACACAAGTGTCATTAATAACTTTGGGTGAGCAAGGGCAGGCCTCAGGCTCCCCCACACTACTGGACCACAGCTCACTTTACCTTGGGGCATTACTGAGCCTTGCTGTAAATAGTCCATGCATGATGGTAACTGAAACGCATGCACCAGCAAGCACATGCCATCGAGTTGGGTTGGTACGCATGCTCACGTGTAAACGCAATGTAAGGTATGCGCGTGAATGCACCAAACAGCTTATATGAGCGTATGTGTCGGCAGAGGCAAAGCGTGCAGAACGAGTGTTACAGTCCCAGCAAGCACACAGAGGTCCCATCGAAGGAGCAAAGCTCACGTTTCCTTACAGCCCACTTGTTACCAAGTTATGAATCAAGCATCATGCACAAGGGCTAGTGCAGTAGAGACACCAACGTATGCATGGCATTCTTCAAAGTAACCATCACCATAGATTGCAGGCCAACACTCAAGGTGAATCCATGCGCACCATTGACGTTGAGCTTGAAACTGAGGGGTGTGCTGATGCCGGCCTCATGCTTCCCCGCAGCCCACTGCTGTTGGAGGGTGCCAAGGAGCCTTGCAGAGACACAGTGGCAGCTGCAGGTAATTGGTCCCCAGAACCCCGCCCATACGATGGATATGGGAAGCGCGACGAGTGGGGGTGGTGGTGCGAAGGGATAGTGCTGAAGGTGAGGTTGCTGGCGAAGGAGGCCTGGAGGACGCGTCTGAGGTTTGCAGCGGCGATGGTGGCGGCGGGCGTGTCAAGACTGCCCCCGCCCCCCCATGCAGGTGCACGCGGTGGGGCGGCTTTACCCTTCCCAGCTGCATGCAATTGTTAGTGCGAAGTGTGACATCAATCTTCGATGCCAGTGGCTGGACAAGTATTGGGCTGACAGAATTCCCGTAGGGAGGCATGCGGAGACACTTTGCTCTAAGACACTTTCATCAATACTTCCGTTTCTTCAGCATCTGTTATTTTTGGTACACAAACTTAGCCCAGGGTCCTGTGGGTGCATCAACAGATTCATGGGTGCTTTGGGGGGTCATGTTTGCACACACGTCCCATCCATGTCATCGAGAGCATGCAAGCTTTGTGGTGGTAGATCTCTACAGGCCATGTCAGGTGCAACCATGAATCCACTCTTGCACTTCTACCCATACATGCAGTGTCCTCAATCTCTTCCTCATACGCAGTCTGTCCCCTTGTGCATTCTCCTCACACTCCTGCTGACATGCAGTCTCCTCACTCGCAGGCACCTCCAATTTTACACATGGTCTCCTCAACCTCCTGCTCTCATGCAGTCAATCTTCTTGTGCAGTCTCCTCACTTGCAGGCATCTTCAAACTTGCAGGGTCTCCTCAATCTCCTGCTCACGTGCAGTCAATCTGCCCATGCAGTCTCCTCACTTGCAGGCATCTCCAATGTCACACATGGTCTCCTCATTTGCAGGCATCCCCAATTTCACACATGGTCTCCTCACTTGCGGGCATCTCCAATTTCACACATGGTCTCCTCGATCTCCTGCTCACGTGCAGTCAATCTGCCCATGCAGTCTCCTCAGTTACAGGCATCGCCAATTTCACACATGGTCTCTTCAAGCCCCTGCACACAAGCAGCCAGTCTTCTCACGCAATGTGAACCTCACAATCCTACAGACACGCAGTTTCATCAAAACTCATGATTATGTGCAAACACCCTCACAGTCATAACCACACGCAGTCTCCTTGCACTCCTTCTCACATGCATCCTTTCAAAAGAGTGTGCTCTCACAGTTCAGCGCACACGTGGCCTTCCCACAACCCTGCTCACTTACACTCTCTTCATATGCAGCTAACCTCACCCTCACCAGGAGCGATGGCAGACCCCTATTTGCACAATTCATTTCCTACGCTGCCTTCTCACGATCCTGCTCACTAACGCTCTCCTCATGTGCAGCTGCCTTCACCTTCACCATTCTAAACAGGGGTGGTGACCATCACCAGGGAAGTGTGAGGGTTGAACGCAAGCCCAAAGGGAACCAGTATGAGGGTTGGATGCAAGCCAATAGGAAACCAGTATGAGGTCTGGAATGAAGCCCAAAGGAACTCAGTGCAAGGGTTGGATGCAAGCCACAAGGAAGACAGTGCACACCAGCCCCATCAGGGGCGGTGGCAGAGGAAAATCTCACCCAAGAGACCCAAAAGAAGTAGAAGAATAAAAGCAGAAGAGACTCACCAGGTGCAGTTGCAGGCCACTACTTTGCTTTGGAAGAGGACAGTCTCAACCAAAGATTAAAAAAAGGAGTAGAAGCAGAAGAGACTCACCAGGTGCGGTGGCAGGCCTCTGCTTTGATTTGGCAGGAGCAGGGTCTGGGGGCGGTGGCTTGGGGGGAGCTGTGGCTAGCCCTGGAGGGCTCCGGGTGTCCAACAGGCTGAGGGCGGAGCGGAAACAACGCACTGCCAGTGATCTGTGCGGGCACCAAACACAACAGGAAGAATGTGCAGGGTTTGTTATCCAACAGGCTGAGGGTGGAGCGGAAGCAACGCACTGCAAGTGATCTGTGCGGGCAGCAAACACAACAGAAAGAATGTGCAGGGTTTATTGTCCAACAGATTGAGGGTGGAGAAAAAGCAACGCACTGCTTTGCAGTGATCTGTGTGGGAAGGAAAGACCATCAAACAGGAGGGGGAGGATTAAGTCATGAGCAGGGTCTGAGACGATGGCTGGGCGGTGCAGTGGGCAGACCTGGAGGGCTCTTAGTGTCCAAATAGGCTGTGGGCAGAGCGGTGAGTCCAGGAACAGCCACAGAAACGACCATAGAAGAAAAAGGTTCAGGGTTTGGTGCCCAACAGGCTGAGGGTGGAGCGGAAGCAATGCGCTGCCAACAGCTTGTGTGGGCAGGAGTTTGAAATCTGGCAGAGGCTGAGGGCGCAGCGGAAGGGCAATGCGCCACCAACGACTTCTGTGAGAAGGGAGGGTGAGGGGCTTACAGGTCTCGCTCTTCAGGTTATCGTTTTTTTATTCATGTACACCAATTGAGAGTCATACACGGTGTGTGTGTGTGTGTGTGTGTGTGTGTGTGTGTGTGTGTGTGTGTGTGTGTGTGTGTGGTGCATGCATGCGCAAAACACATGCTCATTAATATCCAGTAGTCTGAGGGCAGATTCAAAGCACTGCTACCTCTAGAATGCTCTAAAATGCGTGTAAGGAAACAATCTTGTAAGTGCATTTGAACTGTGCACATGTGCGCAGCATTTGCATAGCAAGTGCAAAAGCATAGAAGAGTTTGCTCACACCTCATTCCAAACCAAAACCCCTTCTCAAACACACCCACAACCTCGCAAATGTGCCTCCAAATGTTAGTGCAGTCACTTACATACATCACCTGTAGTTGATGGGACTCACTGAAAGTGTCAGAGCTGATTTTTGGGTCCTTCCTCAACGCACGCTGGTTGGCCCAGTGTGGGCTTCAACCTATCATTTTCACTTCGCATGCCCACCAAAACTTGCCTTCACATGCCGGTACAATCGCAGATGCACATCACATGCCCACCAGAATTTGCTTTCACATGCCAGTGCATCACAGAAGTACATTTCTTACATGCTCATCCATCGGAGTTGCTACGTCTCACAGCGAGACCTGCCTCCTACTTTCCCCCTCTGCTAGGAAAATTTTTTTTCTGTGGTGGGATAACTATTCCCGCCGCCAATGAGGCACTAAAACACACATCATGCACCTTTAATTCTAAAACAAGGTGCGCCCACTTTTCTCCAACATGGCCATGCAGCACCCTTATTGTTGAGAAAGGCAGCACGCGCACACACACACACGCACACGCACACACACATACACACACACAAACATGCACACACACGCGCACACACACGCGCGCACACACAAATATGCACACACACGCGCACACACGCGCGCGCACACACACACGCACACACACACACACACACACACACACACACACACACACAAACATGCACACACACGCGCACACACGCGTGCGCACACACACACACGCACACACACACACACACACACACACACACGGCACAAACAGCACAAGGCACACCCACTTTTCTCCCAACATGGCCACCGCAGCTCCCCAGTTGTTTAGAGAGGCAGCAGCATTGCGGGCCGCAAGTGGGTTGCAAGAGCAGCCCGCCACAGATTGTGCCCTTGCATGTGCGGTGGTGAAGTGCTGAGCTGCTGCTGTAAAATCGCCAGATAGGTATGCGACAGTGCCCTGCGAGCAATTAAAAGTCAGTTCAGTAGCCTTGGCCGAAACAACTCCACTCCCCGAACCCCTCTTTAGGGGGAAGTGTGTGCACAAAAACCTTTTCTCAGAAGGCAAACCATGCATGCTCCCAAGCAAGACTTTTCAATTAGTAGCATGGAAGCATGCTGTAAAGGTGATGAAATTTGTCACGTGCTTGTGCTTACAATGTAGCGTGTCACATGCTAACACATGACGCACTTAAGCGGTATTTGCATTCCTGCAAAATCCAAGCTTTTGGTAACCTTAGCTTTGAAGCGCTCCATCTCAAAGATGCCTCACACATTCACAAAGCGCCGATCCCTCTCTCTCTCTCTTTCTCTCTCTCTTTCTCTCTCTCTCTCTCTCTCTCACTTGCAGGGGGTGTTTCGAAGGAGTGCAATCACCTAGACACATATAAAAAGCATTACAAGTGTAGCACACATCCTTCAGCACACAGGACAGCACTTTTGGACACTTGGAGTGCTGTGCTCATACCTGACACATTGGCACAGTTGTGTGGTAAGAATGGTTGAGCGGTAGCTCGTTCAGGTAAGTCCTGCACACACAGTGTGTGTGCGGTTGTGTGTGTGTGTGTGTGTGTGTGTGTGTGTGTGTGTGTGTGTGTGTGTGTGTGTGTGTGTGCGTGTGTGTGTGTGTGCGCGCGTGTGTGTGTGTGCGTGTGTGTGTGTGTTGGTTTGTTTGTGTGTGTGTGTGTTGGTTTGCTTGTGTGTGTGTGTGTGTGTGTGTGTGTGTGTGTGTGCGTGCGCGCGCGTGCGTGTGTGTGTTGGTTTGTTTGTGTGTGTGTGTGTGCGCGTGCATGTGTGTTTGTTTGTGTGCGTGTGTGTATGTGTGTCTGTTTGTTTGTTTGTTTGTTTGTTTGTTTGTTTGTTTGTGTGTGTGTGTGTGTGAAAGGATAGCATGACCCCTGCGCTTCACGACAGCCAGCAGGGCAAAGAGGCTACCTCGTCACCGGTTTTACCACCACCACCACCACCACTATCACCATCATCATCACCATGTTTACCTACCCATCGCTGCCCATCGCTGATCCCTTCCTCAACATGCATCTGAGCGTTTATGCCCCCGAGTGTGTGCTGTTGTCCTCCAATCCCTCCTTCAAAGCCCACCTGTGTGTTGTTCTGATCCCCCATGTGTGTTGCTGTCTTCCAGTCCCTCCTTCAACGCCCACCTGTGTCTAACCTCAGTGCCCACGTGTGTGTTGCTGTCCTCCAATTCCTCCTTCAACCTGCACCTGTGTGTAACTTCAATGCCCCTGTTTGTGCTGCTGTCCTCTGATCCCTCCTTCAACGCCCACCTGCCTTGCTCATGTACCCTGTGATTTGCATGGATGCCTTGGCACTCTCCAGCTTCCCAGCCGCCTAAGTATAACGGCCCATCTACCCTGCGGTGTGCATGCATACCTTGGCCCACCTACCCTGCAGTGTGCATGAATGCCTTGGCACTTTCCAGCTTCCCAGACGCCAAGGCACAACGGCCTGCCACCAGCAGCAGCCATACAGCCGCTTCTGCAGGGACCTCTTTGGGGGAGTCATCCTCCTCCTCTGGCACCTGGGCAAGGTAAAAGTAAAAGTCTATGCCTACGCTAGCCAAAAGGCCGCGTGCATTAAGGACATGCTCCCTAACTAGCAAGCTAGCAAGGGTTTCACCAAAGGGCCCTCAAACCTAAACTAGACACAGCTAGCCTAGGAGAAAGCCAGAAACCAAGCTAATGGGGATCTGGAGGATCTGGGCAAGGATAATCAAAATGAGGGCATAGAAGGGCTGCACCCAGCTGCCTACACAGAGGCTTATAAAGAAAAATAATCAGCAATGCTGGAATACAATCCATAGAAGCATATCATCCATATCTGAGCTCCTAAAGGGTGCAGTTACGATCTCACACAAACTGCTCCAACTGTCATGTTTATTTGAGACTCAGCAACTCAAAGACGTGCGTCATGTCTCAATTTGAAAAGCCCATTTAAGCACAGTGACTACTTTCCATAAAAATATCACCAGCGGCACCCCACCTGCTCCATAGCTGCACATCTTTTACAAAAGCAAAAGTCAAGCATGAAGCAGAGTCAAGCATGAAGTATCTGTTCACCAGTTACAACTTTTCATTGCAAGTGACAAGGAGCAGGACCTCACCTCCTCCACAGCTGCACCGCTTGCTTTGTTTTTCGCCTTTGCCTGCTTGGCCAGCTTTGCCCGCCGACTTGCGTCCCTGACCTGCAATACAAACGCAAAAGCAATGCCAGGATTCAAAAGACCTGTGCAGCCCCTGCCACATGCAGGCAACTGCACAGATCCAGTCATTGCATCTTAACTTTTTATAATGGCTCTAGAACACAACCTGCCAGCAACATTTTAGATGGCCGGGGAATGCTTGAGAGTAGGACAAGGACAGCAACTGCTTTTCTTCAGAGAGGTCTGATGACAAGATTGAAGTCTGAAAACAGAACATGTCTAGGCAGTGCGGTTGCATACGTGAGCTGCAACAGTCTGATAGCGTTGTAAGAGGGCAAGAACACTGCATCCTCCTGACGCCTCTGTTGCTTTCACTAACATAAGGAATAGGCTGAATGGATTGCAGGTGTAGAATCCACAGTGTAGTGTGCAATAGCAGTTGCATCTGAGAAATGAAGCTTCATTCCGAGAATACTCTTAGCATGGTTGGATTGATTAGCATGATTTACAAGTAAATGTCTGAACCAACGACGTTTGCAAAGCTCAAATATAGGTAAACCATAATGGAGCCACCATCGCCATTCATTCAACTTTGAGCTCTCATGCAAAGCCCGTGTCCAGTTCCGAGCTCTTGGGCAAAGCTGTGTCTTAAATACATAAAGGGGCTTCCGTTTGTTACCTTGGCTCACAACCCTGGCCAGACAATTATATTTATGCCCTGTTTTCTTGCAAGGGGCTCATCCTGCCTTCTTCTATTCATGCTAATGAGCCAGCCAACAAAGTTCTCTCTCTCTCTCTTCCTCTGCGTGCAGCTCTGGTCAGCATTCACGCATTCATCCATTTTTTTGTGATGGACAACATTCATGCTAAAATAATTTGTCATGGCTCCCTACCAATCTGAGGGCAGAGGTTCCAAAAGCACATTGATTGATTGGTGTACACTGCAGGTCACCTAAAAACCACAGAGGGTTCAAGAGTTTACCACGTACAAATTTATCTGCCACAGCTCCCTCCCAGTCTGCTCGCAGGGGTACAAGCTGCGGGCCCACAGCATTGAAGTCGTCTGCAGCCATCAAGGCCTAAAGGCAAGCAAGGTGTGTGTGCCATGCTCCAGATGTATGAGATGCCTGCATGTGCCCCCTCTTAAAAGTCATGCTAGGTAAGTCAGGGCACCTTGTTGCATGAGACATGTGTTTCTGGTGGTGTCTTTGGTTTTCCTTCCAACAAGAAATGAAAAGAGCGCTGACCATCAGAGCACCAGACCAGCAGCGCCTCCCCAACCTTAAAGCAAGCCACAAGCAAGCGAGCCAACAGCAAGGAAGACAAAAGCAAACATGGCTGTGAATGAAGGTACTCTCACACATGAAACAGCAGCCAGAAGCTTGTTCTGGCATCTTTGATTTGTGCATACCATGTAGCACACAACAGCATGGCAACACTGGCAAAATTCTGGGCAGGGCTCATCAGCAGGCGCTCACTTGTATCTTGTTGATGACAGTCCGCACGCTGGAAAACTCGCACGCTGGTGGCAGCAGTGTTTCCTTCACCAACACTGGGGGGTCCCCTTGCAGCCACAGCGATGAAATTCCACCAGCCCCCCCTCCTCTGGTTAAAACGTCGGCCTCGCGCCCCAATCCGCTGTTTGGCCTGTTTAATCTCTCATGCTTATGAGGGTGGGCTGGTGGTGGATCTCCCATCCCAAAGCTAACACTTGCAGCTTTGTGGGCACTGGGGGATTGCGCAGCATCAGGGCTGTATGGTGGGCTTGTGATCTCCCCTTGGACGGGCTCACCTGTGTATTTGTGTGTGTGTGTGTGCGTGTGTATGTGTTTGTGTGGGTGGGTGGGTGTGCGCGCCTGGGTCCAGCCTGGGAGAGCATGACAAGCCAAGGAGAGACACATGTGAGCACTGCAAGAAGCCCCTGCATGTGCATGGTGCCAGGATGGATGGAAACAAGTGGCAGTCCCATTATCATTGATATTGACAAAGAATAGGAATGGTGATACCAATTGATTTGCAGATAAACAATGCCTTCCAGGGAGGCCCCATTAATGACAGCTGCTCCTGCATTTAAATATAGCAGAACACTAACGCCAAGCAATTGTTGAGGACAAACACGCAAGCAAATCAGGCGACCATGCATCCAAGTTGAAGCACCGTACATACTGGATTCCTGACCTTGGGGCTGTTGGCAAGGGGCTGCATCCCCCTCAGGTGCAAGAGCTTGCCCCTGGGCCCCCTCTGCTGCTGTGTCATTTTCTGGAGGTCTACCCTGGAGCGCCTCTGCTGCTGCTGCAGACGGACTTCCTGCTGCTGCAGAGGGACCTTTTGCTGTGCTTTGGTCTGGCAGAGGCAAGAGTGGCTGCAGGCACACTTTGGGATGGGAAGGGATCTTGGGCCGCCTGCATGGGGCAAGAGAGAGCAAGCCCTTCAAATGTGCTTTGGTCTGGCAGGGGCAAGAGTGGCTGGAGATGCAATTTGTGGTGGGAGGGGAACTTGGGCTGCCTGCAAGGGGCAAGAGGGAGTAAGCCCTTCAAATGCGCGTTGGTCTGGCAGGAGCACAAGTGGCTGTAGGCATGCTCTGGGTAAAGGGGACCTTGGGCCTCCAACAATGAACAATGATGTTGAAAAGAAAAAAAGAACATGCCAGGTTTGGCTGTGTGTTTTAAGGAACAGTTCCCTTACTAGCGGGCTAGCTAGGGCCACACCACTGAGGCTCGCCGGCCTAGCCTGAGCTAGGAGCTAAAGAGAGGAAACAAACGAGGGTCTGGCCGACTTACAAAGTTTGTGTCTTGAAGTCGGGGCAGAGCGTACAGTTATGACAGTCGTTTTGCTACACCTTGCTACACCTATGCCCCCCAAAGTGTCAAGGCAAGTTGGGGAGATTCAAAGCAGCGGGCTACACACTAATTTGCAACTCATATCCCAATTTGAGTAACAGAAATGCCCTTGGTGCTCGTTTGAAGAGCTTATGATCGAAGCAGTCTTTCAGGGAAGCTGCGAATTTGCCCATTTTTTCTTCCTGCCTTTTTTTTCCTGATGCTCACATATTTTTGCATACTGAAGTCACCCTATGCATGAGCTTAGAAGGATCTTGGTGCAAGGTTATGATGTAATGCATGCATGAGAAAACTTTTGTGCTGACAATTCCCAAGAAGTGCACCACCTTTTGTTTCCACAACATGGGAGTGCATCTTTTCAGTATGGAATCAAGTAGTTATGGCATGTTAATGAAGTGGATGGGAGAATCAAACAGGAAACCAAGTCCTTAGAGACAACCTATCACCTGATCATAAGCACTGTGAGCATCATTCAATCTGCTTTTCAATCATCTTTTTATTTCTGTGGGTCACAACCCACTCTCCAGGCACAACCTCTGTGATTAATGATTCTTCTCGTTTTCAATCTCCTTGTTATCTCTGTGAGCAACACTCCATCTTCTTTTCGAATTCCTGGGTTACATCACATCCTCCAGGCACTTCCTCCGTGAGCAACAGTCAATCTCCTTTTCAAACTCCTTGCAACTTGCGCAAGCTACAACCCACCTTCCAGGCATGATCTCCTGCCACACCTCTTCATCATCTGAGCTGCCCTCTGCCACTGCGTCACATATAGGGTTGGCCATAGACAGGTGAGCATTCTCTAAAAAGGCCCTAGAAATCTCAAAGAGGCATCAAAGTGGCTCAGAGGAGCTGTGTGACAAAGGCTCGATCCTCTTCACCCATACGTAATAATGCAGCACCGTTTCCCATGTTGTGAGACATGCCAATGAACATGTGTGAATCCAAAGGAAAGAAAGGAAAAGGATATAGGCATTAAACCTATCCTGCCATCAATTTCAGGAAAGCCAATTCATGAGCAAAAAGGTTGAAGGGCTGCTACACAGGGGCAGCCTGAAAATTTAACCCAACACAACTCAAACAATCAAAAGCTTTGCCTGCCCCAAAGATGCAAGTGCGATCTGAGCGTGTTAATCTTTCACCTTCCTGTATACTTCTCTCTCAATCAATCAATCAATCAGTTGGCGCTCCTGAGTGACACAAACCACTCGGCTAGAAAATGGTTCTTGCTCTTCGGTGAAGCATGTCTGTACAAAGTTTGAGTGATGAGAAATAATACATGTCCATCAAGTCCTCACTTTGGGCAGACGTCAAGGCAGAATCCTGAACAGACAGGCTTACATTGTGTCGACAAGCTGATGCTACCTTCCTGGACCTTCCTGAAAATTTGGAGGTGCCTGGCTTATGGCTGACAACGGAACCATACGCCTTTTTTAAGCATAGATTGCTAAACTTTACAGCACGCGTGGCTGGAAATGTATAAATTCTTCCTGCATGTCCAACCCAGGCACCTACTTTTAGTCAGAAGGGCATGTTTAAATGCTTTAAATTCATAATTCAAATATGCATTAATAAGCTTGAAAACATTTTGAGCACTCTGCATGTCCAACCCAAGTTGCAGTTAAGGGCTTGTGATACTCAGACACATAAAGGAAGAGGAAGCGCATTTCCACACATGCATGCTGGGCAACGGTTGCAAAAGGCTGCAGGCTTGCACGAAAGAGAGCAAATTTTGTAAAAAGTTGCAGGCTTGCACAAATGAAAGTAAAAAAATGTGACTGTTGCAAAAGGCTGGAGGCATGCACAAAAATGAGCAGGAATAGGAGACACCCACCAGGATAAGGATGTTCACACTCTGACATGCTGGCTGACAGCTTGCTGGCTGCTGCAGGCCTGCGGGGTGGGGAACGCTCTCTCCTGCTGCGGCCTCCAGATACAACAGATTTGATTGTGTGCAAACGGCTGAAGTTTCGCACACTGGAGGCGCCAAAGGACCTGTGTGTGTATTTGTGTGTGTGTATGTGTGTGTGTTTTGTGTGTGCGTGTGTGTGTGTGAATATTAATATTTTGCCAGTCAATGATTGAGACTACGCATGACAGAGCAATGAAAGAAGGTAATGTTTGCACACGACACGTTTGTGCATATGCTGCATGGTCCGAGGGTGCATGACCCCATATATTGACACATGCATTCTATGTTCTGGAGGTTCAGGGGGTGTGCACGTTGGGGACATGGGTGAAAGTAGCATCCATTGGTAGCATTCAGAAAGTAGACATCATAGGTTGTTCGAAAACTTGCAAGCATGGAGGCACTGGTACGCAATGAATATGGTTTGCACGGCCATTGGAGTGTTACATGGCCGCAAGAGTGCCACAAAGTACTGCATAAGACATTGCAATGAGTCCGTGGGCTCCTATTCTTTGATTTGCCTTTGATATCTTCAGGGATGGGTCATTCATGTTCCGTGAATCTTAAAGAACGGTAAAAATAGCCTAAAAATCGTGGTTAGGTTCGTAGGTGAAGGAGCATTGCAGGCCCCAGGCCACTGTATTTCGAGCCACTCCCAGCATTGCAATGCCTCCTTTCCCCCACTCCCTCCTGCTGCCACTGCTTCTCCTCTTCCTGCCATGGCTTCCCGGGGTCAGAAGCCATCCCTACCCCAGGTCCTGCACGAACTTGCGCAAGCACACGGGTCATGGTATCTGGCCTCCTCTTTTCTCTCTCCAGCGTCTGCAAACATGGCCACCTTACAGCCTGGGGCTTCCAATAGTGCTGCCTGATGTGGATGATACCTCCATGAAAGGCTTACTTACTTAGCTTGCATGCTTGCACTAGTGCAGTATTCACCTATTGTTGTCTTTCCTTCTGTGCCCTAGGCTGAACCTATGGAACACAACCCCGATCGAGCTTGCTCCCATTTGGAATGGTGAAGACATGTTTATGGCCTAAGGGGGGCAAGGGGGCCGGGGGGGTCCCTCCCACCCAAAACCGTCCTCCCCAAAATAGCCCTCTTAATTGGCGTGTGTACGCAACGAATGCGCTTTTAACGCATATCAACGCGATTGCTACCTCCCAAACCCACTAAAATGCCCAAATTTTGATATTTTGCTCCTTGTCTGTGCAGGAATAATGGCATTACAGTGCAATCGGGTGAGCGAATGTTTATTCCGTGACTCCTCATGTGTTGGGACCATATGCTTGCCAAGTAATCATATCAGCGTTTCAATTTGGCAGGAAATAGACGCAATGCGCCTTTTATCCATTGATATGGTAAACAAAGTCAAAAGCCTCTTGACCCTAACTGTTCCCCTGTAGAGCCCTAGAGAACCATCTCCAGAGTGGACTTGTCTCGACCGGCATCATCCCTAGTTGGAGCAGCATCGCCAATTACACCTGAGCCGCCTCACAGCTTCTCCAATCTGCGCATGCTTACACCATGTGAACATCTTGCAAGCAAGCAAACAGTGTGCACATTGTGTGTGCATGCAAACAGTGTGCCACACACAGCACCCGTTGCATGTAGAGACAATGTCTGTCAACTCAAGTCCACCAATCACTGCGCCCTGTACAAACTCAAGAACTCACTTGCGCAAGATTTCGAGCATTGGGTTTTCCTCCCCAGCAAAGGACGGCCTCTGGGCAGCCGCTTCCATGGATGCCTCCAATTCAGCAGCCTCCTCAGCAAGGGCGATGGTGTTGGCCACAAAGCTCTGGCGAGCCTTGTTTGTTCGTGCAGAGATCACCCTGTAAGCGTGTGCCAAGTGCATTGTACACCGCATTTTCAAACCAGAATCTGAACTTCTTACATCATTATTTTCCATGTGGGTAAAGATCGCCATGCAGATGTGTGTCAAGTGCATTGCACACTACGTCTGCACACCAGTAGCTGGAAACCATCATGAAAAATAATGAGCTTATTATATACACACTGTAAACCCATTAATAACAATTCGTTCATTCATTATCTTATATACACATGCACACACACATTCATAAGTACATGCACTCTTACTTTTTTTGCTGAGTGTCCAAACAAGCCCATTGACCATTCCATCATGTGACAAAGGTCACTGTCTCAATAATACCTCCTCTCATGCAGATTGCATGACAATGGTTCAGCATTGGCAACCTTCTTGCTCAATATGCACTACCTGCTGCTGGCAGCCCAGAAAAAAAAACTGGGGAGGTATGGAAAGATATGCACTGACTTCTGCCCAGGAAGGAGGATATGAGAGAAAATGCACTGCCACTGCTGGTAGCCCAGAGAGGAAAATATGGGCAGATATGAGAGAAAATGCACCGCCCACTGCTGGCAGTCCATTGCTGCCCCACCGAAGGCAGCCCTGCCCACTGCTGTGGCTTTTGCTGTGGCACCAATGCCTACTGCTGGCACCCCTGAAAGGAAGATATGAGAAATTTACACCAATGCCCATTGCTGGCAGCCCTGCCCACTGCTGTGGCTGTGGCTGTGACTGTGCAATAGCACCACTGCACACTGCTCACAGCCCAGATAGAATGGTATGAGAAATTTGCACGGCCCATTGCTGGCAGCCCTGCCTACTGCTGTGGCTGTGGCCGTGACTGTGCAATGGCACCACTGCACACTGCTCGCAGCCCACAATGGGAAAAACTCAAAATGAACACCGCCTTCATCTTGATATGCACTGCCATCATCTCACACATCTCAACATACACTGCCCACTTCTGGCAGCCCAGAAAGGAAACCAGAATGAAAAGTGTCTTCAATGACCTTGTAAGTTCAGCAATACAGCTGGCAAGGAGCGACAGCACCAGCTGTTCACCCCTGCGTGCAGGCGGCCTACAGATAGAACAACCTGGCTGCAGGCCACCCTGTGTTGTAACCATTTGTGACCATTTTTCACCACATGAAAGAAGGTCCCCATGAGAAGCGGTGCACTCACTTGCAAATGCTGCGCACTCCTTCATAGGTGAGGTAACCTGCACTCCCCACTAGCATGTTGCACACAGAGCCACGACCTCCAAGGGCAGGAGCACTACCAGAAGCAGCCCGGTTGAACAAGATGGTGAGATCGCCAGTACCCAGCCCACCACCTGATCACATATGCAACACATGATGTGTTTTTTTTATGTATCATATGATATGCATTCCACTCTTCCTTGGGCCATGCAAACACTGAAGTCCTACACTGCATTGACAATGTTCAACTTGTGGTCAGTTCAGAGTTGCTTTTGTACGACTCTACATGCTTATACATGTGCGACTGAAAGCGGGAGTCAGCTCCAGGGATGAGCTGCACTAAAAGACGAACACAGCAATGTCAGCTTGCTAGGTCACAAGGAGGGCAGCGACACCGAATGGTACCATACCATCCTGTGAACTAATAGCGATGGTATCATAACATCCAGAGCAGTGACACCATTCAGTGCAGTGGTATCATCCGCTGTGCACGATCTGAGACGAGAGCAAGGCCGTAATTACCTCAGCTCAACTCACCTTGAGTGACCATTTCACCCCTCATAAATGTGGTCTTTTTAGATCACAGTTCCAAGCTGCACACATTTACCTTATCCCACATGGATTGCAGGAAACCACTGCTTTTGACCAGAGAATTCTTTCTCAGAGGGGTGCAAGTTTCACAGATTGGATTAACACTATTTTGACAATTGTTGTGTAGAGGACTTTGGCTTTGGTTCAGAACAGTTGCTCAATAGTTTCTTTTTCTTCTTTCTGCTCTGTGCACAGTGTTGCATTGCTCCATTGCTTTTGGCACATCAAATCAATGAAAGAAGTCACTGTTTACAGCCACAAATAGCACAATAGTCATCCAGAACAGATTCTTCGGCTAAGAGCTTCTGTAAATGGCACGAAAATGGTGTGCAGAGCATGAAAATGAGCAGTCAGGATGAAACAGATTTCAATACTTATGGAAACGCTTGCCACACACACAAAGAAATTGTTTTGCACTGCTCTCATGCCATGAGCCAAACTAATGAGTTTTCTGAGAGAAAAAAAGGAATATGTCACCACATGGTGGAATGAATATGCTGAGCACTCCTGTACGACATTGTGCAAAAAGAATGAAAGCAAAAGCAGCACCCACCACCCCAGTGCATCTCCACTTGTGACAGAAGCTTCACGAATTGCCGTTCGCTGACGCTGCAAGTGGACGTATCGTTTTGTGATATTGCAGATGTGTGCTTGAAATAGCAGTATGCTGCCATGGTAAAGCATTCAGGGAATGAGCACTTGCTGACAGAGGTGCAAAAGAAGCAAGCTTTCCACTCACGCAAAATCCTCCAGCTCTGGTACAAAAGATGCATGAGCTCTAAACTGCTGGTAAGTTGGACAGAAAGTAATGAAGCTTTGCTCCATCATCATGCTTCACAGCATCTCGCTGTAAAAGATATAATCATCAGTAAGTGATGGCAAGTACGGTGTCCTGGTTTCACGCTTCCATAACACAAAATACATATTTCTACATTTTTAAAAGCAAAAGGCGACGCCAGAATTGGTTGACTGAAAGTACTTATATGGTCCACTATTTGTTCCTCGTCATGTGCTCCCTATAGTTATTATTGTTTTGTAATGTTATGCTAATTGATAGCGTGAAAGTTGAGGAAGCGCAAAACCAGGTATGCATGGCATGCACACACGCGCATGAGCACACACACACACACACACACACACACACACACACACACACACACACACACACACACACACACACACACACACACACACACACACACACACACACACACACACACACACACACACACACACACACACACACACACACACACACACACACACACACACACACACACACACACACACACACACACACACACACACACACACACACACACACACACACACACACACACACACACACACACACACACACACACACACACACACACACACACACACACACACACACACACACACACACACACACACACACACACACACACACACACACACACACACACACACACACACACACACACACACACACACACACACACACACACACACACACACACACACACACACACACACACACACACACACACACACACACACACACACACACACACACACACACACACACACACACACACACACACACACACACACACACACACACACACACACACACACACACACACACACACACACACACACGCACGCACACACACACACACACACACACACACACACACACACACACACACACACACACACACACACACACACAAACACACACACACACATACACACACACAAACACACACACACATACACACACACACGCACGCACGCACGCACGCACACACACACACGCACAAACACATACACACACACGCACGCACGCACGCACGCACACACACACGCACAAACACACACACACATGCAAGTGAATCATGGGATTTATCCTCCAGGTGCAAAATGCATGCAAAGATGTAAACTCGCATGGGAAACATCATACTCTTTTTCATTTTATTGTTGACTCTGACATGTTGCTGTAAATCATGTCGAAGCTGCACCTCACTGTTCCCAATGTTGCAGAGGCACCTTGCTGGGTATAATGTCAAAAAGGCCTGGCGGAACAAGGCTGGATCCTTCAGCAAACGACAGATGGTGGCGTGACAGGGTAAGGCTCTGCCCTTGCTTGGTGGCCTTAGCTTGGTGACAGATGGTGGCATGGCAGGATACGGCACCGACCTAGTTTTGCCTCACTTTTCAAATGTTCATGCCTGATAACAAAGGAATTCCATGTACACATAAGCATTTTGGATTGCTGTTTCTTGAATTTGGTGGTTCGTTCAGAGTCCCTTTTAATAAATGCAATAATGGCCAACATTGCCTTCCTTGCTCAGCTTGCTACCGCACTGCAAGCGCACACAGCAATATGACACATCTTTCCTGGTGACACTGCACATTGGTGGGAATACTGAGCTTGAAGATATTCCAGAATCCTGCTTAGGATTAGGACTAGCTTAATAACACTCCTGCCCCTTTTAGCCCTTTGAATGTAAGCTGCCTCCGTTCCTACCTGATTTTACAGGATTTAAAACAATCCCAAACAAGCAGAACAGCAATGTACAAAAATGCGAATCCAGTGTTAAAAATGTCAAGGTTTTCAATGACGACCCTTTTGCTCACAAAAAAGTTATCCAAGCAAAACAGTTCCATGTGTCACTCTCTCAAGATTCATGACCTGAAAGATATTTGTTTCCATGCAAAAGTGAGTCACGCGCAAACCTGAGCTTGAGTCCAGCTGAATTGCTTGTGCATGCAGATTGCCAAAGAGGAGCAATCGCTGCACTGCGGGGATCCACAAAGCCGCTCAGGGAACCATCAAAGCTACACCATCAATACCCTTGGGAATCTGCAGTCGGTGCCAAAAGCAGGTGGGTCCATGATGGCAGATTGAGACATGCACTTGGCATATGTGTCAGAAAGTGCATGTGAACATATGCAAACTTATGCAAATAATGCTACCCATCCACATCTTGTAGCATGGCTTAATTGACAAAGAAATGCACAACCAAGAGGGGGTGGAAAGGCTTGTGTCACGGGCTTCAAAATAGTAGGGTTGGCTGTGAATGACAACAGAAAAATGGATGGGAGTATTTGCGGGCATCTTTTTCACTTTTGTGTGTGGAATTGTTTGGCGTTCAAGAGAAACACTTGCTTTAGGCATTGCCAGCCACTTGGATACAGTGTAGGCGATGCTTGTAGCCATGGCACTTCCAAAATATGTTAATGCCATAGATTGCTTTTCTGCCTCATAAATGGAGTGCACTGAAGGCAAAAGAGGGCAGATTACCAGGTAATCTAAGCTCCTTGGGGAGGTGACTCTGCCAAGCAAGCCAGCTTGCAATGTGCTTCAACATCTTTGTTGTGAAACCCACACAAAGCAAAAAATCCAAATAGCCAAATAGGTTTTAATGGTATGCCTCCTTAGGTTCAAAGCACCGTCAATCATGTTTAAGGGTATTGACTAACCAGGGTTAGCATTTTAATAAATGGTGAGAAAAAAGTTGGATTCAATACTTGCAGAGCTGGAGTCTAGGCAATGAGGGTTTGTCAATCAACTAGCTGTGTCTAAGCTGCTTTTCTAAGTTCACGTTTGAGTTTGTACATGTGAATCCTGCAAAAATCCAATTCTTCTCAACACCTGCCATTGAATACTTTTTCCTCGCAGCGGAGAACCATCTGGTGGGCGTGGGTGCTGTTGTTAGAGGAGGAAAGAACCAATTCCAAGATCCCGATTCATACATGCCCACTGGAGCAGGTGTGTGCTTTTGTGTGCATGCACTTGTGCATGCACGCTTGCAAAATTTGGATCTGTACACATGTATGATCTCCCATAATACTTTTTGTACATGTTTATGGTGGTGTGATTGATTCACCAAACATCTTAGCTTGAAAGCATGCCTTTTGGTGGTGTGGCACTGCAAATACATAAGTCTATTGTTTCTTGAGCAGTAAAAATGTGAAGTTGCTGCAGGAATAAGATTTGAGTTGTATGCTTCTAGAATCATGCTCCATCCTCCTATAGCTCTCACTAAGGAACAAGCACCTTGCCCATTTAAAGTGGGCGTACAACCTCAGCTCTTGTAAAGACATTGTCAATATTCCAACGGTTGATACAGTGATTCATGTTGGACGAAAGCATTTAGAACTTTACACAACGCCCAAAAATAAATATTAGCCACATGTGCATTGGTGTGAGCTGTAGGGTGTGTAAAGTCAATGGAGCAGCACATTACTCCAAACTTCCAGGATATTGAAAATGTGCAGTGTTGTGCATTGGGCAGTCAGGAAAACAGTTTGTGAACTTGCAAGCCAGTTGTAGGAATTAAGTAGACTGTCAAAGCAAGACATCCATGACTCTGTGTTTGCCTCATATCTCCATACCAAAGCAGCACAATGAGTAGGGTTTATGCAAATGTAGTCAGTTTTTAAAGAGGAGTAGGTAGGAACCCTATTTGCTTGGTTGGATGCAAAGGGAAGGTTCTGTTAGAAGGGAGTTTGCACAACCCCTGGCTTGTAAAAGACTATGGGGTCCACCAAGGAACCTGTTGCCATCCCACTTCTGCCATCAATTACCAATAGTTACCAATAGTTACCAATATAATTGTTAAGTTTGCAAACATCTTTCCTTGGAGGTCTGTTGTCTACAAGCTCATAGAGCTTGGCATTTAACCATGCTTCAGTTCTCTCTCATTATTTGTCTTCACTCTGCCTGACCCACCTTCCGAGGCCCCATACTATGATCAGTACAAAAAAACTCTTTCAATCCAGAAAAACGTCAAGTTCAATTGCACAGACCATTTATCCTTTACGGTCACGTAAGCTCAGGAACAGCTTGGGATGCTCTGTACCTGGTATATGTACATCCATGTACCTCATGACGTCTGTGCACGCTCAATTGCACATTGTGCAGGACGCAGCAAGCCTCCTGGGAGCACAATAGGTGGCAGGTATACAAAGGTGGGTTGCTGCACAGAAGAAGCCTCTTACACTGGCAATGCAATGGACAATACAATAGGACAGTGCAATAGAGCATTGCATAGGTGGCAGGCAAAGGTGGGTTGCTGCACAGTACAAGCGATACACATTTGCAGCAGAATGGTTTGGTGCTTAATGCAGAGTGCGTTTCTTTATGGAGCATACCTTTTGCTCTCAAGACAAGTGCTTAAGTCACGCTGCTCCCTGCTTGGCGCTCTGGGATGTTGCAATTGCATGATGTGTGGTGGGTTGGCTGGTGACGAAGCTCTGTGAATTTGTTCCATAGTGTCTGTTTGGTGATGGGGCAAAATATTTTGCATTTGCCATGTGGTGCACCAATACCTCTGAATAGGAAAGCAGGGATCAAGGTTTAGCCTGGCAGCATGGCGCAGCCGACACTTTTTTCACGGAAAGAAGAGCAGGGACATATCAGTTTGCTTGCAACAATGCAGCTACCATTTTATGGTGGATAAATGAGCAAACACAGCCATCCTTTCAAAGCTCTTTGGCTGCTTTTGTCTTCATTTCCTACATGGGGAGAGAGACGGGCAACAGCCACCTGTTTCTGAGAGCTCAAATCCAACGTTTGAGGTGCTCACATGCGCATGATCACAATCTGCGGCCTTTTCCACTGTTTAGGGGAGTGATGCTGGCTCCAACGCACCAAGCCGGGCCAAGAGCACAAGCACCATCACTAGCACTGCTGTGCTGACGAGATTGGAGAGACTTGAGCAGGTAAGCGTTGGGCCAAAATAGACAGATGCAATGGATTATCATAAAAGCACCAGCACCAGCACCGCTATGCTGACATGATAAGACTTGAGCAGGTGATTGCTATGCCAAGGTGAAAAGACAAAGCACAGAGAGAGAGAGAGAGAGTGGAAAGAAGACAGGTGGAATGTGATTTGGACGAAATTTTGTAGAGGAGGATCAGGAAAGAGTGCGGTGAATGAAGTTGAAAGCTGTTGAGTGTGAGGAGAGCTTAAGAACAGAAGGATTTTGCCATATCCAACAGGTGCATGAATGCCTCTTAAATAAACTTAGGTAGAACGGTAATATATTATATTATATAACTTTAATGGGTTGAAATAAGAAAGTCCTTTTCCCTTCACCTACCTTCTCCTCACCGCTCTGCATTACTTCATCAATACTAGGTGTCCCACTCTTGAGAAAGCTGCAACTTGGGCTCCGAGCAACTGTCAGTAAACTCCTATTATCCCAGTATAAGCGACAATAAGTCCATCCTTGCACACTCCAGAGCCGCAAAAACATGATCTTTGGTGCTCAGCTGGCCCCAAGCGTAAGCTTACCACTTGTACTCACTAGTGTGTGGAGAGCATGCGCAGCAGTAATACAGCAACACTAGCTAACACTCATACACTGCCACCGTGGCTTTGCCTTAGCTCATCTATTGGCCCTGCCTGAAGGCTTACTTGCCTAGAAGCAGGCTGCGCCACATGCTTGCTGTTTCCTGCAGCTTTCCTTTTTCCTTGGATGGCTTCGGCTTTTGCACTTTTCTTGAATTTTAGGGCACACAGCAAGAGACCCGTCCAACCAGGCATATTCATTAACAGCTGTACAACAATCCAGGTTTACTTGTCAGCAGCAGTATTCACCAACAGCTGCTTTGCAAGACCTGATTAATATCGGTATTTATTGTAAGCTTTCTGGATAACTCCAAGCTCTCAAAACTGTGTGCAACACAGGAGCTCATGGGTGAGCGGAAGAGGCGTGAGGCAGCAGAAAATGAGATGCGTGAGCTGCTGTCGCGGAGCCAAGGGTCCGCCCAGCCTTAGAGTTGGCTTCACCGGCGCGCGATTCTTAGCATGCAATGTTGCTCCTCCAGTGCGACGTATAAGCTGCTGTTGCAGAGCAATGGGTCTCCCCAGCCTTAGAGTAGGTATCACCTGTGCACAACGCTCGGTGCAAAGCTTTGCATCTGCCAGGAGTCCTTACCATCTTTATTTTTCTGAGCAGGGCAAGCCAACTTGAGTGGGTGGGAAGGGATGCAGCTCCAATGGCTTGTCTTTGGAAAGGGGTTGTGATCCTGACAGCAAGTTTACTTGGTTGCGTAGTACTGAGCAGGCGCCTGCATTCTAAACATAACAGGACCTAAGGTCAAGTCCTGACGGTTAGTGTTTAATCCAAGGTGCTGTGAGATCATGAAAAGGTATGGTTTGCCAGAGTGGCTGTGCAAGGGTGCTTGCTTGGCCAATGCAGCTTGCTTGATAAACTTTTGTTTGGTCAAATCCACTTAGCAATCGCGAACCTCTATGACCTCATTTGGGTTTGCAGAGCGCCTCTCGATGTACAGTTTGGTCAAGGGCTTTTAGCAGCTGCCTTCTAGTCAGGAAAGCTGAATTGCAAATATACTCTGGGCTTTGACATCAAAGGAAGCTGTGTGAGAGTGTTCCGGCTGTGATTGGCCTCTGGATGAAGTGGAGACGTTTACTACTACTGGAAACATTTGTTTAGCTTTGTGAGCATCCAAGGGGGATTTATGGGCTAGCGCAGCCGTAACTGGGCTCTTTGGCGATGTTGGTTCCCAAATTCGGTTCCCAAAGCCCACTTGGAGCAGGAGACCACACTTCTTGCGCAGCCCTTTTGTGTTCTTAATATTTCTTGTGAAAGGAAAGGAAAGGGTGACATTGCTGTAACTGCCTCTTTTGAGATTTTTGTTGCACTTCAAGACCACAGGGTTTTGTAGTCTTGTTGCATTTGGGCTCCAGGCAGGATAAGTGGCGTGCGTTTGGGACCAATTTTCCATGTTGAAGGACTGCGTCAATTGTAAAAATGGTGTCACCTTAGTTTCAGAGCCATATGCCCCCCTCTCCCCTCGCCCCCTTAACATGGGTGCATATCAATGCCCTGAAGAGACACAAAAGAGAGCTGCCTTTTAGACCCATGAGAGAGAGGTGCCGCCTGCAAGTTGCGCGAGGGATTAGCATGAGGGCAGCAGTGGATACCCTGTCCTGAGTTTAAGTCTGTCTGTAGGATCTAGGTGCGGCTCATCCAGGAGAGGGTTGCACTGTGGCACCATTAGTGGTGGTTTGGAGCTCACAAGGGGCGAGATTGCCACTTGATGGAGGTGATTGTAATCAATTTGATTGTTAGGCAATGTTGGCCCTATTTGTTCATGTAAGAGCAATTTTCCTTAACGTGGATAGGATAGGATAGGGTTACATAGCTGTACCTGCCTACAAGGGCAGCTTAGCTGAAGCAAAAGGTGCCTGCAACCAAACCAAACTAAACTTGTGCAAATGTCAACTGAAAGCCTTGAGCTGAGTTCAGAAGCCTCAACTGTAAAAATCACACTCACACTGTCACTCTAATGAAACAAGCACGCAAAGTCATGCTCAAAAAACTCCATAAGGCTTAACGTGGGACGCACTATCTGCAATGACAACACCAATGCCTGTACCAGGCATAGTACCAACAGATAGCTTCTCAATTGAGCTGTCATGCACTCCAGAGCCTTGACAAAAATCGTCAACACCAAGCACAGATTATATGTGTTGTTGTGAAGTTCTTCTGGTAGGAAAGAAAGAAAGAAGGACTACGCTTGCCAAGTCTGGCCACGAGCGTTAAGGAAAGGTCACCTGTCCTGAAAGGCAGGGCCCCACCACACAGACCAAGAGGAAGAGCAAGCACAAAAGTCTACTCCAGCAAGTTGGCCCCCACCATGGGACCTACGACACGACTGTCAGGCAGGCCCTGTCCAGCAAGCTTAAGACCCACCCCTAAGCCCTAAGCATACTCTCCAACATCTCAGCATGGGCCCCCCTCTTCCCTATGAGAGCCAACCAAGATTGGGAGGCGAGCACGGAGTTATGCAGACCCATGTTGTACTGCCCTTCCTTAACGAGCAGCAATCCGAAGACTGCTACCCGCCAGGTTCCGTTCACAAGGGTTTACAAGGGTTTACAATGGTGGCCTACAGCCCGAGACTCTGGCTGATGGCAGCTGGTGAAACAAGGGTTTACAAGGGTTTACAATGGTGGCCTACAGCCCGAGACTCTGGCTGATGGCAGCTGGTGAAACAAGCTCAACCAGTATCAAAAATTGAGACCAAGTCTGACACAAATCTAAGAAGTCTGTATGAGTCTTGGTTTAGGAAAGCATTGATCTCAGAATCAGTGATAGTATGATGGCAAGCCGGTAGTATGATGGTTCCGTTCACTTGCGTGAAGGAATGAGGAGACTATTATTAACACCAGACATGCACTTCATTTTCATAGGGGCTTCTAGGTGGGGGGGTAGCCGGGCGCGTGGCGGCGGAGAGCAGGAGAAGGGGAGTCTAAGCGTTCAGGAGCATAGCCAACAAACCTCCAGGTCCCCACTAGCCCTGTTTCTGGCTTTCTCCTAGGCTAGCTGTACCTATTTTAGACTTGAGGACCCTTAGGTGAGAACCTTGCCAGCTTGCTAGTAAGGGAAGCTTTATGCACGCGACCTTTTGGCTGGCGTAGACTTTTATTAGCCAGCCAGGGTATGGAATGCTGGCCAACACCCATGCACTGAGCCCTATCAGCATGGAGGCTGAAAAGAAAAGAAAAAAAAGAAAAGTCTACGCCAGCCAAGAGGCCGCGTGCATTAAGGAAAGGTTCCCTGACTAGCAAGCTAGAAAGGGTCTCACCAAAGGGCCCTCAAGCCTAAACTAGACTAAGCTAGCCTAGGAGAAAGCCAGAAACAAGAGCGAATGAGGATCCGGAGGGTTGGCTGCCATGCTCCTGGACGCCCGGACTTTTCTTCTCCTGCTCTCTGGAGGCTGCAGGAGCAACCAAACCAATGCAGATCTTGGCGGATTCTGGGCCATCATGATAAGTATGGACCTGGGACCTGCCCTCTCGCAAGCTACTTGCCAGAGGCCCCTCTGCAGAGCCCTGTTTCCAAGTTGCTCAACTAAGGTTCCCTGTGGAAATAATTATGTTTTTGCCCTTGTTGGCCTCAGAGCGTCACGCTGCCACGTTAATATCTTAAAATGTGAAAATTTTGTAGTAGTGCCACCAGCCCCCCTCAAAAGATGGTGTATTGTGCGACCGCTAGTCACCATGCATGGTCCCCTTTGAAGAGCATTGGAGTATCAAGGCATCATATCTGTTGTATGTGCACCTCGTATAAAAATCTAGATCTCAGATCTGAGCTAGTACTAAGTAATAGGGAAAGACTGCCATCCAGCCTGGGAGTTTGAAAGCAAAGAGGAAGGAAAGCAGAAGGTGCAACTGTGCGACAAAGCGCAGTTATAAGAGGCAGCAGTGTACTGTTTTCCTGGATAGATTGTTTAAGAAGGACCCCCAAGTCCATGCCATGTTACGGAAGAGGCAGACCTCACACATTACTCCAGTCGCAACAACAGCATGGAACCAGCACTTGCAAAGCCACTTTCGAGTACAACCAACAGTTGTGCCGCAAGAAGGAGGGCATGGTTGTTCAACAAGGACTGCTAGATTAACTTGCTTGTCAGGAAGAGATATGGCTGTGCCTTTAGGTAGGAACCACGCACCCCCAGAGGTGCTCTTGAGACAAGGTGCTGAATCTGGGTGGGTTCCTCAACCTGACTGCTTGGAGACTCCTATTATAACAGTTTTGGAAGGAATGGTCGGGTCCCACATCAAGAGATTAAATGCGAGTGCTTCATCTGGATTAGACGGTATTCCTATACCCTTCCTTAAACATGCCTGTTTGCCCATTGAGCGTGGTCGGAGAGTGGATCATGTTAACGTGCTGGTGCCTCTGATAGCACGCATGTTCAGGGTTTTTCTGAGTAAAGCTAGGATCCCTGCATGTTGGAAAGTGGCAAAACTGAGTCCCCTTCACAAGAAGGGAGCTTTATCAAATCCTGGGAACTTCAGGATGATTGCTGTCAGTGGGGTGATGTACCGTATTTATGCCAACGTGCTAAAAGACTTGGTGACGGATTGGTGTATCCAAAAAAATAAGGTCCCAGACACCCAATTTGGTTTTTACCCCGGTAGGAGCACTCTGCATCCACTCTTCATCCTGAGGCACTTAAGACATGCTGCAAGAAAGCTCAAGCCACGGCAATCACCTAGGCTGCATGCTGCCTTCATTGACTTCTCTCAAGCCTACGACACTGTGCCCCGTTTGCAACTTTGGGACCATCTACAACGCATTGCCATGCCTGCATTACTTCTCCAGGAAATTAAGGAAATGTACCAGGATGATGAATATATTCTGATGGATGGGGATAAAAGGGCAAGTGTGTGTCCAACAAATGGAGTCAAGCAAGGTTGTCCCTTGTCCCCTCTCCTGTTTTCTCTATACATCAATGATATGGGCAGAGATATTAGTGAAGGTATCAGAGGTGCTGTGACAGGGGATGGAGTGAATGGCGTTTCATACATGCTATATGCAGACGACTTGAGTTTAACTACCAATGACCCAGGTGAAATGCAAGTTATGCTGAATAGATTACGAGCTTATGCAATGAGATAGGGGCTGACTGTCAATACATCAAAGTCAGAGGTCATGCATTTTAATAGTAGGTCGTGTTCTTCTCTGCCTACTTTCATGTATGGAGACGTGGCTCTTCCAGAGAAAGAGCAGTTTAGATACCTCGGTATGCTTGTGGACAAGCACATGAATCTGAAGGTGTCTGAGGAGCATGCAGTGCGACCTTACATGGCTGCCCAGCGAAGGATCAAGGAATTTGTGCATGAACATGATCTAAAGAATAGGCCGCATGCTCTGATTTGGCTCTCTAAGGTGTATGGCATTCCGGCTGGGATGTACGCGTGCCAAGTGTGGGGTACAGAGTACTTACGAGAAGGCAGTGAATTCAAAAGCCATTTGCAAAAAAGGCAACTATGCTCTCTAAGGCGTTTTCTAGGTGTGAAAAGTACTGCCACGAACTGGCCAGTATTGAGAGAGTGTGGTCAAGAGCCCTTACAGTTATATTGGTTTAGGGCTACTGTTAAATTTTTCAACAATATGCTCAATTCTAACAGTAAAACATTATGCCAAGTGCTGAAGGCAGATTTACACCTTGCTGATATGGATGAGTCTTGTTGGTCTGCTCATGTATCTAAGTCATTTAATGGCATGCGCAATGAGGAGGTGTTTAAACGGAAATTACTGAGTGCTTCCAAGATACCCATGCAGGATTTTTTAGGGGATTTGAGGTACAGACAGCAGAAGGTTTGGAGGGAAGCAGACGCCCTAAGTCCCCGAGAGGTGAACAGAAAAGCAGTGACTTACCATCATTGGTGTGGAGTACCTATGAATCAAACAGGACGCACACCCTTCTGTATCCCATCATATTTGTTTAAGGATCTGGATAAAGGAGTCATGAGGAATGTGAGTAGGTTCAGGCTTCGTGCCCACTGCTTGAAGGTCGAGTCCTGTAAATGGTTGGGTGGTTCAAATATTTGTGATAAGTGTGGATGTGCTGAAGTCCAGGACGAGAAACATGTTCTTTTCTACTGCAATTGCTATGAGTTGTGTGAGCTGCGCAGAAAATACAAGGACCTGTTCATTGATCTTTTTAAACCGTTACACACTTTTGCCCAGCTTCCAAACACTGATTTTGTTCCTTTCTTGGCGAGCTTTCACGTTGTGACTAATCTTGAGGTCAATGTTTTCCTAAATCAAGACTCGCACAGATTTTCAAAATTTTTGTCTGAACTGGTTTCAATTTTTGATGCTGGATGAGAATGTATCACCAGCAGCCGATCAGCCAGATTTTCGGGCTGTAGGCCAACCCCTTGTAACCCTTGTAACCCTTGAAAGCAAAGAGAGCATAAATAGAACGAGCTTGTCTTCCTCCAGGTTGGTTGTGCCGTCTGTGTAAAGTGATTATTGATGAACTTCTGGCCCAGCATGACCTGCACATCACTGAGCAAGTCTCTAATCGTTCAATACTTCTCTACTTCTTTGACCCCAGTGTTCCTGATCAAGCTAGACGCAACTCCACCTGCCCTGGCACTATCTTGGTCATTCCTTGCCCTACTAACTTAAATAGACCACGTACTTCCCCCTCACATCGGGTATACTCCAAGAAATAACAGGTAACGAAGAGGCAAGGAGCAGCACAACTCCAGCCAGGGTACTTCATGAAATGAACATCCAAAACCGCCATATTCACTTAATAGAAATCAAACACTGTGAAGAGACGAGGCTTGGTGACCAGCTAGAATCCTCACAGCAACATCACAGGGAACGGTGCAAATAACTTCAAGGAGCCAAGATCACTCTCCACACAATCGTCCTGGGTGTGGGTGGGACTATCTACACTGACCATACCCTGGATCAGTTTAAAAAACTGAAAATTAAGTTGCAATTGTCTACAAAACTTGCACAAAAGCTCCATGCCAGTTCCTTGCAATATATGCACAAACTCACCTTAATCAAATGTGCCGTTGAAAAACACTTATTATGATTCTGGTGCCCTAGGGCCGCGTACTGCCAGAAACTAAGCAGACCCATTAGCTTCCCTTTTACTCTCTGGGGAGGGAAGCTCACAGCTCTTTGAGCCTATGTGCCTTCTTTCCCTTAGTTGATGTAGGGAGTGTTCTCATTGCCTCCATGTTTTTTCTTTTATTTTTCTGATTTACAAACGCAGGCACATGCTGAGTCTGGTACTAAGCAGCTTGAGCCTTTCAAAATAAGGGATACGGACCGTGTGAAGTCAAGGGCTGCTAAAAAGCAGTCCATTCAGGCAAAAGCGTGTGGATACGTACAGGCTTACAATGCTTCTCAGAAGACTCATCACTCTCATACATAAACATTGAAATTTGCATCCCCTACAGAGGCCTCCCAGCGCTTGCTTGACTGTCTAACAAATGGAAGGGCTCCTAAGTCACTAATGATCCCTTTCATTGTGCCCTAGCCATCTTAATGCACCCTTTGTCTCATCATATAGAACAAAGAGCAGATTGCCAAAACGCTAGACATCTCTGTTCACCGCCCAAGCACTGCCATTTCTGGAATGCTTGAGCACAAATGCGCGATCATCATTATTCCATACCATGCGGTCATGATACCAGTACTAGTGTTCTTCTAAGTGTTCTACGTTTTAATAATCTGCCACTAATACCAGTAATGTCAGCCCATGGCCTATGGTAATGCATTCAAATGTGATTGACAGACAAATTCCCCAAGAAAGATGTTTATGCACACCTGCCGTATGAAAAACTAAGCTGAGTTCTGATCACAAACATTGGCTCTTGAATTGAGTTGAATTGAGCAGGTCAGAAAAAAGCTGACATTCGCCTTTTCTTGTACAATTTCAAATATCTGCTTACTCCATCTTGGCCAGAGCGGCTTCAGTCTCCGCCTTCAAATCTTCAGGCAGCATCATGTTCCGCTTCAGCAGGTCCTGCGATTAGAGTCATCAATAAAGCAGAAGTCGTTCCGCGTTGATTGGTATTCATGGAGTGTGTATGTGTGTGTCTTTGGAAGCATTGCCTTGTACTTATGGAAGATATTATACCCATCAAAGACGTTGAACTTTTGAACATAATGGAGTCTCTTGTACCTCTGGCAGCGACAGCATGCAGATAAATGCAAGAACATAAGTGGAAAATCTGTCACGTTACATACCATCCTTCTGGGTGTTGGTGGGAACTGTTACACTGAGCATACCCTTAACCAGTTGAAAGAACTGGGACTTGATCACCAACTTGCCGGTAAACTTGCTTGTAAACTTCATGCCCATTCTGTTATGTATGCAAACAAGTGTGTTACCATTAGGAGTGCTATTGAAAATACTACTTCCCACAGCCAGGTTCTGGAGTCGGGTGCTTCTAGTAACCCTCCAGATCCCCATTAGCGCTTTCTGCTCTGTAGCTTTGTGGTGGAGGGGACTCACCGCTCTCTAAGACATGTGTCTCCTTTTCTTTATTTGATGTAGAGAGTTTCTTCTGCCTACATAGTTTTTCTTTTCTTTTTTCCTTTCTCGTAACTTTGGCAGATCAGGCCATTTTACATTAACCCTGCAATCGATGATTCTCACCTTTGGGAAGTAAGGGTTCAGGATAGAATTTTGCTCCAGGATGATCTCTTCACATGACTCTGCTTTTTTGCAATTTATGACCACCACCTGCAGGACATGAGTTTGGGGTTCAGGATAGCATTTTGCTTTAGAATGGTCTCCTTACATGACTCTGCTGTTTTGCGATTTACGACCACCACCTGCGTGGCATGTGTAGATAGTTAGAAAGTCACATTAAGGCAAAAAGAGCAACCTACATAGGCAATGGGAACACTAACCCCTCACTAACTAAAGAGGATACGTTGGTTCAAAGAGCCGTGAGTCTGCTTCACAGGATCAAGGCCTTTGCTGTAGGTTACATGCATAGCAAAAGGTAAAAGCACAATAACTAAGAGCTGCTGCTTGAACTTGAGCGATCAGCAAGTATCAAGCAAATCCTGGAAAGTAAGCTTCTTGGGAACCTTTGTTGCTTAGAAGAAGGGCCAACATTTGCAGATAGAATACAATTGCAAAATTGCTGCATTTGCTGCTCAGCCATCAACAAGGCCCAAGTCCTTGTGTTGCAGCAAGGAGTGTTGGTCAGCAAGCACTCTTTGATGCCAGGCCCTACACAACACCTTTAGTAGCGTAGTAGTAGGGAGTGTTCTCACTGCCTACGTAGTTTTTTCTTTTTTCTTTATCTGTTATCCCTTAAATGTGCCCAGGGCATATCAATGTCCCACAAGAGCATCTGCACCGAAAAAGGAATCAGCTTGGGATCCTTTTTCATGCAGGAAATCCCTGCAGCTCAACCTGCCTTGTTCCATTGAAGATCCAGACGCACATATGGCCCACGTGCATTCTTTAGCAAGTGTGCTAGGTGGGCCAGGTTGTGCACACGTACCCCACAGCACTTAAGCACCTGCGCTCAGTGAGAGATGAAAAAAGGGTCAGGATAAAATCCCATCAGATTATCTGATCAAACTGCGTACAAGCACAAATTCCATGGCGCAGGTCATTTGAATGCAAGAACACAGACGTGAAGAATAACCAGCATGATGGAGACAGATTCAGCTTGTTTGCCAAACTACAAATGTAAAGCTCTTTGGTGCTGCCTCAGTACTCCCACAGATACTCAACGAGGCTCTTCAAGACACTTTATTCTTCTGTGCCTCACTCTCAAAGTGGATTTGACATGCCCAGCGGCATACTACAGCATCCACGCACCCTGGAGGGATCATAACTTTTTACCGCCTTCCTCACAATTTTAGCTTCTATTGTAGGCTACAATACTACTTATACATTCAAATTGGAACTTCTTTCCCTGAAAGAAATAAAAGGCTACGCACACCAGGTCTGGCTGCAGGCATAAAGGGATAAGGTTTCCCATCTAGCATGCCAGATAAGGCCCTTCTGGGAGGCTCACAAGCTTAGCCTGAGCCACAACCAACAACTATTATGAATATGGAAGCTGCCTGCCATGCGCCCGTGGGTTTGGACTCCTGCCTTCCACATTCTAAAATTAGGAAAGCTAAAATAGAGTTGGTAAGAAAAGAGTGTTGTGCTCCCAAACCTTCACACTCTGAAGCCAGATGCACCTCCACATTGCCCAGATCCTGGTAGCCTGTGTTGACCTCTGGCCAGGAAAGCACCTTGCTGAGCACCACGCACTCTTATTAATTCCAATCCTTCACACTCAAGCCAGGCTCGCCTCTACATTGCCCAAATCCTGGTAGCCTGTGTTGACCTCAGGCCAGGCAAGCACCTTGCTGAGCACCACGCACACCTCCTGGCAAGCTTATACACTGAAGCCAGGCTCACCTCCACATTGCCCAGATCCTGGTAGCCTGTGTTGACCTCTGGCCAGGCAAGCACCTTGCTGAGCACCACGCACTCCTGGCCTTCTGCTTCCACGGTTCCCGCAAAGGAGCGGTCGCACAGCTTGATGGGAGCTTTGTGCGTCCAGTCCACGCCTGCATGTAAAAACACAAAGGTGGTCATGTGTGCTTAGTGTATGCTTCGGGGACCATTTCTCCTCTGGGTTGAGCTGGGTCTTACCGGACACAATGCAAAAAAAATCGCCTCTCAATCAAAATTGGTCGTGCACTCCAAACCTTGAAACAATTGCTACCCCAAATTTTGCAAACAAGAAGGCAAGCCTAGAATGTGTTGCCCCACAGGTGGAAGTAAACTGAAAGTGAGCTAGCTGGGCTGTTTGCTTTGGCCTCTGTATTTGGTCTATTTTTGGAATTTATGGTGCTTCTATCTCAGCAGTTCCATGTTTTGAGTTACTGCTGAGCCTTCTTTTGCAAGTCCGGTAGGCACTCTTATGGCAGAAACTCATGAACTCGTGACAAATAGCTACTCAAATTCACCAAAATCCAACGTTTGGTTTATCTTAAAAATGGGAACACATGAAGAACCTAAGAAAAAGATTTTCACTACACCAGATGCAAAAGTAATAAGAGACTACAGTGTCAAGCACAGAATAAAAGCATTACATAGTGCAACTGGACGTACCGTACGTGGAGCGGAGGTAGAAGTTGGTCAACTTTGTGAAAACAAAGCCGCCAAAGATGAAATACTGGGGCTTAGCATCATGGCTGCGTGGATAAGGCAAGCACAGCAAAAATTAAAGTACTGTAAGGTACTGGTGCTTTTTTACTGGTGTTCAGCATCATGGAAAGTTGTAGTAATGCTCAAAGCATAGTGCTTTGCATCATGGCTATGTACCTCGGAAACAGGCACACAAAAATGATAGCTGAATGGACCGCAAATATTAGCAGGCCGGAGCCAAACACTGAATTGGAGCTTGAAAAAATGATGGTAGTTGTGCAGGAAACGCTACCATCATGTGCATGGCATGTACAAAAGGATGAATCAGGTGCAGTGTAAGATCATGGTAGGCACTGCTTTTTTCATGGATCATGGTGACCACTGCTTTTTTCATGGATCATGGTAAGCACTGCTTGTTTTCAAGGATGTGTTTGGAACTCCAGTCTTTCAGCTGTCACCTTGCTTTCTCTCTTGTTGCTGGACTTGTGCTTTTTCCTGCCTGCCATGATTCTCTCAGTCTGGGATTTTGTGGTGAGGTGGTCTTATGGTCTTTGGACCAATGTGGCTCCTTTTCCACAATTGATGTGGGGAGTCTTCACTGCCTAAGTAGGCCTTTTTTAGTTTCCTTTTCTTTTCATTTCTTTTCCTCTTCCGTAAGGCATCCTCTCAGGCTCTTCAGGCATTGATTGGGTCCAATGTAGCAACAAGTCAAACCAAAGCAGTGCATGGAAGGGCTACATGTCTGATATGCGTGTACCTCCCAAAGAGACCTGCTGAGCATCATGTCCAGAAATGTTTTAAGGACAAGTTTAAACGGAAGTCAGTAAAAAAAAGCTGCAACACTTTGCAGTGCATACAAAGCATACAGAATGGGCCTTGTGTTACGTTAGATGAAAGCAAGGAAATGCATTCTATCCTCACTTCCTCCTTCCTGCTTGCAGCAATTCTGTGTGAAACACACACACACATACCTGTGCACAGGGACCAGCTGCTTGGGGGCGCTCAGCTGAACTTGTAAACCTCCAGGAACTGCTGCCCCATCCCGCCACACACCCAGCTGTATACAAAAGCAGCAATAAAAGCACGTACTTGGTTCAGCGCAAGACAAAAGAAGGAAAAGAGTTGCTGGCCCAGCCTGCTGCACACCCAGCTGCGTAAACAGAAGCGGGAATAGAACCTCATGTTTGCTTTGCTTCAAAATACGGATATATGCCTTGTCAGACTCAAATGCTGCCTGGACCCTTACCCAGCCTACAAACGGCAGCTGCCCAACATGCTGCACCATTATCAGGCTCTGCATCTGTAGCTTAAGTTGTCTCCTGTTGCCCCCTAGCCTAGTTCAAGGCTGGGCTTGTGAGCCTTGGTGGCGAAGCCCTACCTAGCTTGCCAGTTAGGGAAACTTTCCTTGATGCAAACAACTGGACATGGCTTGCGTAGCCTTCTTCTTTTTTGCTGTAACGCAATAATCATCACACATATATGCATACAATGTTAAAGCAGGGGTGACAAAAGAGGTGAAAACCTGGCCCTGATCAAGCTGTCTGAACTCGGGGAAATCTCATCCTCGGGGACCAAGCTATCTGTGATGAGCAAGAACACATTCCATTAAAGGAGCATACCTATCCAGCTCGCTTCTTCCATGGGTCGTGCTTTTAAGCAATCATTTTCATGAAGATCCAATTGTTTTCAGGTAAGAACGTACTACTATGCGACCTGTGTGCTGACTCTGCTTGTTGTTGAAGGTCTGGAACTCCAGCCTTTCAGCTACCATCCTGCTCTCTTTCTTGTTGCTGGACCTGTCTTCTTTTGCTGCCTGCCGTACTTCTCAGAAGTAGGCTTTTAGTCTGAACTTCGTGGTGGGGTGGGCATAGGGTCTGTGCACCAATGTGGCTCCCTTTCCTTAACTGATGTGGGGAGTGTTTCACTGCCTATGTAGTTTTTTGTTTTTTTCTTTTCCTTGTGACCCATGTCAAAGCAATCGGGGCTAAAAGTCAGCTGTATCCATCCAATCTAAAATCATTGTTCCTATACCGTCTGACAGCACCTGCCAGCGTAATACCATTTGATCTGTATCAAAGCAATTGGGACTACAAGTCAGCTGTACCCATTGAATCTACTAAGATCATTGTTCCTATAGTGTCTGACGGTACCTGCCAAAAGGCCGCGTGCATATAGGCAAGGTTTCCTGACTAGCAAGCTAGCAAGGGCCTCACCAAAGGGCCCTCAAATCTAAATTGGACACAACCAGCCTACGAGAAAGCCATAAGCAGGGCTATTGGGGATCTGGAGGGTCGTTGGCCATGCTCATGGCGGCACAATTTTTTGCACAAAATGCACCACATTCTTTCTCATACTATGCCAAACCTTATGTGAAAGCAAAATTGCACACTGATGTGCACCTGCCTCTTGACAAAGCGCACATCAGATGTCATAGTAAAGGTTCTGGTACATTATAAACCCTTTGAACGCATGCAAACAGTCTCAGCCCGAGGAGTCTGCCCTCGACCTTCCTTTCCTTACAGTATTGGCCATCACACTCACCGTGCACATGTTCCCCGCGTAGTTCATGGCAACCAGGTGGCGGAAGTCAATTCGGGCTGTTTGGCGCATGGCGGGGTCCAGTACGGACAGCGTGAAGGAGGCGGAATCTGGTTTGGCCACCAGCGCATTCGTTTCATAAGCCGCCTGAGTAATGCAGATCACAGGCATGAGTAATGCAGACATCACAGGCATTAAAAAAATGCATAGGGTTTAGCAGGCAGCATGGACAGCGTGAAAGAGGCAAACTCTTGCTTGGCCCCCAATTCGTTTGTTTTGATAGCCAGCTGTGGAATGCAGATGCAAGCTTAGCAGCAATGCTTTGCTACAGCTATCATGCCTGAAGGAAACGGATTATGGCTTGGCCACCAGCGCACTTCTTTCACTTGCCACCTGTGGACTGAAGCCACATACGGTGAATTTGACGGGCATGTCGTAAAAAATGAGAATTCATCTTGCATGCCCCACTGTGGTTCACTTGCATCACTTTTAAGCCGCGCAAGAAAAGATGTCTTTGAAGAGGTATTGATGTACATGCATTGCGAGATCAGAAGGAGGCTCCCTGCTTGTGTGTGCCACTAGAATTGAAGGAGGCTCCTTGCTTTTTTGTGCCACTAAACAAAAAGAGGCCCCCTGCTAATGCGTGCTACTGTGTCAATTGCATCCAATGCACGAGTCGTAAATGAAGAAAGTAGTAGGTGGATCGACTATTGGGGAACACTACACAGTAAGGATGCTGTACCAAAGCTGCTGCTTTATGCAGGCACGTTATCTTGAAGCCAGCAAGATTGACAACAAAGCGGGTAGCAAAGGATTCCAAAAGCTCAGATTTGAAGCCCATAACCAACAACGCCAAGAAATGCCGCCTTTGCTGAAGTTAGAAGCCTTCATGCACATGTACTTTTGCGCATTAAATGGGCGCAGCCCCGCAGCCCCGCCAGCCCCACCTCGTGATTCCAGCAATATTGATCTCTTGATTACAGCAGATTGCTCAGCACCATCCATATATTCTGACCTTGCCCTTTTAACCTTAAGCACCAGGAGCAAGATGAAAGGGCTTATGAGTAGCAGCCCATGCCATACTCACACAAAAGCTCATATATCCAGTCACTGCATGTGTGGGTGTTGAGGGGCAAGCAATTTGCACACACGCCTCACTTCAGGGCACACACCAAACACGCATCTCAATGGAACATGGCTTAATCCATATCTGAAAGAAGGAAAAAGAAAGAAAGAAAGAAAAGAAAAAGAAAGGAAAGGTCTACGCCCTTGAGCGTGCATTAAGGGAAGAACCCGTCAGGGAACTCACCAACCACCCGGATTCCTCCAAGTTTCTTGTGCGTAGCGAAGAAAGAAAGAAAGATCTACGCTTGCCGTTCGGCCGTGTGCATTAAGGAAAGAGCCTCCCAATGACTCCCACCGTTAGAGGGCATCTCAATGGAACATGGCTTAATCCATGTCTGTTTGAGCTTGAGTACGCTAACTTTTGCTAGCACTGTGAGTTGTAGTACCTCATGAGTTACTTAAAAGAGCCTGTGCCACACCTGCTTCTGGGCTTGTTGTGCCTGCTGGTTCAGGTATGTTTGCAACGCAGAAGGCGGCTGAGGTGCCTGCAAGTGTCACACACACGTGGGAAGCCACAGTATGAGGAGGCCACGGTATGCTGATAATTTGGTTGCTTACAAAGTATATGCAGGCGTTGCATGAGGAAGGTGTCACTAGTAACTAGTAGAAACCCTTGTAGAAAAGAAGAGATTCTAATTCCGCCAGCCAAAAGGTCGCACGCATGAGGCAAATGTTCCCCATGGCCAGCAAGTCAGTGATGGTCCCACAAAAGGAATCACAAAAACACAGTAAGGATAGGAGGCCACAGTCTGCCACAGTCTGTGATACCCCCATTAGTGGGCTAATCACCTTGCCATGGGATCTAGGATGCTTTTGCCAGTTATGTCAGTCACGCCAGTATGCCACAGTAAGTCAGTATGCCAGGTATGCCAGTGGGATGTAAACCGTGCCATGGGAGATAGGAGGCTGCCTAAGCCACCCAGTGCAGTGACTGCACACATCGACCTGAGGAAAGAAGCCAGGAGCTTGACATGGATCAACCTGAAAGCTGGAGCGCATGCCTGCAGATAAACTGCTGTGCACACACAACAGGTAAAGGATTTTGACTATGCAAGGATGAAGGGTATTGCCATTGGTATTTGGCGACAAAAAGTAATCATCCCCCCTGAACTCAAGCAGCCTAGTCAGGCCCAAGTCACACCAAGGATTCTGAGGCTTGCAAGGAGAAAAACCTACAATAATAATGCACACAAAAAAGTGTATACCAACACTTTCTAAGAAGATCCAATCTGATTATACATACATAAACACGCAAATGCACACGCATGCATTCACACAAACACACCTTGGGCGAGGGGGCCACAGCTGCATGGGTATGTCCATGGTGGCGGGTGGGGGTGGTGGCGGCCGATGCAGCACGTGGGGGGACCTTGCGCGCAGACAGGGGGCTAAGAGTGGTGCCTCTGCCCATGACAGATCCATGCTGCTGCTGCTCCTGCTGAGGGTATGGAGCTGCCAGTGGGTGTGATGGGTTCTGAGTTGGTGGGTCACCATGGTAGTTGGCAGGGGTACCCCGCTCTGTACTACCCTCAGAGGAGTTGACAGCAGCTGCACAGGCAGCAGGGGGTGCTGCGGGGAGGCCCAGAGAGAGGCTTTCCATCTGGTGATGCGGGGGCTGTGCGCTCTGCTGCAGAATGGCACCAAGACCCTCAGGGCTTTCACCCAGGACCATGGGCGAGGTGGTGGAGTGGTTGGCGTCATGATAGCTGGCAAGAGCAGCGGGTGCTGTGGCTGCATGGTTGGTGTTATGATGGTTGGCAAGGGCAGTGGTTGCAGCAAGTGCAGTGAAATCAGGGGCAGGGGGGGCAGGCAGCTTGGGTAGGTTGGAGTCTGAGGTCAGGGGCCCGGGTTTTGCCAAGGGAGGAGTGATGTTGTGGGCATGGAAATCAAACAGAAAGGTCCTGCGGAAAGACAGGTGTGCAGGAGCGCGTGCGCGTGTGTGCACGTGCTGTGTGCATGCGTGCGTGCGTACATGTGTGCATGTGCTGTGTGTATGTGTGTGAGTGTGCGAGTGTGCGTGTGAGTGTGTGTGTGTGTGTGAGAGAGAGAGAGAAATTGAGCAGAAAAGCAAGAAAAAACAACAGAACTTTGTAGGCAGAGGAAACTCTCCCTACATAAATTAAGGAAAGGCAATAGACATTCTACTATAGAATTCCGTGACGTTCCTCTACTCTGCTAAATTCCCTTCCCCACAGCGAAAAAGGAAAATGAAGTAAAGAAAAACCACATAGGGAGTATGGACACCCCCTTATCAATCAAGGAAAAGTTTAACACTGGCGCAAAGAGCCATGAGTCTCCCTTACCAGAGGATCAGAGGGAAGCCAGTGTGGGTCTAGCATGTTTCTGGCTGCATGCAACTCCAGGGCACTCGAATCATATGGGTGTTCTTGCTTTCAATGGCACGTTTGGTTGAGGTAAGTTAAGTTTATGCGCATATTGCACAGAATGGGCATGGGGCTCCAGTGCAAGTTTTGCAGACAAATCCTTAGTTTTCCAAACTGATCCAGGGTGTAGGCAGTGCAGATAATCCCACCCACACCCAGGAGAATTGTGTGGAGAGCGATCTCAGCACCTTGGAGTTGTTTGCACAGTTCACCGTGTCGCCGCTGTTGCAAACAGTCTGCAGCGCACAATGTTCACAGCTTGGCTTTGTGCTAGCGCTGCAGCGTTACGGGGCACGTGGATCCCACATGGATCTTCAGTGATGGAACAGGGGGCAGAGGTGCTCCTTTTACATTTTGTTGCCATAGCCTACGGCATAGGCATGCCTGCTGTCCGCTGTGTTATCACAAGTTGATGTGATGCTGGGACAGCCCTGCTGTCTGTTGCAAGCAAAACTGATCGTTGTGCTTGCATTGCTTGCACGTCCTTGGTGCTTGTACAGATCCTAGTCTATTGCCCAGCATAAGCATGTTGGGATGCGTACAAGGGTAAGGGAGCATGAATCAATAGGAGCACAGGAAGTTAATTATTTGCAGGCAACCTCTTTTGGCTTAAGGTCAATAATACGACATAGCGCTCTGATGACTAAAGGCTGTTGCTTGCATGTTTGGGCCGCTCAAGTTAGGTTTCTTTTTGGAGAGGGTCTGCAACCTGCAGCCACCCAGCCTCAGCAAGTTATAGAACCTTCAAAGGAGATGGACATGGATTCATGTCAGATGATTGGCAACATCTGAAAGTCTGTAATTGGGCACGTGACACAGCACTCGCTGGATTTGCCGTCCACTCTCTTTCCACCAGATTAAAGTGGAGGCAGATGGCGTATTTTATGACCAAAGCACTCACCCATCATCTGCAATGCTGTGGCCGTTGAAGTGGGTAATCACATCACCCTCCTTCAGGACCTGCATGTATATGTGGAAGACCTTAGAATTGACCCTAAACACGTTAAATACATGCGCATTTGTTGGATCCCAACATTACCATCTGAATAGAAGTTCAGAAGACAAAGGTCTGTTGGATATTGCAATTGCATCATGTCTTTTCAATGCAGCCGTAGAAGATAAGCTGTGCACCAGAATAACAAGCCATTTAGTCTCATTGCAAAGTGCAACGGCACAAAAGGTAAAGGACCAACTGAAATGGGCAGGCTTACGATGTCTTGCCAGGGCTAAATAGGGAGCATGCATTGCAAATGCAAAAATCAGTAACCCCTTCAAGGGATTGGAATTTGAAAGTTTATACTATAAATCTGGTCCATTTGCCCTCCATGTGATCATTTCTGACGTACTCCATAACACTTGAGCTATGTATTTGATCTGCATTCATTGCAGCAGTGCTTCAGGGCTGATTGCGGGCCTGCCTCATAGATCAGCACAAAGCAAAATGCAAGCTTCAGGTTACAAACACGCGCGTGCACGTGCACACGCGCACACACACACACAAGCAATCACTTATGCAGGTAACGCACACACGTACACATGATGTGTTTTTAGATTTTCGCTCCTGTATGAACCCACCTCTGCAGCATGGTAGCAAGGCTCCAAGGCTGTCACATACACGCCTGTCTCATGGCTGGGCATGCGGGTTGCCAGCTTCAGGTCTGTGCTCTCCAAAGTCTGCCAGCCCACGCCAAGCTCGCAGAAGCCAGTGTACCTGTGCAAGTTTACTTGAGTTTCTAAGCAGCATGATGATCCTCAACGTATCTAGGCACATCACAGCTTACTTTGGAGGCACATTGTGTTTAAATGAATTGTGGCTTGGGCAGAAGTGGGTTTGGGCAGTGTGTGCTTTTTGTTCAAGTGTTATCACACAGCTCTGATCAATGCCTACTAACAAGTGAACAAAGGAGCTAGTTTGCTTGTTGATAAAAGCGCGCGCGCGCGCGCGCGCGCGCGCGCGTGTGTGTGTGTGTGTGTGTGTGTGTGTGTGTGTGTGTGTGTGTGTATGTGTGTGCAAATGTTAAAGCGATTGGGAGCATGGCACTGCAAATTACCCGCATACTGAGTGTTTGAAAAAGCTCCTGCATTTTTTGTGCGCTCCTGTGCACCACTGCATCTAAGCCTCTGCCACAATCCCCCGTTGGCTTCTTATTTCCCAAGCCGTCAAACATACCATAAAAATTACCCACCTGCCATTGATCTGCAGATCTTGCAGGAAGTGCCGCATCACTGGCACCTGATGGTGGTGTCAATGTGAGCAACAGTAAGAAGAATTAGAGACAGATTTGATCTGTAATTGATAAGAAGTCCAGGGCAAGAGCAATTACAATTGGTTGATACACAGTAGCACATGGTAGAGTGCAAGTTGTTTGAAGTCAGCTTTTCATTAGCACCTGGTAATGATCCTCCTCGTTGGGTATGTCCTAAGCACCATGGTCTCAAGTGCAACCTTTTTATGTTGATACACAGTGCCCAATGCAAATTGCATACTCGCTATGCAAAATTGCAAGGCAAAAAATGATCAACAGAAGTGCTTATAGTGAGCCCTCCAATATTGCTCATCATTGTTGAAACGCCACATAGCATCTGCAGGGAAGAGTGTACACTTTGACAGAGTGCATATCAAAGCCTTGCTTCAAGCTCCAAACCTCACGTCAGAATGTCAAAAGAGTTGTCACAAAAGTGTGAAATTTAAGAAGCACGTCTTTATCAAGATTTTAAATGCACAAAGCCTGTGTGCCTGTAGGGAGAGATCCTTCTGCCCACACAATTTTTCTTTCTTTCTTCTTGTGCCTGACAAAGTCTTGACTTACAGGGATGACGTAGCCTATGTTCTCGCCAATGGTGAGGCATTGGAAGGCAAGGCCAATGACCTGTGGGCATAATGCAAGCATTGTCACTTACAGTACTGAAATTTCAAGCTCAACGCAGGCAGCTTAACCCCAACTTGGTTTGATGTGCACACAGAAATGGTTTTAGCTCTGCCAGCAGGTGCTGCACTTGCTTGATTGCAGGAAATGCAGAAGACAACACTGTAGGCAAGTTGTAAGTTAAAGATAATGCTTGTGCGGTATCCAAGAAGAGCACTGGCAATGCTCTTCTTGTGCAAAGTGCAAAAGACACTCTTTCAAATGACGAATGTTTCAGAGCACCGGCTATAGTGGCCGTTCTGGATCATATGCCCTGGACACGACTGTTAACCTTTGTAAGGGAGGTCTCATGACCCAGCTGGTAAGCTGAGCGCTCAGCTTACCAGCTGAGTCATGAGACGTCCCTCACATAGGTTGACACCGGGTGCTTTCAGTAACCCTCCAGATTCCCATTAGCACGTTCAAGTCTGTAGCCTTGTGGTAGGGGAGATTCGCGGCTCTTCTGAGCCAGCGTGTCTCCTTTTGCTCAAATGGTGTAGGGAGTGTTTCCTCTGCCTCCGTTGTTGCCCTTTCTTTCTTTCAAGGGCAGTGTACAGAAGCATCTGCCAAATGCTTCAAGCAGTGCTTGTGCTCACCTTATCTCCCATGATCACAGGGCCCCCTGAGTTGCCAGAGCTGCAGGCACACAGAAATTTGAATTCAGTAAATAAGTTGGTACGGGTTGAGCAATTTGAAGGGAAATGCTGACCAGTCAGTGTTTAAGGAAGAGGACCCCCAGGGAGCTGCAATCAAGGATTTCAACCGGGTTTTTGCAAACACGTCCGACTGCAAAAACCCAAACCTTGTACATAAGCATGGAAAGTTGCCAGAGCGCAAATCACAACATAGGCTGTTGAGGGATCAACTTCCAATAGGGTAGCCTTGAGCTAGTAAGCCAGGCCTAACTCCGAGCTGCCCAAATCTGGCTGCAAACCCTTTTTTATACATCTCAGCTCCCATTTGTCGGCAACTCTGCCAATTCAGTGTAGGAAATTTTGCTCACGAATGGTATTGGGCAAACACATCGAATGTATGTTTGCTTGGCTTCAAGATGAGGCTTTCTATTCTCGTTGTAATCAATCAAACAAAGTTTGCTTTGTGGGGGTCCTGAAGTGCTGGCTTTACCCATTACTGCGGAACAAGACTGAGTTCAAAGCCTTTTGTCCGACAGTGACTTGATACAAGTCACTGTGTCAGTAACTTGTCAGCGCATCTCATGAGCAGCAAATACACACTCATCAAGCTTCAAGATTTCTTGCATGGGCCTGGAGGTCTTATCCATGCAGAAGGCTCAGGTGCACGCCGGTGCAGCTTGACACACAGAAGGGGCCCACAACACTGCTCTCAAACACTTCTATCGCCAGTTGGGTGTGAGTCCGCGGTACTCATTTGACTCACTTTATGGCAGCATCAATCTGCAGTGCAAGCAGAGAGGTGCGGCCATGGGAGTACAGCTGTCGATCCACACGGCTGATCACACCTTTGGTGACACAGATGTTCTCTCCGCCTGTGGGGTACTGCGTGAGCACAAGAAGCAAGGAGCAAGCAACTGCTTTCCATCAACTTGATGCATGAATTGCAGGCAAACTGCCAAGTGCACCAATAATAGCCGGTGGCTACTGATGAGATCAAACGACCTTTGTCATCCTTGCTCACAACATACTTGCCACTATGCCTTGAATGGAGACCACAGGTGCTTTAAGAAGAAAGCATCATTGCTACGGAGAAGAAAGAGGCACCCTCAAAAATGACAGCAAGTGAATCCCAAAAAGAACTGCGCTAGCACTATTTGACATATGCATGGGCAGAAAACAATTAAAAAAGAAAACTACATAGGCAGAGGAAACTCTCCCTGCACCAATTAGAAAAAAGGAGACACATTGGTGTATGGGCAGTACTGGGCTCAATTATAAGTCATGCTGACAGGGTAACACAGGATATGTGCCTGGAAATGTTTTGTTCTTAAAATTTCCTCCAATGCAGCTCAACATAGCTAGCTAAAACAGTTATTCGCTACCATACCTTGTTGGACCTGAGACTGCCCTTTTGATCCATCCACTCATTTGCTTTGAGCTTAGATATTTCAACTCACCCCTACTACCACCACACTCTCTTGCATGTGGGGCAAACCACCAATTTCTAGGCCGTCCACTCCCTCCCAGAATTCATCATCCTGTACTGTTAGGAGAGCAATGTCGCACTGCGTGCAGGATGCATGAATATAGAGCAAATAAGTAGGTAGAAGTGCATGCGTTGGAAGCATACATGCGCCATGCTGGAGTGTTTATTGAAGTTGAAAGGTTCAGACACAGAAAAGTTGGCCATTTTGGGCAACAGCTGAGCTCCACTCAACGGATATCTAATCTTGTATTTGCCCAAGGACCAGAGCGCGATCCAACCCTAGAAAGATAAATTTCTGTACTGCAGAATGTGGAAAAACAATGCATAACAGCTTTCAGCATGTAAGCTACCTTTCAGTGCGCAATGCTGGATTCCTGCATAAAATGACACCCAAATTGCTCACAACTCACCTCATGCCCAGTTGCCAGCACTTTTGCAGGGAATTTCTTTGCATTGCCATGCTTGCGCAGCTGTACCTGCAGATAAGCAATGGAGTAACATGCGGCCAGCAGCTCAGCATGCATTGCTTTAGTGCTTGAAGACTGTGCATAGGTCATCAAATCAAAATTGCGCAGAAAGATGCTCGGTCTGATGCAGGCACACTGGCCCCCCCTTTCAAGGTGTGGACACAGCCTTGTGAAAATCCAGCCAATCAGAAAATTACACTGGTGTGTGCAGCTTCCAGCAAAGTGTGCTTGCATTGAAGGAAGATGCGGGTTTCAAGATGGCCTGCATTTAGTTGCAAAGAATAAGGCTATACAGAAAATACAACGAGAAAGGACATAGGTGCTTTTTTGGAGCACTTTTTGCCTGGCTAAAGCAGCTCTTTACAAACCAACTTTACTGGCAGTTAAGCCATACTGCTCTCCAAGTCTCTGGTTGTTAAATCATAGCACATTTGAACAATAAAAAAGTTCTTAATTTAGTTCAAGCCCTTGACAGCTGTGCCTTGCAAAGCCCCTGTTCTGGCTTTCTGGCTGGCTACTTTGATCTGCAGCAATCCTTCACCTATACCTGGATCTGGTTGGCCACTGCGTGTGCATTGGTCAGGATGCGCCTCTCTGACAAGGGATGCAGAATAAATCCGCTGGCAGTGCTCTTGCTCTGCTGATGCATCTGCCATGGCGTTGCAAAGTTTGGGCTGCAAGGTAGACACAAGAGGTGGGCGCGCTTAAGCAAGATGTCCAGGAGAGCTTTCACAGCATGGCAATGGAGAGCATGGGCAGGACGATCCATTTACTGGATGACAAGAAAGTATAGCCTTAGTGCAGCACAAGCAGCATGGGCATAACGGTGAGTGCATGAGCAGCCTCCGTTTAAAAGTACCGTTATTTTAAAGTGGCGTCTGTCCACCGACATGCGCAAGGGGAAATTTAGGGCATAAAACCACTGTTTTAGGACGCCTCAACAAGATAACAAGTATGGAATTGACTTGCTTGAGCTCAGTCTTTTGTAACGGGCATGGTGTACGAAGGGCATGGAGATCCTTGTTTTTTTAACGCAGCCTCTCTTGCTCCTCAGGCCCCCATCGCCCCTCCTGAAGGCAAGCTTACCATTGCTCAGCAGCACTTACCAAGCAATAGTGGAGAACACCTTCACCACGCTCTTCAGGGCTTTGGAGAGGTTGGCCCCGACAGCCAAGTTTTTGGGCGCAGCAGCATGCACATGCGGATGGGTGGCTGCATGTTGTGGAGCAAGATGCTGGCTTCCCAGAACAGGAGGAGCATTGTATGGATCTGTATGGATCCCCAGAACAGGAGGAGCATGGTGGGGATCCTCGGAACGAGGACGCTTCAGCGGAGAAGCAACAGGCGCATGCATGGGCTGCGACGTCACTTCCTCGGATTCCGCACAAGGATGGTGTGCAACGGTTTGTTGCGGGGATGACGGAAGCACGGGTTGAGGGGAGGGCAGCGCCACCCGGGGGAAATGCATTTTGTATGCACTGCTGCTGCACAACGTCTTAAATGACGCACGCGCAGAAGTATAGATTTTTAAAAACGCCCTTCGAGCTCCCAGCTTTCCTTCGGGGATTCTGCTTTTAAACGCCTTGACAACCTGATTAGAATACATACGGGTCACGAAAAACTATCAAAAATAGTTTAAACCAATCACAGGCTGGATGGCGCCTTCACGCATTTGAATTCAAAATCTGCTCAACTACTTCTACCGCTGAATGAGTCCTGTGAGGACACATATTTGCTTACAGAACTTGAAGTAAATTATGCCTCAGGTAACTAACTTGCCATGAAGAGGCACAGCTGTTTGACCATTTCAAAAGGGATTCCCTTCCGTCAGCAATGAATCGCCTTTTTGCGCCTGCAACAATCACATCACCCTAAAGAAAGCTGATGCAAGAGACAAAAGTTTTAAATCTAGTCGGAATCTCTTCATGTGAACAGGAACCCGCTTTTCAAGGATGAGTAACTTGTTGTATTCCCTCTTGGCGAAGTAAAACCACTGTACCTCTCACACTTCACAGTACAAAGGCTACGGCCACCTTCATGTTTCTGCAAGCAAGTGATAAGCTAACGGTAACCAATCTCTAATCAAAACTCCTCACTGCTTACCCACATCTTTGTTGCAAGCTTGGGATTACTCCAAAAAGTGAATTTACCCACAGGTAGCTACGACAATCCCCAATCCTGGATCAGCCAGGAATTTGATCTCCCTCAGCATACCTGGGACATACAAATTATTGCAGTCCAGAATACAGCTGCAAGGGTCCACTTGAACAACCAAAACCCTACCTGGCTCCAGGATTTAGCCAGAGCTGTTCCAGAAGCTGAGTACTTTGTTTAAATACACTCAAGTAATGCATTTTTTTCGAAGTGGCCTTCGACAGGGTTCGAAGTGCACTTCGAACGTCGAATGGAAAAATTTTGCATTCGAAATGCTGGGTGTTCGAAGAAAATTTCTAATGAAAAGAAGTCACTTCTAATGTTCGAAGTGCCACTTCGAACCATTCTGAGAGGAGTTCTAATTTGGGTTTCTAACGTTAGAAATGCATTTCTAATGTTCTAAATACCACTTTCAAACCCCTGCAGGCCGCTCAGGCCCCCCTCCACTCCCAAGGGAAGGCATATTGAAGGCGTCCATTCCCTGCATATTTTACGTCATTTAGTCGTAAAATTGCTGAAGTGTTGAATCCAAACCGCTCTCACAAGTTTGATCCGTCTCCCTGCCCCTGCAAGCGCGCCCTTCACGAGCGCACACCTGCAGCGACGGACACAGCATGCTTTCTTAAGAGCCTTGATGGTGCGGGTGCAGCGCAAGCGAACGGAGAGAAGGAGCAAGTGGAGTGGTAATTTCATCGAGGGCCCGGGGGTTGCTTCTCCAGCTCGGGCCTCCCCTGCATGTACAATCACGGAAGCAACAGATGTTAGTGATGCAAACTTCATCATGCTTAGTGCCCATCTGTGCAGGGAGCAGCATGGAGGAGGGCAGGGGGCACTGCGCATGCTGCAGTCAGGATGAGCAGCTGCAGCGGCTAGCCACCAATACCAAACAGAGCTGCAGCTGGCCAGCACCATACGTAGCTGCTCCAATTGCCTCCAGGGTCCTTTAGGGTCTAGCTGGCAAGGGGGCTGATGAGAGGGGACAGCGGTGGGGGAGCTCTGGCACGGTCAAACATTTGCACGGAGGTCGAAACCATAAGCAATGTTGGCATCAATATTGTGTTTAATTTTAAAAATTGTTGCTTACCAAAGTACAGCCGTGAGTTCCACAAAAACATTGTGTGTTGCACAACCGAAACATCTAAAGTGGCTCTACCCCCCTTCACGCCCAGTAGGGCCCTTAATATCACCTTATTATTATGGGAACCACAGGCCTCCTTGGGAGTGGGGTCATTTCTCAGATGAGAAGTGGCTTCTCCCGTTCCCTTCTTAGGGAATAGGGAAATAGGGAAGCCACACTTCTCACGGCAAAAAGTCACTTCGAACATGAGAAATGCAGGCTTTTCCAGGAGGGGGGTCACTTCGAACATGAGAAGTGGATTTCTCATGTTCTAAGTGCCACTTCGAATGGTGATGAGTCACTTCGAATGTGAGAAATGGAAAGCTTGCCACAGGGGTGAAAATCCATTTCTAATGATGAGAAGTGATTTCTTATGTTCTAAATACACTTCTAATGTAGAAAAATCACTCCTAACATGAGAAATGCAGGCTTTCCAGGAGGGGGGGCACTTCTCATATGAGAAGTGGATTTCTCATGTTCTAAGTACCACTTCGAACGGTGAGAAGTCACTTCGAATGTGAGAAATGGAAAGCTTGTCACAGGGGTGAAAATCCATTTCTAATGATGAGAAGTGATTTCTTATGTTCTAAATACACTTCAAATGTAAAGAAATCACTTCTAACATGAGAAATGCAGGCTTTTCCAGGAGGGGGGGCACTTCTCAAATGAGAAGTGGATTTCTCATGTTCTAAGTGCCACTTCGAACGGTGAGAAGTCACTTCGAATGTGAGAAATGGAAAGCTTGCCACAGGGGTGAAAATCCATTTCTAATGATGAGAAGTGATTTCTTATGTTCTTAATACACTTCAAATGTAAAGAAATCACTCCTAACATGAGAAATGCAGGCTTTTCCTGGGGGGGGGGGGGGCACTTCACATATGAGAAGTGGATTTCTCATGTTCTGAGTGCCACTTCGAACGGTGAGAAGTCACTTCGAATGTGAGAAATGGAAAGCTTGCCACAGGGGTGAAAATCCATTTCTAATGATGAGAAGTGATTTCTGAAGTTCTGAATACACTTCAAATGTAAAGAAATCACTCCTAACATGAGAAATGCAGGCTTTTCCTGGGGGGGGGGGGGGGGGCACTTCTCATATGAGAAGTGGATTTCTCATGTTCTAAGTGCCACTTTGAATGGTGAGAAGTCACTTCGAATGTGAGAAATGGAAAGCCTGCTACAGGGGTGAAAATCCATTTCTAATGATGAGAAGTGATTTTTTATGTTCTGAATACACTTCTAATGTGAAGAAATCACTTCTAACATGAGAAATGCAGGCTTTTCCAGGAGGGGGGGCACTTCGAACATGAGAAGTGGATTTCTCATGTTCTAAGTGCCACTTCGAACGGTGAGAAGTCACTTCGAATGTGAGAAATGGAGAGTTGGCCACAGGGGTGAAAATCTATTTCTAATGATGAGAAGTGACATCCTATGTTCTAAATACTCTTGTATTGGCAAGAAATCACTTCTCACTGAGAAATGCTGGCTTTTCCAGGGTGGAGGTCATTTCTCATATGAGAAGTGCACTTCGAACCATGAGAAATGCACTTCGAACCATGAGAAGTGGACTTCGAAAAAAACCGTTTTCGTGAGTGAATGTGAGCAACGACCCCATCCTTATTGCGAGGCACGCTGTTATGCCTGGAATAAGAAAATGTGAAAAAAATCCCTTAGGCAAGAAACAAATTGCCAAGGCCCCCCCTAGACCAGCCTCAGACATTACTGCCCCTACTCCTTGTCAGTCCAATCCAAACCTCCAGCTCAAAGTTGCAGTTTGGAAGTCCTGGGCTTACACAAATGGCAGCTGCCAGGTTCAAAACAACAAGACAGTGATAGGGGCAGGCGTGTGCCATCCTATTAGCGACCTAAAATATCTAGTTGAGCTTAACGATGCTGGTATTACCAACACCATGTCATGCCACATAGCTGTGGCATGTGATTCACCAACCTAGTTTGACCATCTACTACTAATTGCTGCCGCAAATTGCTGCCGCATTCACTCACGTGATTGCGCACACGTTGCCATGGACAGCCTCAGCTCACTTCACCAAATCTAAAAGCAAAACCTGTACCCAGAGAGGCACAGACATTGTGTACAAGGAGATATCCAGAGGACGAGTTCAAACCTTGCCCGTACCTCTCAAGGCCACATCTCTTTCTATTAGGTCAACTCTCACACTGGAATGGCTAAGAATGAATGCGCAGATAAGATTGCTGAGTACCAGGCAGCCTCAAAGGGAAAAATCTTACTGATACCGACATCCTTAGCGCTGGCCCAGGTGGCAACCTCTTCTAAAATATTGCTTGGCTGGCTTGGGAAGAGGCAAGACCGAGTACAAATGAAACTTCCTTCCCTTTTCCAACCTGATGCACTTCCCAGACCTTAAAGTGCTTTGAAATCCCATATGTATGCTAAACACAGGCTTGGATATGCAGATTGTATCACATTCTATTAAAAAAAGAAAAGAACAGTCTATGCCAGCCAATAGGTTGTTGCATTAAGGAAAGATTCCCTAAAGGCAAGCTATTACACTTATTACCATAGTTTGCTACCTTATCATAAGGTCATAAGGTATGATACAAATAAAGGCATTAGAAGTGCCTTCTGGAAAATACCCTGTATCTCAATCCGAATGAAATGCTCAATCTTCCGATCCTGCACAGGCATTATCTTCAATCAAAAAAGTGCAGTCTGTTCAAAAGATCCATTAGCCTTGTATGCCCCCTTCCAGAATGTCATCATATGGGAAGCGCTCTCCATATTCTCTCAGGTTGCCAATGCCCCGTCATCCGTAACATGGTAAACAAGCGTCACAATATTGCCAACATGGTTTTGAAAGTGGTTAGCAAAGGCTCTTATGGATAAAACCTCGCCAAGGTTGTGCATATGGATGACAACCCGCCCGATCCTCATTAGTTCTGTTTCTTCCCTCTCCTAGGCTAGCTGTAGCTAGTTTTGAGGGACCCTTGGTGAGATCCTTTCTAGCCTGCTAGTAAAGGGACCTTTCCTTAATGCACGCGGCCTCTGGCCTGCGTATACTTTTTCATTTCCTTTCTTTTCTTTTCTTTTCTTTTCTTTTCTTTTCTTTTCTTTTCTTTTCTTTTCTTTTCTTTTCTTTTCTTATCTTTCCTTTTCTTTTCTTTCCTTTCCTTTTCTTTTCTTTTCTTTTCTTTTCTTCTCTTTTCTTTGCATATGGATGCAAGCAGTGCAGACTATCTAGCCCAGCATGACCTGCACATCACTGAGCAAGTCTCTAATTACCTTCATAGCAGCAATGCGTCTTTACAACTCCTTGACCGATGCAACAGCTCCACAATGAAAAAGATTTTGCAGGCTGACATGTGGCTGAGCTCGAGATATGATGATTGTTGGTCCTCCCGTATTCTGTCAGCCATGGATGGTTTGGCACACTCCTACATCTTCAAACAGAAGCTGCTGAATTGTGAGCCCATTAATCTCAGTCGTTTTGTTGTAGATCTCAGGACCAGGCATCTACAATATTAGGAGCCTTTCTCCAACACACACCCTTGAGAGCGCAATAGTACATGCTTGACCTATCACCAGTAATGCGCTCCTCCTACTCAAAGGGCCTTGGTTATGCATTCTCCTTATAGTCTCCCCAGATACATGTTCCTTGACCTCCCCCTTGATGTCGTTCGCAGCGTGGCTTGATTTAGACTCCGTGTCCACACCCTTCGCTATGAGACAGCAACTTGGAATCACAGGTATTCCCCAAACTGTGACCTTTGTGGAGATGATGATGATGTCCAGGATGAACAACGCGTCCTATTTCATTGCACACATCCCCAGGTGGTCTCTCCCTGCAGGAAATATGCTCCCTTGTTCTCACAGGCAGGATCTTATGATGTCTGCTTTTTTGAACCAGAACAACAACAAATTTCCTTTTTCCTTCATAAATTAATTGCCTTTTATGAGCAGGCTAGCAGTCGCACTGCGCAGTGGCACTCCTTGACTGAAGGCCTTATCCTTGTAAACCTTGTAATACCTCCATACCTCTTTGACCCCAGCATTCCTGATCAAGCTAGACGCACCTCCAGCCGTCCTGATGCTATCTTGGTCACTCCTTGCCCTGCTAACCCAAATAGACCACCTCCTCCCTCCTCACATTGGGTACTCCGCAGTATGAGAAGCAATGAAGTATTAAAAAGCAGCACAAGTCCAGCCAGGAAATTTCATGAATTGAACGTCTAAAAACATCACATCCATTTAATCATTAATGTTATATGATAGAAATCAAATACTGCGGAGATACAAGGCCTGGTGCCCAGCTATGAGCCTCCAGCAACAGCACAGTGTACTGTTCAAACAACTTCAAGGTGCTGAGACCACTTTCCATACAATCCTAAGTGTTGGTGGGATTGCCTTTACTGCCCATACCCTGGATTAATTTCAAAAGCTAGGGATTGACCTGCAAAGGACTAATAAACTTGCACGAAAGCTTCCTGCCCATTTTGTGCAATATGTGCAAAGAAAAGAAAAGAAGAGAAAAGTCTACGCAGTCTCGAGGCCGCGTGCATTAAGGAAAGAACCCCTAACTTAAAGTCAGAGGCCTCACCAAAGGGCCCTACAAACCTACACTAGACACAGCTAGTCTAGGAGAGAGAGCCAGAAGCAAAATCTAATGGGGATCCGGGGGATTGGCCGCCATGCCCCTGAGCGCTCGGACTCTTCTTCTGCCATCCTCAGCCGTTGCCGCGCGCCCAGCAAACCCTCCCCTCCCAGATGCTCCCTGAAAACAAAGTGCATGTCGTGTTAATTATGGTGGATAATCTTTGGATGGCATGGACACTGAGTTGGGAAGCTAGTGATTCAGCTTTTTGTTTGGTCAATCCCAGATTTATGAGAGGTGTAATAGTATAATTGTTATAAATCGTGCCACCAACACCAATTAAGATGATGTGCAAAGTCACTTTATCATTCCTGTTTGGGCTTCTTAAGCTGCGTGTTTTAAGTCTGTTAATGATGGGGGAATGTTGAGTTTGTGCACGCTCCAAGGTGCTGACAGGATTAGTGTCGGAGCAGAATTTAAGTTCAATAAGGTGAATGTCTCTATTTTGTGGTAGGATCTTGGTAGGATCAAGGTGGGCTTGTCTGCCTGGGATGTGTCGCACAAAAAGAGCATCAGGGCGGCTTGTATGCCGTACAGGTGAGGCAGCGCCATTTGGGAAAACCCAGTCTGGAATAGCGCGAATGTGCACAAACTTACCTTATCCAGACGTGCACTTAAAACACTCATATGATTCTAGTGCCCTTGGGCCGCGTGCTGCCAAAAACCCACCAGACCCACACTAGCTCCCCTTGTACCCTCTTGTGAGAATGAATCACGGCTCTTTGTGCCAGTTTTGGATTGCATGCGTCTCTTTTTCCTGAAATGACGTGAAGAGTGCCACAGTGTTCCAACTACCTACGTGCCATAGCGTTTATTTTACCCTCCTTATTAATGCAGACTGTTTCTGCCGCCTACTGGTTTAACCAAGAATTGAATTTACAGGATAAAAAGCAAGGAATAGCTATGCTGACCGAAGACTGGCGCAAGCATATAGGAACGGCTCCCAGCTAGCTAACCAGTTTGAGCCTCTCCTTGGCCCTTGCTCTGCTACTACATCCGGCTTCCGCATAGTTTCAATGCATTGGGTGTATCGCTAACAATCATAGTTTACATATGAAGGTCAGGCCAGCCATGAACGCCACAGCCCTAGAGAAAGAACCATAACACAGCATGCTTTCCTCCTGATGCCCATGAGGATGGCACGATTAGCTGTGCAAAGGATGTGCAGGGAGGCCATACAAAAAGAAATTGAAGGACACGGTCAAAAGGAAGAAGAGTCTATGCCAGCCAAGAGGCCGTGTATACTAAGGAAAGGGTCCCTAACTAGCAAGCTAGCAAAGGCCTCACCTAAGGGTCCTCAAATGTAAACTAGACACAGCTAGCCTAGGAGAAAGCCAGAAACAAGGCTAATGGGGATCAGGAGGTTGCCGGCCATGCTCCTCGACAGGACACAGTCATCACAGTCACAGCAAATACAAATTGTAGCCTAGATGTATCCAGCCTAGCTGTCACGTATGGAAACCCACAGCCCTGCTGCGCTGCAGCCAACACCCACAGCCACGACAAGCACAGGCATCAGCCACTCTGTCAACAGGCGCCACCACAACGCTCGGTGAGGATCATACAGGCAGGTACTAGGAGGAGTGTGGCGGTGGTGGTTCGGCAGCAGGGGTATGCTCAGATCACCATTGCTATGTGGATCCAGTATCCCTTCCTGACGGCAGGTCCCCTCCCAGCCACTGTCAGTCCCAGCATGCTGATCACCCACATGTCCTGGAGATGCAGGAGAACGCTGCCCTGACAGTGCACATTGATAAGCAATGCCTTGCAGAAGATGACCCTCCGACCCAGGCTGATGCGTTGCTACTTCTGGTTGCGTTACCAGCATTCCCGTGTGACGGCCGCCTGCTTGCTCATCCTGACTGGTTGCAGCGCCACAGGCTTCAATCGCACCCTTTTCAGCCGCCCCATTGGTAGACTTTTCTAGAGAGGGAGACAGGAGTGGTGCTTTAGGATCGGATCCTGAAAGCAGTGCATGTGGCTGGCTAGCTGGCTGCTGCTGCGTACTGCATGCTGCATGTGGCATGTGGCGTGTGAGCATTGGGCTCACAGGCATGCCTGCAGCCAGTGCAGCCTTGTGCAGCCTGCAGGTAGCGGTTCGTGTATGCACAGAAGCACATGTGTGTTATTGCACGCTGCTACTGCAACACGCGTGCACACTATTGGCGCAACACAAGCAGGACGCCTGCCTGATCAGAAAAAGCATGCTCTCATAACCCAGAGCTTAAGGCAACGCCCATCAATCTGCTGCTTTGGTGCATGAAGCCCAGCTCTCACCTGCTCTTCAGTGTCAAGTGAATGTAGACTGGCACACAGTAGCACACCTGTGCATGCAAGCAGGGGGTGTCATCAAAATAATATGCCATTTGCCCTTGAGAAAGCAAAAAGCTGAGAAAAGAAAATGCACAAGCTACGCTTGGTCAACCAAAAGCAGAATGAGGTGCATTTAACGTTGTGAGGCACAATTGAGGCAGGTACTGTGTGATCTCACTTACTCACCACGCACACAGCGGTGCATCCAGTCAATGCAAATATCTTCTCTGCAGCCGAGGGGAAGGCATAAGCCACGCCCAGGGCAGCGGCTTGGAGTATGGTTGTCTCTGTGACCTGCAAGGAAGTTTGGATTCCCCAACTTTCGCTGCAAATGAATGACCTGGTGGAAGGGGCTATCAGTGCAGAGGGCCGACGTGTGCTTTTTCTTGAATGGTGTGGGTAGTTCATCATTGCCCATGTCACCTCTAATGCATTGATTCGTAATGGGCTTCCTCCTCTTCCTTCTACAAAAATATCATAGTTTTTGTGATAGTTTTGATTTGATTTGATGTGGAGAGTGTCACGCAGCCCATTTGCTTCTTCTTTCCCTTTCTTTTTCTTCTCTCTAGTGACTACATACAAGCAGAACTCCGTCTGTTTGTCTGTTGGTCTGGGGCTCGCCTGGGGTTGGGCGCATTGGGCACATGACAAGAGACACTCCCTAAAAGGCGCCTGCAGTGAACATAATTTACTCCCCTATCGTACTGGCAAGAGAAGTAGCAGCATGATTAATCCAAAGTCAAAACTTTCCAAAACAATGAATGTGTGGGTCAATGTATGTGGGTCAAGGTTTCATCATGGTGGCTTCATCATGGTCCAGGCTCAATAACAAATGACAGCATCTTCTCTCTTCGCTTGCCTTCCGGTGCAAGTTTTATGCACATGCAAATCCTAAACCTGCTGAAGCCAACAATTGTTCTGATCGGGCTGCACAGGCACGCCTTCTTATATATAAATTTTGTCTAGACCTCCTCGTGCATAGGACACCAAGCGGCAGCAACAGGTACACACGCAATGAGACATGACGCTCAGAATTGTTGGGCACATGCGAATGCAGGTTGTGAAGATTTTGGAACCCAAACAACTGTTCATCAGACTATGAATGCCATCAGACATGAGTCACGTCACATGAAACTCAGAATCACAGCTTTTTACACTGTACTCAGGCTCTCACCCAGTGTAGGCTTCGCGTGCCAATTTGCAAGGTGTGTTTGAAAGATGAAGCTCCTGGCAAACTCATGAGTAAATAGCGCCTATGCAAAGGATAAACAATGTAAACTCACCCATCTTCCCCAGGCAAACGGAGCACCCTCACCCATCAATGCTACATCCACACTGGCGCGCAGCGCATGCACCGAAGTCACCTGAGCACAAGATGGAATGATCTCATGAATAGGGTTCCTCTCAGGGAAAAAGACGCTTCCTAATGCAACGTGCTCAAGAGCGCAGAAGGCAAGGGTAGGCACAGAGCCATGCTTGCACTCTGATAAATACAGCCAAACTAAATGATTGCTGTGCACCCTTATTCGAAGCAAAGCTGTGATACATGTACCCACCATGCCTGTGCATAAGTATAGCAGCAAGCTAATGTACAGCGCCATTCCAGCATATACAGGGGCGCTCCCTAAAACATCGTTCAGCCTGAGGTCAAAAAGGAATGGAGATTCGTTAGGCAGGTATCCCTGACAGCATGCATTTTATGGCGAGGCGGGGAGCCAATGTCCTTTTCGTGCGAAAGTGTGGATGCAAAATTTCCACTTTCAATTTCCATTTTCCATTTTGGAGTTGCGCGGACCTGAGCAATAGGCAACTTCCGGCAACTCCAAATCCAGCTCCGAGCAACTCCAAATGGAAAATGGAAATTGAAAGTGGAAATTTTGCATCCGCACTTTCATCGCGAAAAGGACATTGGCTCCCCCCACGGCCATAGGCACAAATACATCTTCTGAGCTAAGCACAATATTTTAATTTCAGTACGCAGTACACAATAATTGTGGTTATTCTCTGTGTTAACTGCTGAGAGCGTGGGACAGAGGATGGCAATGGCATGGATCAACCTTGTCTTTTTCTTTGCACGATGAACAAAAGTTGATGAAACTATTATCAGGCTACGGCACACTGTGAGCAGCTGTCAAGACTCAAACTAGCACCCAACCAGAGAACATGAGCTTGGATCCCAACAATAATTCTCCCACTTCTGGCGCTATTGCTCATGCAAAAAGGCTTTTTTGTGTCAAAGCAGCTTCATTGTATGCCATGCTTAGCAAAGGAAGTAATGAAGCATCTGCGTCACACCTACGTTTATGGCAACTATGCCTGTCACACTCACATGATATTGCTTGCTGTCTCTGCCCCATACGTAGCAGCTCCAAACAGACCCATGGATCCATACACGCCACAGGCAACACCTGCAATTCTCCAGGAAGTATGTAAGCAAAACATAAAATAGTTGTGCAGGTTGTGAGCAGGCACCTAAGCAAAGGAAAAATAATAAGCAAAGGCAGGGACCAGGCAGCTCCACTCAATCAACTTGTGTTGGAAAATTTAATACCGGACCGAGCATGCCTAGTATTGGAACAAATACACCTCCCCCTACCTAAAAAAGGTGCTTGGTTTTGGCTTGCAGGCTGAAAGCAACATTTATGACTCGACTCCTTTGGATGAACGGCAAAAGTCAAACAAGGGCATCCCATGCTAAGTACTTGCATGGCAAATTTGTCCTTTGCATGTACCTATAGATTGAGCATGCTGCACCAGTGCATGCACACACCTTCATGGTAGCATCACAACAGGATCAAAGGGACCATTAAACAGGCAAGGACAAGTTTCCAAAGATGTCCAGACGATAATGTTTAGAACATGCCCCGCAAATCAAATTCGCACACACTACGTGTGTGTGTATGTGTATGTGTGTGTATGTGTGTGTGCACTATTGGAAATGGTGGCCTTAGCACAGTCCTGGTACAGCCGCTGTGATGGCGAACAGTGGATCGAAGGAACCGCCTTCAAAGCCATGTCATCAGCATAAGCATCCTGTCTCCACCTGCCACTGCACACGCGACTGCTTACCCCAGAGAACAATGTGGACTGCTGTCTCAGAAATCTTCGCGCCCTCTGGCCCCTCAGGCATCTCGGAGAGCAGCGGCATCAACATCGGCTGCAAGGAAGAGCAGGCGGGTGCATATGCATTGCTCCATGTATGCAATGCACATGCACTGCGTGATGCTTTTTGCTAAGCTTTTTTTTCCAGCAGACCTTCTCCAATTGTTTTGTCCATTTGACATGTGCATAATCTAAGTAGTTGATTAAAAACACGCAAGCACCATGCAGGAGGCACAGCCTAGACAGCTGACATGTCAGGCAAGCTCAGCATTTGAGGTTACAGCAATGCAACACACACATACACACACAGAAAGTGCTCAAACATCTCATCACATGCAGCTGCTGACTCTGCCCACCTGCATGTAAAAGGCAAAGCCCAGAATGGCAAAGCCCTCAGGCATGCTCTCTAGGCCTCCAGGCCCCCAGCCCAGCGGCAACTCCCCATTACGGATCGCAGGCATTCCTGCCACATGCGTCCCAGCATTTGCAAGTCAGCACAGTGTGCAGGGTGAGCTGGGGCTGCAGGAGCCGTCACACTGTTTGCAGGGCACTGCATGCAGGCATTAGCAGAGCATGCGGGGTAAGCTGGGCTACAGGAGCCATCGCACTGTTTGCAGAGCACTGCATGCAGGCACTAGCAGTGCATGCCGGGTAAGCTGGGCTGTAGGAGCCATCACACTGTATGCAGGGCACTGCATGCAGGCACCAGCAGTGCATGCGGGGTAAGCTGGGCTATAGGAGCCATCCCACTGTTTGCAGAGCACTGCATGCAGGCACTAGCAGCAGCACCATGTACACAGGTACTCATATTGTATGCAGGGTGATCTGGGGCTGGAGGCGCCGCCTCTAAAGTCTTGAATCTATGGTGTCAGTGCTCGAAGGCTGGGCAAGGAGGATTCCGTGGCTTGTTGAGCCATTCAGCATCATCAAGTATCCTTGACAACCCCTCGTGCCATTCAGATTGATTCCTGCCACATTTTGTCCACTGTGAGTGCAAAACAATATGCAAGCCACCAACCCAAAGGCACAATGTATGCTGCCATCTAATGATGCTGCACCCCCTCAACAGCCATAACTCTGCCCAATGCAAGGCCCTGTGGTGCAGCCTTCCACCAGGCATGCAGATGCGTGTAGTACTATACAGCTGATTCCAAACCTACAGCCTCAAAAAGAAGGAAAGGCATTTTTTGCACAATGCAAATTGAGCAACACACACACACACCTGAGGCAATGGCTTTGGTTACAATGAGTGCCACAAGCACAAGCACGACGCCCACCCCTAGAGTTGCTGCTTTTTCCAGTGCACGGATGTGGCGGCGCAGGGATAGGGGATACAGCACACACACAACCACAGCCACCTGCACGTGCACAGGGAACAATCCCCTTCCCGCATGTGTGCATGTCTATGTGTGTGTGTGTTTGTGTGCATGCGTGCGTGGGAGTGTGTGTGTGTGTGCATGCGTGCGTGGGAGTGTGTGTGTGTATGTGTGTGTGTGTGTGTGCGCGCGCGTGTGTGTGTGTGCGTGTGTGTGCGTGTGTGCGTGCGTCTATGCGCGCGCACGTGCGCGTGTGTATTGTGCACATATCATAGGATTGCAGCACATCACGGTATCAAGGTATCAGGGCTTCCTGAGGCAGATAGCGGCTGTGTGCAGTACCAAAGCTGAGTAAAATAATTCTTTTGTGTATATTAGGGGTGTCTTTGGGACGTTTCTGGGCATATTTCTGGGCATACCGTTGCCGCATATACTGTGTCATTCACAGCAGTGTGATGTGGTGCTTTGGTGAAGAGAGGGACAGGACAAAAGAGTAGAAACCTGGCAACCACTCCCAGGCAGCACACCAAGATCTGCTTCCGTTCCAGAAGCTGCAAGGTGCCCCCAAAGCCTTAAGCATGCTGCGCCTCACCCTAACTGGCCACTACCACTCACCATCACTGGCCGCCCATCTCCCTGAAGCCTCTGTATCAAGCTCCTCCAAGACATCAGTGAAGGCAGGCCTGCTCCCACCTCAGTGCTCCTGCTCTGGGCTTCAGAAAGGCCTTGGGCACATAAGGCAGCCATGCTCTTGCCCTGTGAATGGACACGCTTCTGGGCCTTTCAGGCTCCAATTGAAATATGTGCACAGGCCAGAAAGGCAAATTACCTGGCAGGAACCAAACCCAAATCCAAAACGTAACCTTGTTAACATGCTTCAACGATAGCTTTCAGGGCATGCTTCAGAGTCTATATACATGCACTCCAGGTGCATGCGTGCAAGTGTTTTTTTGCACGTGTGTTGAAGTGTACATATGTGGGTGAGGTGCCTTTGCAGTCAGATTGCAACAAGGAGCATGAATTATTAATTGTGCTCACCCACCTCTCACCAAAAGGTGCTGGATAAAATGATGGCTCCCAACCCAACCCAACCCAAAATCAGATGCCATGCCCTCTATTTATGATATCTACGAGTATGGATCCAAGAAGAGATGTTTTGGTAGCAACACCAGTCCCGAAGAAAAATTGTAAAGAACGTAAGTTATCGTCTTGAGGAAAAGGAAAACCTGGTGGCTAATTCTAGTGTAATTCCAATCAAGTTTTGTGTAATGGGAGCAGATGCAGGAGCAGATGAGAGCAAGCCAGATCCCCAAATGTGACTTGAAGACGGGTAGGAAAAGTGCTGGCAAGCACTTGCTTGATTTGTGAATCACATACCATGTCTGCCAGGAAGGCCATGCCACCCGAGACGGTGCCAAAAAGGAGGAGGAGCAAGGATACCTGGGTCACCACCTGTGCACAGATGTTTATGAGTGCCAGCAACCATCTTTGGGGCAAATGGTTTACGTGTCTTGCATGCCAGCTCTTTAGCAGCTGTCCTTCCCTGCCTCTCATGCAAATGCAGCATTAACAATCTCCGAAACCATGAGGCACTAATTTGGAGGATGTTGCAAATGTGGAAGCGCTGTGCACCTCTCTGAAGACATCTCCTTTCCTGCTTCCGGGGCATCTTTTTCCCATGTTGGTGAGTCTTCGGTGTACAGAGGACGAACGAAAACATTGCACAGACAATTGCTTCCAGGTAAATGACATGAATGATCTCGATCCAGGGAACCGCAAGTGCCAAGTACTGCTTCCTGTTCTAATTCCAGTTTTTGAGACAGAGCATGGCCTGAGCTGGCCTTGAACCGCTGGCCACTGCCAGCAGCCTGGCATGCACAGGCAGAGCTGGGGGTGTGTATGGTCAATGTGAATGCATGTGGGTGTGCACAGTCAATGCTATCATGCAGAGTTGGGGTGGTGCATCGCCAATGCTGGCCTTGTACACAGGGGGCAAGGTTCATTTATGTGACACAGAATTCATCTGTGTAATACAGGGGCAAGGTTCATCTACGTGACACAGAGTTAATCTATGTGACACAGGGTTCATCTGTGTAACACAGGGGCAAGGTTCATCTACGTGACTTAACAGAGTTCATCTATGTGACAGAGTTCATCTGTGTAACACAGGGTCAAGGTCCATCTACGTGACTTGATAGAGTTCATCTATGTGACACAGAGTTCATCTACGTGACAGGGTTCATCTGTGTAACACAGGGGCAAGGTTGATCTATGCGACACAGAGGTCATCTATGTGAAATAGGGTTCACCTGTGTAACACAGGGGCAAGGTTCATCTATGTGACTCGGCAACACACCTTTGCCTTTGGGCCTCCAGCAAAATCAGCAAGGCCCTCATATGTGTACCTTCCAGTCATAGCAGCTGCCTGGATCTGCGCAGCATACCATTTATGAGTTGGATATACATGCATTTCAATCTCTTTTGGGTATGCAATGCCGCCGGGTCTCTTTAAAACCAGACACAAGCGCCAAGCTAGGCCTTCCACAGCATGCCTTCTGCCTCCTCTGACCATCACAACAAATCCAGAAGAAAGGCGCCTCGAAAATCCGAGGGAACAATGTGTATGCTAATCAAACAATTGAGAGCACCACCAATCTTGGCCAAGCAAACTTCTCCCACTCGCACGGCTCCAACTAGGTTGCTAGCTGTTGACTGCACGCGACCCTTATGAGGCTCTGAGGCTTCTGGGATAAAACAAAGAAAACACGGAAAGCAAAGCCCAGAGCTGTTCGCGTGCACTAAGAAATGGCGACTTAGCTTGCACAGAGCCTCAAACTAAGATTATCACTCACCAGCCATGTGCATGTCAGATCATTGGCCAGGCCCACCAGGGCAGCTGTGAAACACCCTGCAAGAGCAAGCAATTAGTTGCACACAGCACTGCATTAATTTCAAGCCTTCCATAAGCGCATTTGCATGCACGCGTTTCTCTATTCGCATCCAAATACGGTCCCTTCCTTAATGCACGTGGCCAGACTTGGCAAGCGTAGACTTTCTTTCTTTCTTTCTTTATGGTCAGTCGTCTTGACTGGTGGCGTTGTGCTCCTGTAAACTTTTAACATAATCACCTATACTTGCATCGATGCCAGTGCCCATACTGGAGTGCGCTGGAAAGCCCCCTTACAATAGCATTTCAGCGTGAAACATGCTATATAAAGGCCTTGTGTGGTGTTGTGCCAGAGCATATATCAGTTGTGAGCCTGCCCTTCTCCATATTATCACCCTGCATACCGGCTTGTGCACGCTGGGCATGATACGCCTTCACTTTTGCGATATCCCCCTTTCAGAAGCTATGCCTGATCCCCGAACATACTGTCTTGCCTAGCCTGTCTCAGCCCAGCTGCATGTTTGAAGTTTGTACAAGCCATCAACATCATCATGAAAACCACTTGCTCTCTGTTGCGGTAACAATGCAATGCCCTCTGGAGCCATTGTTATGAACAATATCCGTCTAGTTACACCTGGTCTAAACCAGACAAATGTCTCGTTTGATGGCCCCCTTGCAGAATACTGCATATAGAGATCAGCAAGGCTCACCTCCGAATACGCCCAGCTTTGAAAAAGCATAAGGTACAGGGAGAACCGTGCTGCATGTAAATTAAATTTAAAATGTTGAGCATATTGAGAGCTTGCTGGCACACATCCTGCATTCATTTTGCTTTTTATTTTCAGAAAACAATCATGACATATGCGCTCGTGAATCTTTTAAGTGGCATTTGCTTGTGTCAACATGAACAGAGCATGTGCAAGCAAATTTTCATTCTTGCAGACGGGCGCACACACACGTTGATGCGCAAATGCACACACACACACACGCACGCACGCACACACACGCACACATGCAACACACACACACGCGCGCACACACGCGCGCGCACACACACACGCACACGCACACGCACACGCACACGCACACGCACACGCACAAAAACACACACACACACACGCACACACACACAAACACACACACACACACACACACACACACACACACACACACACACACACACACACACACACACACACACACACACACACACACACACAATCCTGCATGCATATATAGCCCACCTGCCTAAAACCCCCAGAGACAAGGTGACCACAGCTGAGTACAGAAGATGGCTCTTTGTGTCCTTCCTCCTGCTGTCCTCCACCAGAACGATTGGGATGCTGGCCATTGGGTGATTTTCACAGCGTACGACATAATTTGAACATTATGATTTCTTTTTGCAGTTAGACCCAGATAGCGAATCGATGAAATGCGTGTATCCTTTAAGCGGGTTTACGGAACGAGAGTCATCGACCTCAACATTTCAAAAAGAAGTTGGCTTAGTAGTCCAAGGCGCGGCTGTGATAAAGCTGTGCTTTCTCTGCTACGCGTATGTAAGTTAGCAGCAAGGATGTCAGCGTGTCCCTGTTACAAATTAATTATCACAGATTAAAATTATATTTTGCAAGAACACTTTGAAGCGTTGCAAGGAACGTGTAATGAAAAAAGCTTTAAAGTTGCGCGCCTTGGAATAATTTTTCAAGAATAGGAAAAAATTGAAACTCCTCGCCATTATGAGTAGGTGCGATTGCAAGTAGTAGTTATGGTTGCCCAACGGGTATTTCTAGTGCATGGCCAAGCTCGAAAAATTGCGGACGCAGCGAAAAACTCCCCACATAAATTTGATTAACAGAGTACACCTAGCGCCGAGGCACCATGCATTCCCTTCACCAAGAGGAAAGAAAGAGGTCATTGGGGATCAGAAGGTTACTAGCAGTAGCCTTGCCTGACCTCGGTGATGAGAGTTGAGTGGAGTCTTCTCAAGAGCGCGTCTGGTGCTAAAACTTTTGTAAGTGTACCGGACAGAATGAGTATTAAGCTTAAAAGCAAAGCTTGGTGACATAAGTATAAATGTACAAGGGTCACAAGGGTTGCTATGGATAAAAATGTACACTCTTGGCATGTCAAGGCCAAGCTCTTGAAGGGGCTCCTTGCCAAAGAGTCCTTGGTGTGGTGTGGGTTGTAGATGACCCCACCCACACCTAGTTGAATGGTACTTGGGTTAATTCAGAGCTGAACACGACATTTGCAGGCTTTCGTTTTGTCACCCTGCGTATGATGACCTATTCCTTCCAGAAATAGCGACCCCCGCTAATCAATTAAAGTCAAATTTTGTCGAGGCTGAAAAGCTGTTTGAGGCGGTACAGCAGCGGCATAAGGAACACATGGTCATGAGCATCTTAAAGGCAAACTTACATTTCTTCACACAATTCTCCTGTCAGCAGACTTATACTGAGCAGAACTTTATCTTGTGTAGGCAATCAGCCCTTGCCAATATAATACTAAACTTAAAAAAAAAATACCGTACCTGATGTAGATCGTTCCGCACCCCTAAGCAGAGTAATTATTTTATGAATCCCGTCTTAATCCCGCATCGGATATCGACATACTTCCTTTTTTCCTTCATGATCTCATGTATATTTATGAACAGGTTAGCAGTCAAACGTCTTGACTGAGGCCCTTCTCCCTTGTAACCCTTGTAACCCTTACTCCCGCATCCCCCTCGGTATTTATTTGAATGTGGCATGATGGAACCTTTTTAGTTCAATTGGTTTCGTGCCACTATGCGCTTCTACAACTCGTTTACTAAGTGCAAGAGTCTCCTTCTCAAAAAGTTTCTCCATGCTGACATCAGCCTCAGCTCCATGACTGACTCTTGTTGGACGTCCCACCTCTTATCTGCGCTGGATGGTCTGGCTCACTCGGATCTGATGAAACGTCAAATTATGGCTTGTGACCTTGTGAACCTCAGTCAATTTGTGGTGGATCTGAGATCTAGACACCTGGGCTATTGGAACCAATTCAAAATGAAGACCTGCTCAAGACTCTCCCTTGCAGCTCAGAGGAAAAAGCATGAGGTCCAACTGCTCGAGGGGGCTTCAGAAAGCCTCCTATTCCTAGCTGTTGACGCCCTGCCGGCGCCTTCACGCCTTCTTCACTCATACCCCAAACACATTTTGAAAGAAGATTTTTCACTTTCATGCACATTCCCGCATGCTCAAAAATATTTGTTTTCCCGGTGTCCGCAGTCATCCCGCACCCCTCAAAAACATAAATTTTGCGGGATGATATACATTTTGTGCGGTGAAAAAACTATGTAGGCAGTGGAAACTCTCCCTTCATCAATTAAGAAAAAGGAGGATTGGAAATCAAATTTGATCATCGCTCTAGAACTTGGCACTGTCACGACGAGAGACTGCTGTGCCAAGAGTATACTGCAAGTTAGTTGAGTTAGTTAAGCAGTGGTATTTATCCTTGTGGCAACACAGCTGAGGCTGTGTTGAGAGAACTATACTTCACGTAGGAACTCGTAGTAACACCCCCTCGTTCTTATCATCTTTGTAAACCCAGTCAAGCCCCTAATAAAGTAGCCCATGTGTGAGTAAGCTCACCTAGCCCTTGGAGGAGGAAGCCAGTAGTGCCACGCCAGTTAAGTGCATCAGTCCAGCACACAAAGTTCAGCCTATTTACCAATAGCATTATCTAGCAAGCCAAGCAAGCAAGAGTCAAGCCGACTCTCCAGAATCTGCATCATATCTGTCAGTAGCTAGAATCTCCAGCCAAACCCGTTTGTTGCTGTGCGCTACAGCATCAACATCTTATCTTCTCTCAACACCGCTTCTGATCATGGGATGTCAAGACACTGTTATGGCTGCGTCGCTTTCTCAGCCTGACAGCACAAGGCTTTCATTTCTAGTTGACATTTCTATCCTAGGTTGAAAGTTTGCTTTCCCTTGCTTGTAGGCACCTTTTGCTTCAGCTAGGCTGCCCTCGTAGGCAGGCAGAGCCAGGTCATCCTTTCCTTTCCATAACCCTCCATATCCCACCAGACTGCTCTGTAGCTTATGTGGTGAAGGGGCCTTACAGCTCCTCCAGCCGAAAAGCAAAAATTCTTTAAAGAAAGAAACAAAGATCTACGCTTGCCGTTCGGCCGCGTGCATTAAGGAAAGAGCCTCCCATTGACTCCCACCGATAGAGGGCATCTTTTTCTCCACTCCGGCCACAAGGATTTGGTCCAGGGACCTCCTCCTTGCTGTCGCCCTCCTCGCGCTTGACCAGGGCTCCGTAACATGACGGTGGCTGAGCTCGATGCTCGATCCACGACTGAGCTAGAAAGTAAGACAACTTTACAGAGCAGGGCAAAATTTGGTGAATGAAGCAAATGCTGGCTACAAAAGAGGGAAGAGGGCCAACCCAAATAACACGACGATATGAGTCTCCTGAAGTACAAATTGAGCGCACTACCCTTCCTGCTAGTGAAGTTAGAAAGCAGTGACAAGTACCAGACCCAGTCTCACATTGCTTTATATAAAGGATGAACAGGCTAGGACCACACATGCGTTCACTTCATACATTCAAGGACACGGGCCTATGATCTATTAACGAGGCAAGCAAAAGAAAAAAACCTTGCTTTCTCCATACAAAATGAGCCTGCAAAACGAGCTTTCTTGCAGTCACATGCACTATTGAGGCAAAATATGTACAAGCCACACTCAGGTCATAGGAGATTTTACTGAATCAAAATCCCTTCCCTTGTATACCACTTGAGTAGGGAGGCAAAAACACGACGCGCAAGCTGGAACATGCAGAGAAGCAAAAACTTAGCTCTTGAGACCTCATCCAGCAGACCAGACCTTCACAATGCATGCCATGATTCATATGCCTTTATTCTCTCTTGATGACGCTGCATCGCAAAATTTTACATTTATAAATACAAGGTCTATACATACGTAGGCATTTCTCAATATCACAATCCTCCTCCCTCCCTGCTTGCTGCTTCTTGCATCAAAGAAAGATCACGAGGCCACCTCTCTTGCTTGCCTCTTTTTAAAAGCCTCACATTGAATGCAAAGCTGCACAGCTTGTCCACTGCACTTAATTGTGCAAGTCTCACTGCGTCGCACGCTTCTCAACATCCTTCTGGCACTCTTTGCTTGGTTTTGCACAGTTAACCTAGTCCTGCACTGTGCAAATTACACACCTCATGGAATTGCAGCAGCATTGGAATTCTCAACACTCTCCATCAGCTTTTGTCACTCCTTCTCGTCTCCCCCGCTGCTGCTACTGCTTTTGCTCCCTCTCTTTAGTGGCTGCCCAAAATGTCCATGGCAATTCATCTGTTCCTGCACGACATTTTGGAGACATGCATTTTTTTTGCAAATTGAAAAGGTGCACACGAAACACTTTGAGCTCTGGAACAAAGCACCAGGTGCAATCGCAGGTACTCAATCAGCATGTTCCATAAGAGCATAAGAGCATAATGCTCTTATGGAGCACTCTTATGGATGCGAGCACCAGAGGCGCTCTTTTTTGTTTATGATGCTTTGCTGCGAGCCCTCTCCGAGCCTTGCAAAACTCAGACTTTTCTGTGGGCACAGGAACGTCCTGTTGCACTTGACACAGGAACACCCTGTTGCACTTGACACAAGAATTTCCTGTTGCACTTGAATAAACTCAGGCCATTCTGTGGGCGGGGGCACCCCTCACCTTCAGAAACATCTCGTCACTCTTGTAGAGGCTCAAGCCATTCTGCGGGCACTCCTGCCTCTTGCGATATGCGTCGGCCTCTGGGGTATTCCTGGAGCACCCCTGCTGCTCAAAATGCCAGAGCTGAACACTGGGAGGGAGTGGCGGCAAGTGCTTGAGCACATCTGCAGGCAGGCAGTGAGCGCTGAGTGAGTATGAGGGCAATAGAGCACCAGATTCCTGAGCAAACGTGGAAGCGCAGAGAAACAAAATGCGCGGCAAGGTTGCAGCAGATATTAAGGTACAGGGTGCCAGATTCAAACAGAGGGTAGAGGCTGAGCAGGCCGGACTGGGAATGCATGTTTTAGCTACGTAAGCATCCATCTGATGTGTTCCACGATGACCTTGCCTTCAGTTATTTAAGGGTCTCACTGTCTTTTTCATCATGCTCTCAGGTGAGGTCCCTAAGCAGAAAACAGACACCTTGGTGTGCACAAGTCGGAGTGACATGGGACCCAGCATTCGTTTCTAGAACCAATCAGCACCTGCTGTTGATCCCAAAGGCTGCTGCCTTCAAAGCACCTGCTTTGCTACACCAAGTATGAGTACTGTGAGTATTTGTGGACTGACCTGGAGGTGGGAGGGGCTGCTTGGGCAACTGGTAGGAGGAAGGCATGACACAACCACGCTTGCTAGCCTGCACACAATAATTTGGTGTCGGGCACACCCTTTAAACAGAGCACCCTAAATGCTGCTTACTCTGCCAGCTGGAAGGTTGCTGAACAGCAAGGCACCTTGTTGCATGGGCAGTAGGCGACCGGTTCCTTTAGCTCCCTTCGCAAGGTACATATACCATGTAAAACACCTTGCAGGTGCCCAAAGCATGGCATCTCGAGACCTGTCTACCCCTTCGATCTTTTTGCCCATTTGTACTATCACACTCGTAAGGTATATATACCATGGCGTCTTGAGAAAGAAAAGAAAAAACTGCGTAGGCAGAGGAAACTCTCCCTACATCAATTAAGGAAAAGGAGACACATTGGCTCAAAAGAGCCGTGAAACCCCTCCACCACGAGACCTGTCTATCCCTTCGATCATTTTGCCCATTTGCACTATCACTCAAAGTTCATGCCCTAAGGATGTGATGTTCAACCCAATTGAAGGAGCAGAGGATGAAAGTTGATACACTTGACATACAGGGATAGAGCAGTTTGAAGTGAGTGGCCATCTTCAGCAGGAAGCAGTCCTCAACTTCCCTGAGATTGCGCGGTATCCGGCCAGAAACAAAGCGTGTTTCCAGGCATGTTATGTAACTGATGTGTTTTGCTTTCCTGCCAAACTTGGAGTTTGTATGCACAGATGCACACTCTTCATGTGCCCTTTTCCATAAAGCCTGTATGTGCGCCTCCTTGCAGCGACCCAACATTCCAGAACTCAGCTCTGACCTTGTCATTTTCCAGTTGACATATCTATCCTTGCTCTGGTTTGGTTGCAGGCAACCATTTTGCTTCAACCAAGCTACCCTCGTAGGCATGTAAGCTCTGTAACCCTTTCCTTTTGTCTCCTTTCCATATAACAGTTGAGCATCCTGGACGCCATTTTGACAGATGTAATTCAAGGTGCAATAAAAGGGAAGCACCTTACTTGCATGACATTATCCCGCAAAAATACTACTTTCAAGGGGTCTGGGATGACCGTGGACACCAGAGAAATAATTATGTTGGGGCGGGGATGTGTGTGAGATATTCTTAAGGAATACGAGGAATAAAATCAGTGAATATGATGGCGCCTCAGGGGCTTCAACAGCATCTTCCAAGTGTGAAAGGGATGTTTCGATGAGGTTTGAACTGTAGGGCAGCAGTGTGGTGTGCAGCTGGACTTCACTTTAAGCTTTTAGGCAGCAGCTCCTCTAAGAGTGTAAAGGGTTGATGCAGGTCTTTGCATGCAGGAGCACTTTGCAGCTTGTGCTCACTTCTCATCTCTTAAGTTGTGGGACAAACAGGGGCTGAATGGCCCTGAGGAAATGTGCGGGATGTACAAAAATAAATACCGAGGGGATGCGGATGATAACTTATTTCAGGGGTGCGGAATGATTACGTGTAAGTACAGTGGTCAATTTTCACGAGCTTATTTCATGCTTAAATCAATGCAAAAAATAAGAGACTAAAACACCAGCACACATGAAACACATGCGCGCACGCACGTACGCACGCACGCGCACGCGCACACACACAGGGCCCTTTACTAACAGCCATTCCTGTGCACTGCCTTCTCTGTTAACAAAGCTCTTTCTTGAAGCAGCATCCTGATTCAAGGGTTGGCCGAAAAGCTAGTAAGAGCCCTCTTGAACTTCAAGTCTTCGCCAGCTTCTTCCTCAACCCCGCACAATTTGCAGTGCAGGCTTTGAGACTCTCCTCCAAAACAAGGAAGGCAACCAACCTGCTCGCCAATAGCCCTCGTGTGCCCAAGTTCCCCATGCTTTTTTCTGGCACAGACCCCTCGCCTTTTAGGTCATGATAATCCCTCAATTCAGGACCCAGATGCATAACAGGCCTTTTATCTTGCATGCAGGATCTGTCCCTGATCTTGAGCCACACAGCCCACCTGGTACAGCCATTTTGCAGCCTCCTGAGCATTGGGCTCACATCCGTAACCGTTCATGAGCATGGACCCCACCATGCCCATCTGTACTGGATCCGCCTCGTACATGGACGCGCACACAGCCTGCATGATGTCGAACAATGGGCAGCAGCTACTGCTACTTTTGTTGGAGGCTGACATGTGTGTGCAAGACAGCACTGAATGAGCTTGTTTGCCTGTTTGCACTTTCACACAGATGCACTGATAGCCTGCATGGCTCATCATCAGGCTTGCCTGCAAGGCAAATTTGCAATCATTCGTATTGGAATCTTAATGGCTGTTCCACAGCAAGCTGGCATGGCGCACTCATCAACAATGCAGAGATGGGAGCAGCATCTGAATGCACACCAGAACATTTCAGCCAGCATTCAATGCATCCAGAAAATGAGCAAGCGTTTTTTAGCTGCACCAGCTACGGGCCCTTTTCGCCTCGTGAGCACCATCACATCTCACGCACCTCCTTAAACCATCTTCCTTGGCACTCCTCTATCTGCTCACTCAGCTTCCTGAGCAGAAGTGCCAGGGGTAAGTTGAGTTGCTTTCAGGGCTTTGGGGATGACATCCTGTGATGAATTACCGCTGGTAAATACGAACCTCCGTTTGGGCTCTTCCTCCTTTGACATGGCTCCTTTCTAATTTTACAGGGTGGACTTGCTGTGCTGGAGTCTCATGCTCATGCTCACAGGGTGCTCCTCAGTACAACAACATGGTTGAGCCTCCACCAGAAAAGAGCAACCATCATTTAAAACAGCAGACTCGATAGAAGTGCTGCCTACCGCTATTCATTCATTTGATTTTGTAATTGTGTTCTTTTTATCCTTCTTTAACAGTTGTGCTTGCACGCCTGCTCACCCACACACTAAAGGGGTGAAGGGGGGACTGGGGCGCCATGCGGGGCAAGCGAGGAGCTACCCAGCGCGAGGAGGAGAAGCCAGAGCCGCCTGTCCAAGGGGGCCAAAACCTGGGCGACGATTGGGACCTCGATGATGATGAGGACGGCAGCAGCCAGGACGACGCCATGCCGTCAGGCAGTGAGCTAGGCAGCGAGGACGTGCTGCAGGGGCCGCTCAGCAGCGACGATGATGACGAGGGGGGCTCAGAAGGACAGGAGGGCCCGCAGCAGCATGATCCCGCTCAGGACGCTGAGGACGATGCTGCCATCGAGCATGCGCTGCAGGAGTACATGCGTGCCACTCAGGTACGTGGTGAGAAAGGCCAGTAGGTCACAGCTGCGTGTGGCTGCAGCATAGAAGGCAAGCAAGCATCAGGTAGAGGACATGCAAGCCAGTTGCCACTGCTGCCTGCATGGAGCAGCCGTCTCCTGAAAATTCACTCCGCATGGTGCTTCCCGCAGCTTTCCCGTACCCTGCACAACCTACATCCTGAAAACCCATCCATGCGCAACTGCCTCTGTGTTGCCTTCCTGTAGTCCTGCTGCGCTCCTGAAGCACTGGTCTCCACTTGCATCATCCCATGCAGAATCTAAGAGCGCAAGGACCTGGATATGCCGCTTCCTCCTCATCAGACGAAGACGAAGGAGGAGACCATCAAGGTCAAGCAGGGTAAGTTGTGTTGTTGTTTGTGTGTGTGAGCGTAAGCACGAACATGCAGCAGTGTGCCTCAGTGGAAGCCATGTCTCTGAAGGAAAATGTATTAATACATGCCCACCCTCTTCGCCTCAAGCAAGCGTTACTTGAATTTTTGCGCCTCCCAATCCCATAGCACTGCTTGGCTGTCTCATCCTACCTTGCTAATGTCACCCCTCTGATAAAGAACATTCTTACGACAACCTTGTCCCCCCTACCAAAATGCTGTGCAGGCCCCAGGGGACGGGGCTTGATGATCCTCTTCCGCAAAAAAGCACTCCTGGTGGAGGTCGGTCAAGAAGGAGAGCAGATAGAAAAAGCAAGGATGTAGAGATCAGTAGGCACCCAAGTGATGCGCAAGGCAGTGGAGCAGGAGGGCTGCAAGGCGAAGGCCATGGAGGCAGCGATGAGGATGATGAGGGTGGAGCCCAGGGTCGGCCATTGGATCCTGGCAGTGACTCATCGGAGGATGAGCGAGAGAACAGGAATACAGGTGTGTGTGTGGGTGTAAGTGGTGTGTTTGTGCTTGCGCATTTGTGAACCCGTAGTCTCTAATTTCTTTTATTTGTCTTGTGGTCCAGCAGCTCCTGCAGAAAATGGCATTCACCTGGTAAACAGCATTGGCGCCTGCTTGCAGTGCATGCCTCGGCCACACACGTGCTCAAAAAGCGCATTGCACTGTCCACATCCACTTCAACACTTGGTTAGGTGTCGTTCCATCCGACAGCGTCAGCCGGCCTAGCCTTTCTCACACAGTGCACCACGGCCTTCACTCAGGCTATTGCGTCTGCTTGCCGATGGGCGTTTCCATGACTTGAACTGATTAGCTCCTGCTTTCTGTGCTGCCTGCAGTTGGGAACGTGCCGCTGTGGTGGTACAAAGATGAGGACCATATAGGCTACGACAAGGATGGGCGCAAGATCATCAAGAAGGGGAGGGGAGACAGATTAGACGCGTTGCTGCAGCGGAACGATTCCAAAAAGGTGGGCCCCTCACTTGCAGCTGCGTTTTTTTGGTTGCCTGGCCTGTGCGTTTCTCACAGACCTGTGACTTGTGAAGCAAGCTGATGCAGGCTAAGAGGGTCTGCTAAAGAAACCGTGTCTTATGCTTGTCCGTCCCTTGGTGCTTTTCTGCGCACTGCGCACTCGAACACACACACACCAAACAAACAAAAACACACTACTGTGGCACTCCTACTGTGACACTCCTTCCCAACTCCTGTATGTCCGTGCAGGCTATGCGCACAATTTATGATGAATACAACGATGAGGAGGTAGTGCTAAGCAAAGATGAGTTGCGGATGATCATGGCCATTCGTAAGGGTCAGTTCCCGCATGTAGAAGTCAACCCCTACGAGCCTTACGTGGACTGGTGGGTGGAGATGTGGGCTGTGCTGTGTGAGATGTGTGTGTGTGTGTGCCTAATTCCAAGATTCTAGATTGTTTTTCATTCCTTATCTTCAGCTTTCCTTTGTGGCCTGCACCAAGTGAAAGGATAGGTTGCAAAGCAAGCAGTAACTCATGGGCACATGATCTAGAGGGGCGTGTTTGCCGTGGACAGCGCCTTTCCTTAGCCACACCAAAATAGTAAACGCCACCCTGATGATTTCAAAACTGTATCTTCATTGCTTAAAGAAAATGTGAAGGTGACGTATGTATCATCGAGGAAAGAGTGTTGTTCTGATTATCTTCAAAACAATTCCCTCTATATTCAGCCCTCGGCAAGCACATCCTGGATCTGAAGACTCCACACGCAATCTTTCCCTTGAACATTGCGTTTACGCTGCAGGTCACCCATGACCGAGAGGTGCCCATCATTTGTGGAAATCTTTAAAATCTGTTGACTTCATGGCACCCCTGTATTTTTACTGGCGACCAAGGCACCCACCATTGCTTCTGTCTGAAAACTTGACTTTACAGCATCCCTTCTTGTGGTTTGCACCACAGGTTCACACGTGACCAAGAGAAAATGCCCATCAATGGGGCACCCGAGCCCAAGCGGCGCTTTGTGCCCTCCAAGCATGAAGAGCAAAAGTGAGTGGACAAGTTTGTGCATGAAGAGCAAAAGCGAGTGGACAAGTTTGCATGTGCGTGCCCTCCAAGCAAGTTGTGGCAAATGTGAGTGTGAAGGAAATCGGGGGGGAAGGCACTGGGAGCAGACACTGGACATCAGGGGTCTGATTGGAGCTGGTTTGAGCGGGGGTGGAATTGAAATGCGAGGTAGCAATTGGTGGTTGGGTGTAGTTCAAGCCCTGGTGTTTGGTGTTTTTCCTTTGTGCTTCCGGTGCCTAATAGCTTGCTGATTCCGCTGCTGCTGCTTCTGCTGCTGTTTAGGTTATTTGGTGAATAGATGTTCATTTGTTATTCTCAGATTGTGCCATCAGCGTCGGTGCCGGCATCCCTGGGCACAGCAGGGGCCGTGCCTTTTTTTTTAAGCACCTTGCCATCGATGCTGCAGAGCTCCTTAGCAGTGTAGAGTGCTGCTGTGACTTTTTGTCTGCCTGCATGTGTATGCACGCAAGCACCGACCACTTTCCCCCTGAAACACACACGTAAATACACTTTGCTGCTCATCAGGATTGTGAAGCTCGTGCGTGCCATCCGCAAGGGCTGGCTGAAGACGGAGGCCCAAAAGGAGCGCCCTGAGGTAGGTACAAGACAAATATGTTGGATAACCATGTATGGCATGTAGATGAAGGTACTTTTGGTTGCAGCAAATACTCCTTTGCCTCCTGATATGTGGGTTTGCTTTAAAAACCGGGCATGTTGTCCTGACTGGCCAGGATTCACATTCAAATATGTAGCTGCACAACACCAACTGGCCTGGCATAATCGGTCCAGGCAGGCATGGCCTCCTTGCTAGTGTAGTCTTTCCATCTCATTTCTTTTTCAAGCAGGGCATATTGATAGCTGGTCCAGCCAGGCATGGCCTTCAGGCTGAAGGCTAGTATGGTCTTTTCTCCTCTTTTATCTCTAATCAGGCATGCTCGCAGAGGGAATGGAGCTTTATTGCGCAGGTTAGTATACAGCAGAGGGATCAGTGTCAAAGAATGGGCATTTTATAGTGGTTGTCCATAGTGGTACACCTTTAACACCCATTCTGCAACTCGAGCCCCTCGGCTGTGTGCTGATTTGCATCACAGAGCTGTGCTTCATCCACAAGCAGCTTCCCTTCCTCTTCATTGATTGACATGCTCGCCAGCCACACGGAATATGCACTGCACGCACGTTACGCACGCAAATACAGGAGCCGCCTGTGTACCTGATGTGGGGTGATGATGGTTTGGCAGGAGAGGAGGGCGTCGCCAAGACCGCTACTGGCCTCTCCTACATCCCGCCCGCGAAGCCAAAGTTGCCAGGCCATGCAGAGAGCTACAACCCACCGGCTGAGTACGTCCCCACAGAGGTGCGAGCGAGGGCTGGGGTGATGTCGGTGTGGGTGCATCCATGCGTGTGGGTGGTGTGGTGTGGGTATGCTTGAAGCTCTGAGCTCTCAATTTTGTGCATTCAGACAAGGTAGACAGGTAGTGCTTTTGGGCCATTGGACTACGGGTCTTGTGTGCAAGGCATGCACGTCACAGGTGCAGGGGCGTGTGCAGCAGCAGGACCTGCGTGCTGATGCAGGTCTGAAGGCCCTACTGCTGTGTTGTTGTGTGTGCAGGAGGAGGTGGCTGGGTATGCGATGCTGGACCCTGAGGACCGACCCAAGTTTGTACCGTGCAAGCACAACTCGTTGAGAGAGGTGGGTATCTTGTGCTGTGGAAGCTGCTGCTGCTGCTGACTGTCATGACAGTATTGATGCAATCTGCGCTGGGTGGGTTTCCACCCTGGTTAACCCTGGTACACCTACCGTAGAGTACGCTGTTTGCAACGCGCTTAGTTAATGCGACCGAGCACACTGGTTTTTTGATCAAGTCAGCCCATTGGCATCTCCTTCAAGGGCAGCCCTTACAAGCTTGCCTGAAGGTTCAACTGCTGTACCTTTGTATATATATCGTGATTAACATGTACAAAATTATCAAGGCACTGTGCGCAGTGTGCAGGTTCTGAGCATGCTGGCATTGTGATCAACCCTGTCCCTGTTTGTTGCACACTCGCCAAAGCCTCGGGCATGATGATCAACACTACCAACTTTCACCATCTTTCACCTGATGCACAGTGAAGAAAACGGTCCATGATCCTGACCCTTGGCTCCAGGCGTTCCCTCCACTTTTTTCCATGCGCATTTCATGGACCTTAGTCGCAGACTCTCATGCTCCTTGTGTGTGCTTTTTCCCATGTTGGTGGGGTATTGCTGCTGCAGCTGCTGCTTTGAATGTCACGTGTTTTTGCAACGCTGAAGTTTGCATCCTTTTGCCGCATTCGATGCAATCTGCTTTTCACGCTCGTTGCATGCTGCTGCTACTGCTGCTGTGCTGCTGCTGCACCCAACGTCGTCTGCTTTTCATGTGGGTGACACCCTGCTGTCGAACTCAACGTCACCCCTCACCGCCCCACCTTGTCACCTCAGCACCATGGATGGCCTCTGGCATGATGATCAACACTACCAACAATCACCATCTTTCACCTGATGCACAGTGAAGAAAACGGTCCATGATCCTGACCACAGGCCCTCCAGCACGCTGCTTGTGAGCATGGCATAACACATAGTACTTCCCGTGAAGATCGCAAGCACAGTGTGATGTCCCATTGATGCTTCCCCTGCCTCACCACAGGCCCTCAGGCATGCTCCTTGTCAGCATAGCACAGTACTTCCCCATGATGCTTGTGCACAGCATGGTGTTTCTCATGATGCTTCCCCCGCCTCACCACAGGCTTTCTGGCATGCATGCTGCTGCTGCTGCTGCCTCAAACCTTACCCTGGCCTCCACACTCCCTAGACATCCTACCTGCCCAAGGAGAGCTATGCATCCACTGCCATGCCTTACCTGGCATTCGCTCCTTGTCACCATCCACTCCTTGCATCCAGCCACTGCCAAGCCTCTTTGTGCAACAGTTATGCAACTTCCATCTTTTCACTGGACAAAGGAATTTAATTGTACAACGAATCCCATGATAGTGGCTGCAAACGCAGGAGGCTTGTTTGATATTGGGGGGGGGTTGCTTGCCCCCTAGCTTTAGATATGCTGTTGTCGAGCAGTAGTGTTCGTTTCTCCGGTATGCCCAATTTTCTGTCATCCCCTTCACTGGAATTTGTTTGAAGACCAATACCGATAAAGACCAATAATGCATGGCTCTGGCATGATGATCAAAACTACCAAATATCACCATCTTTCACATGAATCACGTTGATTAAAACGGTCCATGATCCTGACCAGAGCCCCTCTGCTCCCCCTCTCTTGCTGAGACGCGTCATCACGCCGCATCTGCTTTGTCCCCACCGCATCTCTTGAGTGTCTTGATGAGGCTGTGTCATCACCACACCTGCAAATCTGCTGCATCATTACCGCATCCGCCATTGCCGAGCTCTGCTCTGAACCCCTGGAGTAATTTGCTGTGGCATTTTTCCTATTTCTAAATGACGCAACACGCGCACACACACACACACGCACGCACGCACGCACACGCTCACACGGCAGGTGCCTGCCTACAGCCGCTTCATCAACGACATCTTTGAGCGCTGCCTGGACCTGTACCTGTGCCCGCGCGTGCGGCGGAAGCGGCTGCATGTGGACCCTGACTCGCTGGTGCCCAAGCTGCCCAAGCCCGCTGACTTGCAGCCCTTCCCCACCACCCTGGCCATGCGCTATGAAGGCCACAAGGGCAAGGTGCGCTTCTTTTGATCCAAAATATCTTTATCATGTGCTATGAGGGCCACACGGGCAAGTTACGCATCCCTTGCGTCCAAATACCTTAATAATCATGCGCCATGGGTACCACAAGGGCAAGGTACGCATCCCTTGTACCTAAAGTTCCTTTTCATTGGCTGTGAGGGCCACACAGGCCAGGTGCGCATCCCTTCTACACAAGTTTCTTTTCCTTTTCATGGGCTGTGAGGGCCACACAGGCCAGGTGCGCATCCCTCGCACTCAGTCTTGTATCCTTATTCTATAGAAGGGAAGCTACAGCCTCAAGAGCGGCGTCATTCGACGCAGCAAGACTGCCAAAAGGGGATTGCAAGACCTACGGCCTGGTTTCCTGGTAGATCATGATAAGGGCAAACGCAGGACACATGTTGGTGGAAGCTGTTATACACATGTATTAATTTGCAAACACCCGTGTGTGTGTTTGTGTGTGTGTGCACGCGCATGTGCCATGGACTCATGAAGACCAGAAGGTGCAAGCACAAATAATATACTTCCCTTGCTGGTGTGATCCATAGCACCAGATGCCTCAGAGCAGTGGTTGCTGTCGGGCTCGAACAATGCAAAAGCATGCCAAGTTACTCAATGTCACCTCCTTGCAGGTGCGATCCATCGCGCCAGATGCTTCTGGGCAGTGGCTGCTGTCAGGCTCAGACGATGGCACCGCCAAGATGTGGGAGGTGAGAGCAGCATTGAGGAGTTTGTTGCCTTGACTTGTGTAATTGAGAGCACGGTTTAGAATGTACGAGCGTTGCAAGGGCTGTGTTAGTCATCATGTACATGTGTGTTTCTCATCATATGCACTGCACTGCATCTGATGCAACATTTGCACATGGAACAACCCTGCAGTCGAAAATGACTCTGCGGAGTCAATGTGTGACTCCATGCAGCATACACCTTGGCCGATGATGAAAACACAGATACACAGACCTAAATTATTCACTGATCAATCTGATGTTTCACATCTAAGGGGCTGAGGCCAAGGTGTGCTTGCTTGCATGTTCTCCACATTGGTACTTATGGATGTGCATTTGTCTCCAAAAATGCTTTTCAATATGTTCATTATATGTGCTCAAAAGCTTCATGGTCTCATCATGCATGCAGTGTATGGATGTGTGCATGCGTGTGTGCGTACGTTTGCTCTTGTAGTCTTGTATTCAGTTCTTGTGTGCTTGTCATACACATGTGCCAGACTCCTTGAGCGGCTGCGTGCGCACAGAGGCAGTGCACAGATGCTTACACGATGTTGTGCTTTGGAAGTGCAGGTGTGCACAGGGCGGTGTACGCAGACGTGGGACCTTGGCTCTCCAGTGGCCTCTGTCGCATGGTGCCCTGCTGCTGGCATGAAGATTGTGTCAGGTGAGCCACTCCTACAGCCGCAGGCTCTTTTATGGTTTTTATGTTCGCTTCAGTGTGTTGGAGCATGGCACTTGCACGGGTGCAGATGTGCAAGTTGTGGGTGGTCCCCACTGCACGGTGCCCTGCTGGTGGCATGAAACACGTGTCGAGCAAGCCACTCAGTTTCACAAATTTTACTGTGGTGTGTTGCTGAAGTGTGCGTGTAAGTGTCTCAAGGGTGGTCACTTCCCAGGGTGTCGGCATGTAGGTTTTGAGGGGCCTCTTGCACGATGCCCTGCTGTGGTCATGTCAGGTGTCTCACTTATGCTTTGAAGCGACGCTAGCATGCCTCCAACCCTGGCAACCCCCAAGCATGACCGCTGGCTGTCCCTGGTGCGCTTGATTGTCTGTCCACTCTGGTGCGTGGTGCCACTGAGCATTTGGCTGCGATGCCCATGTCAACTGAGCCTTTCTCTGCATGGAAGAAGGGATATATGTGTGTGCTTCCTTTCTCCCGCCTCCATTGGCGGAGATGTGGCCAGCAGCACCACCGCCCTGCAGCACTGCATTTGTCGTACCATCCCCATGCATCTCTTTCAATGTTCACTGGAAATTGCTTCTGCGATTGCAGTGGTGGCCGGCAACACCATCTCCCTGCTGCCCAGCAGTGCGGGGTCAGAGGAGGAGGAGGCTGCGGGGGTGCAGGCCATCGAGGGTGCCTTGGAAGCAGCAGCTGCAAATCAGCAGGTGCGCATGGACAGAATGGCATCTTCGCAGCTTTGCTGTTGGGTAGTGCTTACCAGACAGGGAGGCGGCTTTGCTCTTGTGGCAGCTCAGGCCGTCAGGGGTGCCTTGGAAGCAGCAGCTGCAAACCAACAGAGGTGTTCCAAGCCAGGAAGAAGCCGTTCAAATCCACAGGCAGACAACGCCCGAAGTACATTGCAGTACTCTGACATTTGTAGGAAGCAGCGGCTCCAAACTGGGTCCTTCTGGTACCCTTGTTACCATTGCCACCCTCGCTGTCGCTCTCCATCACTCTGTTTCTTCTTTTGGTTGCATATTTCCACGGGCTTCTTCTTTGACTGCCGGATGATCACCTCTTTCTCGTCTCTCGTGTGCCCTATCCCTGCCACTGCTCTCGTGCCTGCGCCGCCTGCCTGTCTGATTGCCATCACTGCTCTACTGCTGCGCCCTGTCTTTCTGTTCCAGCAAGCGCCCTCGCTCCCTGGCACAACATGCGTCCTTCCTATTTGACATATTTGTTGCAGGCTACTTTCGCTGCCGGCACCATGCCCCTGGCCGCCTTACACCATGTACACCATGCACCTTACTCTTCTGACACTAAGCACGTACTCCCTTAACACATGCACTGCAGGCTGCCATTGCCGCCGGCACCACGCCCCTGGCCGCCTTACACCATGTACACCATGCACCTTACTCTTCTGACACTAAGCACGTACTCCCTTAACACATGCACTGCAGGCTGCCATTGCCGCCGGCACCACGCCCCTGGCAACCTTACACCATGTACACCATGCACCTTACTCTTCTGACACTAAGCACGTACTCCCTTAACACATGCACTGCAGGCTGCCATTGCCGCCGGCACCACGCCCCTGGCCACCTGGAGCAAGAGAGCAGACGGAGGCATCGACATCACACACAAGTGAGTACAGAGAATCCGTTGTGCAGAGGAGGGTCGATGTTGAGAGGATGAACATGTAGTACACAGAGCAGGCGGAGGCATTGACACCACGCGCAAGTGAGCACTGACTGCAAGTTGAGGCAAGGGGGGTAATTGGTACCTCATGGGAAACTGCAAGAGGAAGGCCACCTGCGGGAGATGGGCTTTTTGTGCAAAAGCCATGCGTTTTCCAATACAGACAGGGTGAAGAAGGCTATTTGTGTGCACAACCCGCTTATAATCAGATCCCTGAGCTGAGTCAATATCAGGATTGCCCCACCCTCTTGATACCCTCCTTGAGGTGATGTAGATCAACAAGAAAAACCAGAGGAAGCACGTATAATATTTGCTTTCCGAGGCATGTGAACAGCGTGGACCTGAGTTTTTTACGTCTCCCCCTGCCTTGTGCTATGGATGTACCCAGTCTGTGTGAAGCGGCAGTCTGGTCTTTTGCATGCATGTGTGCCTTTTTGTCGCAGCACGAGCTTAAGCATTCAAATTGACCCTGCGCATGTTCTCGCCTGCCAAAAGATGACACACTAGATGACGAGTCTGAGGACGGGGGCCAGCGCTCTGCTGTGTCTTCCCCACCTGTGTGAGACACCGAGGCATTTGTCTGATGGCATGGCTCCCTTACATGCCCCAAGGGCATGTGTTTCTAGAGCACCTGCAAACGGCATGCCTGCCTATGAGTCTCTGAAAGCATTCCCTGCTTCAAGAACCTGAGCACGTGCATGCTAGCAGGGGGCCCTTTGAAGTGCAAGGACCTGCCTGGTCCTGTGGGTGTGAGCACTGGCATGCAAAAACACGCATCAATCCGTCTGGCTGGCTGTGTTTTGCAGTGCTTGTGCTGCATGCCTATCCCCTCCTTCTCCAAGAATTGCTGCACGCTTGCCTCAACGCATGTGCTTTGCCAAAAGATGACACAATAGATGACGAGTCTGAGGACGGGGGCCAGCGCTCTGCTGTGCGTTCCCCACCTGTGTGAGACACCGAGGCATTTGTCTGATGGCATAGGCTCCATAGACTCAGCTTGTGCTGCCCCTTCCACATCACCACGACCACCGCAAATACCGTCACCACCTAAGCTTGGAGTGTGCTTTATTCCCTGAGTCTCGCTGTCTCAAAGTCTGGTGGCGGAAGTGTTGGCATTGGCGATATTGTCGTCATTGTTGTGGTGGTGGTGCAACGCATGGCATGGCATTGCACAGTGCATGACTACCTTGCATGGCATAGCATGGCACAATGCATAACAACCCTGTATGGCATGGCATTGCACAGTGCATGACTACCTTGCATGGCATAGCATGGCACAACGCATAACAACCCTGTATGGCATGGCATTGCACAGTGCATGACTACCTTGCATGGCATAGCATGGCACAACGCATAACAACCCTGTATGGCATGGCATTGCACTGTGCCTCAGTTACCTAATGAATATGTTCAATTTATTGTGATTTATTTCTCATCAATAGTCGCCGCAGCGTTCCATGTCAGCACAACCCCTTGTCAGCACATCATGCGGCACACTTTCAGTCAATGTCCTTTGCTGACTGCTGAATTTGGCACACATTCCAAGTCAAGCATGCCATGCGGCACTCGCACCCAGCACCATGAATTTCATGATGCTGCTGCAGGTTCCAAGTCAAGCACGTGGCATGGCACTCTCGTGGTGACTACTTCTCCACGGTGGCCCCTGCAGGAAACACCCAGGTATGCCTACCCCCACACTGCTTTGCGTGTTAAAGAGAACATGTAAAAGAGAATTTGTGATGCCTGAAATGGGGAACAAGGAGCCCCAACAAGGAGTCTGCTCCCTTTTCTTCTGCACTCCTTGCTTCCTGGAAGGATCTATAGAGGTTACTGGATTGACGACCTCATGGGATTGGAGCTTGACATACATTGTAAAAGCTACTAATAAGCCTGCAGCCCAGTGCTCTGGCTGCTCAGTTGCTGGAGGCACAATCTCGACCAGCTCCAAAAATATTGCGGAAACAGGCAGACACATACAGCAAATATTGAGAGAACAAGGCTGACAAAAGGACATGGCAAACAGCAGTACAAATGGCCACTGAAAAATGGAAATTTAGGAGGAAATCCTGCATACGTGCCGCATCATCTTGTGACTAGCGTTTTGGCCCCGACCATCTCCTCTTCCTCGATATCCTTCGGGAGTGACTCTGCTGCCCTTGATTTTGTGGTGATGCTTTGCTTTCATGACACCCCCACTCCCATTTCCATGGCATCCTTAGTAATCCTTGACCCTAAAGTAAACCCTAACCCTAAAGGGCACTCCTGGCATGAGCTGGTCATGCGCTTCTGCAAGCTGCCAGGCAGAAAAGCATGCAAGAGAACTGCACCAGCCAGAGAGGCATGCGATTGGGTTGCGCTGGTGTGCCTGGCACCACTCAATGACCATGAGCCCAAGCGGATTGCACCAGTGTTGGTCGTCGCCAGTGTGGATTGCACCAGTGTGCCTGCCAGCGCCCCATGACCACGAGGCTTTTGTGGCGGCTGCAAGGCTCTTGTGGTCATGCGACAAAACTCGCGATTGGGTGTGCTCCCACCCGTCATGTGTAAAATAATCTGAGGCTCCGCATCAGCTGCATGCTATGTCTGAGCTAAGAATGATGCCGCTGAGGAGTGCTTGCTTGCTGGTCATGCATGAGAGACATGGATGCCTGTTATGCAACTTGGTACAAGGACACCCCCCAGGGGAGCTGACTGCTTGCCTGACGCGTGTGCTGATGCGTCTTAGGCCTAAGACCTGCTTACCTGACGTGCCTGCTGATGCGCTTATGACTGCCTACCTGACGCACCTGCTGGTGCGCCTACTGACTGTTGATCTGATGCACATGATGCCAAATATTCGCTCTGTTCTTGAAATCTGCTCACCGGGTTGCAGTCACCCCTCATGTACATTTATTTAACACAACATATAGCACATTTGTATTTGCTTTGGGAAATGCTGTCCGATTTTAGGCATCTGCCATGGCATAAATGAGTCGTCATTCGTACCTCTGCATCCATAACCCACTGCTTCTGTCGCACAGCTGCTTGTTTGGCATGCGCACATCCGACAGTGCACACCAGCAAGTGTGCCATGAGTCATTTCTGCCACGGCAGATGTGTGTGTGTGTGTGTGTATGTTGCCACAGCCAGTGATGCAAAACTCGGTAGTGAGCCTCTTAGCAGGCACTGATGCTCTACCTGATGCGCCTGAGGCTTAATGGGAAGTTCTGTGCAATGTGTGCTCATCGTGAATAATAACTGGGTCTCCAGGACAAATCATGCAAGCTCTCAGCAGCGCATCATACTGCAGATGTAAGGGAAGGGTGCTCATGTGTGCCTCAGAAGCGTGCAACTTGCAGACGTTTCACTTGCAGCATGATGCCCTTTTCTGCATGTTGAATTGCTTCTTAATACTAGACTGACATTTCCTTTTCTCCTTTTGATGGTAACCCTGCATCAATGAAGTCACTGTTGCAGCATTTTGTTTGTTTGATGGTTCCTGCATCCATCAAGTCAGTTGCGGCATGGGACACCTTATTTCGACACACTCTCTTTTACATGTAACGTAGACTGCTGCAAACTAGCATGCACGAGCAAATTTGCACCGACAGCATTTTCGTCCCACCGTGGCAGCTCCCTTCTTTTGGCCGGTGATGCTTACCAATCAAACAGTTTGTATTCCCAGAGCCCTAGTGGTAATGATGCACACCCTTATGATTCACTGAGGCCCTCTTGGTTTTGTCCTTTCCACACCTTCAATGAGACCCATCATGCTGTGCTTCTATTGCCCCACTGTCCGACGATCCTTGTCAACAAGCCTCATCAGCATGCAGCAACCTCGCGTCATGAACAGCGCCTGTCAAGCAGTGATATTCTGTGACTCGATCGTGGAATCATGCATACAACCTCGTCTCAAGGACCCTCAAACTCACTCACGTGCTCCGTGTTTCACCTCAATGTACAGATTGCCAGTTAAATTTTGTGAGTGCTCTTGCTCAAATGATCCAGATTCATGCCTTCAACTCTTGCAACCCTTCTCTGCTCAGAGGCTTTGAAGCAGCGGCCTCCCTATCACCCAAGAGCAACTCCAGCCAGCTGCGCTCTGTCAAAGCAGGTGTACAGGTTACTAAGGCAACAGGCCTCCAGTCAAAACGACTCCTGCTAGCCTAAAAAAAAGAAAGACATGTGCATTAGCCGCTGCCGCCTACTTCCCTGCCCCCAGCACTTCTTGCAACACGAGCCGGTGATGCCAAACAATTTTCACAGTTTGTCAGAGTCCCGTCCTTTTGTGCCGGGCGCTGATGTGTAACCTGATGCGACTGAGGCTCACAAGCTCCATCAACTCCTGTTGGTGACAGCATTTATGCACAGTTTGTTTCTTAGCTCCATGCAAAGCTGGCTGAGTTGTAAAACGCACATGCAAGCGGTCTGGGGTGCAGCTTCCGGCTCTGCTGGGTTTTGGATGCTGCTGTGTCACACGCCGCTCTCCTTTATCTCTGTGGGGCCTGTGATTGTGAGCCTCTGCTATCAGAAGCCTCTCATATGAGGTGAAGCACTTCCTGGTGATACCTGGCCTTGAATGAAGCCACCTCAGGATGACATCCCCATCAAGTGCCTTGGAATGTAAGCCAAAGAGATGTACCTGATCACATGTGCGTACACGCGCATGCATACACACATGCTCACACTGCTCCTCCCTAAGTGGGTGCAAAGTTTGCCCTGCACATGGCCGACCTCACCTGTGTGGGGCGAATATGACACCCCACAGCAAACCCGAGTTTACTCTTTGCCACCAGCACCGCTGAAAACCGGGCTGAGGGTCAGATGCGTCCGGGACATCCTTGAATACTAATACACATGAACATCAAACCACTGACTGATAATGCTGCACTCCAGTGTGTAAATACTGAATGACTTCGGCTGCTCAAAGACCCAAGGATTGATGTGTTTTGCAGCCCTTGTATCTAAGGCTTCGTTTTAGCCTTTTGTTTGGTCCAGGCACCCTCTTAAAAGTCTACTGCCTGTGCTGTCTGCAGCCAGAAAGGCCTGCTTGGTTCTTGCTCCGCGGACACAGCGACAAATTCAGATGCACGGATTCTATCAATGCTCGCGGATTCTAGTTGTCGGTTTGGCTGCATCTGGGCAAATAGAGCCCTAAGATTCCCCGGGCTGAGGGGCGTTGAGTGTGTGCTGCCAGGCCACCACTGCCTTGGCAGGATGAATTGGACACCCCACATCGACCCCGATTTACTCTTTGCCACCAGCCCTGCTAAAACCGGGCGGAGGGTCAGGTGCGACTGGGGACATACATTAGCAGCTGCACAGACAGCCATACTTTTACTACAGGATCTGGACATTTGGCATCCTCCTTGCTGGTTTCTCCTGGTCTGTCAACAACAATTCCCTGGACGATATCTAGCACTGATACATGATGCTCCCGGGGTCCAGAGGGTATTGCAACTTGGCAAGGAGGACCAGACTTGTGGGACTGATCCAACAATCCTAAAGCATTAGACCCTTTTTGCCTGACCTTCGATACTACACATACAGCAAGACAAACTCATGCCCAACCCTAAATTCTGAGGTGCATATATGCTTGATTGGGGGACCTCACTGTATATTTGCATGGACACCCACTGCAGGCTGCTGTCATTTCCCTGCTTGAAAGACCCTGCTTGTGTCAGCGCTTCCGCAAAAAGGGTGCAAGGATGTCCTGCGTAAATTCATTACTCCTGGCTCCACCAAAAGTCAAAAAAGGAAATACGCTTCAATGGGTTGCACTGTTTGCCGAGCGTCAGGCACACACTCCCTTGTGTACTTTTATGGCAGGGCTTCCATATGTGCCAAGCACACTCACCTAATATGTAGGACTCTTGACCTGCTGATTGAAGGCATATCACTAAAAAATAGGGCGCACTGCTTGCCCTGCATGCGGCACACGCTCTTGTGCGGAAGGTATATGCTTTACTTCAACACGCCTGTCTTCATGACGAAGCAAAAAAAAGATTAAGAAACATGGCGTTTTGTTTGCCCTGCATAGGGCAGACACTCCCTTGTGCGCCAAAGTAAGTTTATTTGACAAGTCTGACGAAACAACAAGGCAAGGAAGGGAGATGCATTTCAACAGGGCGTACTGTTTGCCCTGCATGAGGAAGACACCCCCTTGTGTAGATCGATTGCCGCCCTACAGCAACCCCGACATACTCTTTGCCACCAGAACTGCTGAAAACCAGCCTGAGGGTCAGACGCACCGGGGACATTCATCGGAAGATGACTACCCATTCTTTAACACTGGGTGACTGAAAGGAACTCCTTTTAAAGAACCAGCCTGAGGGTCGAACACACTGGAAATATTTGCTGGAAAAAGGACTGCTCTTCACCTCGTGGATAGAGCTTTCCATGAGATTGCAGGGTTCAAGACGCACAGGTTAACACTGGTGTTGGGGTTTCTTATGGAATTCTAAGGAATTTTAATGAGGTTCTTACTGGAGCCTCACCCGCCTCAAAGTTTCTGCTCATGCAAGGACTTGGGGCACTGGGAGGACTTCAAGCACATTGCTAATTCGCCTCTGCACCGGCGCTTGCTCCAACGCAAGTAGCTCTCATCTGCCACAACATTATTTTCCTCCCTCTGCTTCTGTGCTCTTTCTGCCTCAGATGCCTCTACTCCTTGTGCCTCTGCACCCTTTCCAACTCTAAATTAGCTCTCACTTGCCTCAGCTCTCTCTGCTCATGCAGGGGCAGGGAGCTTGTTTGCCTCTGCTCCCTTTACCTTTGGTTTGTATGTTCATTTGCCTCTTGTGCTTCTGCCGCTGTACTTCTCACAAGTCATGGCCTTGTTCCTCAGCACCTTGCGCATCTGCCCCTAGCTCCCTGAGCTCTCTTCTAAGTGGGTGCAAAGTTTGCCCTGCACAAGGCTACTCCCACCTGTGTCGGGCGAATATGACACCCAACAGCAACTCCGACTTTACTCTTTGCCACCAGCGCCGCTGAAAACCGGGCTGAGGGTCAGATGCGACCGGAGACAGATACATCACTTTGCTTCGTAACGCAAACATCATACTTGCTCAGCTGTGACAAAAACGCTCCGAATGCAGTCCCGTCAGATCAGTTATCTGAAAAAGCAACCGTTTATAGTGGGCTCTGTGTTTAGATGTTACGTCCCTTTACTAACTTGTACAGGAAAAGAAAAGGTCACATAGCTGTCTTTTAGAGCAACTGAGCTGGAGGGACTTTGGAGCATATGTCCTTCCACTGGCTCAGATGTCCATGGGCATGCTGGAGCACGAGCACATGCCAAAGTGCACAAAGTTTGCACACATCGTGTTATCTACCTTAGTCTTATTTTGCCGACCAGCGCAGCTCACATCTCTACATTTTTGTGCACGCATACGCGCGCATACATGCACACACACACACACACACAGGCCGTGTTAGTTCACCAGCTGTCCAAGGGCGCCACACAAAACCCCTTCCGCAAGAACCGGGGACGCGTGCAGCGCGTGGCCTTCCACCCCACCAAGCCATTCTTTTTTGTGGCCAGCCAGAACCACGTGCGCATCTACAACCTGGCCAAGCAGGTGCGAGCGGGCGTGCGTGCCTGTTTGTGTGATGTGGTGCTGTCTTGTGCATGCATGTGTGTGATGTGGTGCTGTCCTTGTGGGTGCATTTGTGTGTGTGATGTGGTGCTGTCCTTGGAAACTGGTGGGCAGCAGCAGGATGTCAAAGCACTGTGCCTTTGTAGCAGCATGCTACCCAGGTGTACGTCACAGCGCTCCTTATGATATCTTGTGTGTGCACAGGCGCTGTCCAAGAAGCTGGTAGGCAGCAGCGGCACCATCACCTGCCTGGCCATCCACCCTTCAGGGGACCACGTGCTTGTGGGGTCTGACGACAAGCGGCTAGCCTGGTGAGTATTGTCCAGAGACGCGTGGGCCATGTCTCAGGAAAGCAGTGGGAGAGCTCGTATTTGTTGGTGGGGTCTGATGACGAACGGCTGGTGAGTCCCGTGCAGGGCCAAGAGGCTGTACCATCATTTTGGGCGCATGTGGGAGGCATTGGACAAAACAAGACTGTATTTCATTTCGATCATGCAAGATTAATATGTTTAGATCATACATGCTGATGGACAGGCTGGCCTGGTGAGTCTTGATTGGTGCCACCGTTATTCTGGAAGGGTTGCACAATATTTTATTTCCGGAAGCAGCTGTGGCGTGCTGAGTCGTTGTTTTTGTTGGCGCAGATGCTTATGATGTGTTCCTGCCTTTGTTGGGTCCCTTGAAAAGTATCTGGCCTGGGACATTAATTGTGTTAGTGCTGAAAAGTTAGCGTGCGCGCGCACGCACACACACACACATACACGCGCACGCACACACACACACACACACACACACACACACACACACACACACACACACAGGTATGACTTGGACTTGAGCGACAAGCCATACAAGGCTCTGCGCTATCACACCACAGGCTTGCGCGGCACCGCCTTCCACCGCAGGTATGCAATGTATTCCAGAAGAAACAGTGATTTTTGTAGTAACAACCTGATTGGCACTTGAGTTTAACTCCCTAGGGTGAGCGTGCTGGGAGTTTCTTGATTTCTATTGACACTTCATTTAAAAATGGGCTTGAAGTAATTGGAGTAAAATAAGCGCAGCCTGGCCGTGACCCTGGATGCAGAGGAGAGGTTAGAAGTCAGCAAGGCCGAAAGAGCAATGCTCAAAAAGTCTTAGCAAGCAGCCATTGTGACAGGCTGAACGCACCTTTTTCTCCTCGAAGAACTCCCAGTCTAAAACTGAAGGAACCAAGAATCCTAGGTTTTCGAAGGAGGATGGAACTGGAATTGAAAATTGCAAAAAAAATGTTTCAAACAAGGATGGAGTGATCCTCCGGATCACAAGAAAGGGGCAGAGGTTCATGAGTCTAAGGCAAAACCTCTCATTTTTCCTGGGAGCCTGGGCTCGCAAGAAATATGTTTTAACGATATTATTCCTCTGATCCTCAGATGGTAAGTGCACCCCGGAGACCCAACCCTGTCTGCCTGCAGCTACCTGCTCTTCACTTCTTATGCTGAAGTTGCTGTTGTCCATGTGTTACACCGCACAAATCTCATGTATCTTGTACTCAACTTTTCTGTATCTCATGTCATTGCAGCTGCCCGCTCTTGTGCCCTGTGCTGACGATGCGCGGTCTACGTCTTCCATGGCAAGTACAATATGTTTATCGTGCACTCAACCCTTACGTGTGCCTCATGCTGCTGCAGCTACCCGCTCTTTGCGTCCTGTGCTGACGACGCTGCAGTCCACGTGTTCCATGGCATGGTCTACTCAGACCTGCTTACCAACCCACTGCTGGTGCCTCTTAAAGTGCTGCGCGGCCATACAGTGACCGACCACTCGGGGGTCCTGGATGTGGCATTCCATCCCACCCAGCCCTGGCTGTTTACTGCTGGTGGGGACGCCACTGTGTGCCTGTTCTGCAACTGAGCTTGCACTGTGAGGTGCACACCTTGTTTGCCTGCCTCTGTGTGTGTATTGTTCAATGTGCATCTCTCTCGCAAGCCCCACTCTTGGGTTTAGGGTTTAAACCAACTGCTAAGGTGCTCGGCAGCGTGGAGATCTGTGCTCATTGGAGATGAACAAACCTGGGCGCACTCAGAGGTGCGCTCCTTTGTTTGTACAATGATTGTATTATTATCCGTTTTACTGGGCACAGCGCCTGTTGTCCCCTGACCAAGTAGTTATTTCTGTTGATTCTGTCTTATTGCAAACCTGCACCTGCAAGTAGGTGTTGTGACGATAGATTGTAGTCATTGCTGCATCACTGTCAAACTGCCTGTTGGTTGATCTGTTTCTTTCTTGGCCTGGAAGTTAGTCGCCTACATTAAATTGTGGTGTTTTATATGTTTGCTTGAGATGTTTACTATCTAGATTTGTCATTGGCTCTTCTTAGCTGTATAAACTGAGCAGATGGCAGAGTGGTCTTCCCTACGCCCTGGGGAAGGAGCAGGCCTGGCAACCAAGTACTGTAGCCGACCGACTAAGTAGTGTTTGAGGGACTAGTGCTATGCTGCACACCATGGTGCAGCAGTAAACAGCGAACCTAAAATCCCTGCAAGACTCATTTGTGTTGCATGGCTCAAGGCAACCCTGGACGTTTTTAAGCACAGTTAGCAAAGGACAGTCCATTTCAGCTCCTTCTTTCATAAATCTCGTGCCCCAAATCTGGAATGCGTACATGCTAGCAGGGAGAGCCTATGCTTTAGTCAGCCAGAGCATGGTATGGGGCCTGTCTGTCAGGCGGTGCTCAGATGCGAATTGCCTAATCCGTTGACAACCAGCTAGGAAAGGGGCACACATGTACTCAGCGGGCTTGCAGGTTGCGTTGTTCTGTGAACAGCATGTCTAATATCTAAAAGAATCTGCACACGTCAAATGAGCTCCACCTAACGTGAAAACTGGCACATTATCGCCCTTTGAGTTACAATGGGGTTTGACCTTCAGCCAGGTGGTTTGGCTGCTCGGCCCTTGAATTAAAGTCACTTTACGGTGCACAATCTCAGACTTAGCAGCATTAATCACCAACCCTTTCCACTGAGTCCACAAGGTTAACAACAAGACAAGTTTCTACAAGTGTTTGTGCCTAGCACCCACTGGAGAACATTAGGAAAGTAAAGCATTACATAGCTGGACCTGCCCTGCCTACGAGGGCAGCTTAGCTGAGGCATGAAGAGATGCCTGCAACCAAACCAGACCTCAGCTTGAAACTAAAATAAATAAATAAATAAAAGCTCATAGTTTGCAATTGTTTTTGCGTTGCGTTTGCGTAGGAGAATATTAGCCTAATATTCTGGCTTGGCCTGAGGGGCATGAGCAAGAAAAAGTCTATAATGTTGTATTTTGCACACCGGTCTTGAACCATGGAGCGGAGGACATTTGTGTACGGGTGGTAAAGTGTGTTACTGACTGCAAGCATCCGGTAGTTTGAAGGATGTGTCAAACCCCCCCCTTTTTCAATATTGGAGCAAGTTTGGCAGCTTTCCAGGATGAGGGGATGCGAGCAGTTTTGAGCATAAGCGTGGAGAGTTGTGAGATGTATGGAGCCAGCACATTGTGATGTCCAAGACCTCTGCCATGACGTCTAGGGACAAGTTTGCACGCATGTTTTATGAAAGGAGGTAGGGGTTTACAAGGGGTTTACAATGGTGGCCTACAGCCCGAGACTCTGGCTGATGGCAGCTGGTGAAACAAGCTCAACCAGTATCAAAAATTGAGACTAAATCTGACACAAATCTAAGAAGTCTGTATGAGTCTTGATTTAGGAAAGCATTGATCTCAGAATCAGTGATAGTATGATGGCAAGCCAAGAAAGGAGGTAGGACTGTGTCAAAGCCAGGTGAAGAGGAACTGCTCGTGCTGGAAATGTGCTTAGAGACAAGGGAGGTTAGCTCAGCTTCCCCAGGCAGATTGAAAGGGTGCAGGCCTGTCCCCCTAATGCTTCATCATGCAAGCCGTGAGTGTCATCGTTGGAAGGAGAAGGATGGTTAAATAGGTTGTTGATATGTTCCTGCCATGCCTGCTCAGAAATAGGAGTGGTACGGGAGCTCACAGGCTTCTTCAAAAGATTGTGTACAGCCGGATCTTTTTGGAATAGCTTGCGCATGAAATCTACAGCTCGAGTGCGGGTGTATCGTCGCTTAGCACGCTGCGCTTCAGTTCTGTACTCTCTGTGTAGTTGCTCACAAGCGTGCCTGGCTTGCCCAGTCTTCAATGCCATTAAAAAAGGCCTTCTTTCTGGCTGCACACACATCATTGAACCACTCAGGCCGTTTGTGATTTCTGTTGCGCACCATTTGCTGAGAGCGAGGTTTAAGGGCAATCATACCAACATCCGGGTGTCTATGCGCTTCTACAACTCGCTTACTTAATGCAAGAGTCTCCTTCTCAAGAAGGTTCTTCAATCTGACATCAGCCTTAGCTCCATGCCGGACTCTTGTTGGACGTCCCACCTCTTATCTGCGCTAGATGGTCTGGCTCACTCGGATCTGATGAAACGTCAAATTATGGCTTGTGACCCTGTGAACCTCAGTCAATTTGTGGTGGACCTGAGATCTAGACACCTGGGCTAATGGAAACAATTCACAGCCCCTGATCCAAGAGTAAGCAACAGTAAGCGGCTGACCTACCATCAGTGGTGCGCTCTCCCTGTCAGAATTGCACATGACATTCACCCACCTTATACAATGCCTAAATACATGTACTTGGATCTTCCCCATCATATCCTTCGCAACACTGCCAGATTCAGGCTGCGGGTACAAGCTCTCCGAGTTGAACAGGCTACTTGGTCCAAGGGTTACAAGGGTTACAAGGGAAAAAGGCATCAGTCAAGACGTTTGACTGCTAGCCTGTTCAAAATGGCAAAGTTATGAAAAATTAAAGTTTGTTGTTTGAAAGACTGGTCCAATAGTACTTCTCCGGTCTGTGATATCTGTGATTCTGATGTAGGGAGAATTTCTTCTGCCCATGTAAGGAAAGAATAACTTAATTTTTTCCTTCTTAATTTTACATTCATGAACAGGCTAGCGGTCAAGCATCTTGACTGAGGCCTTTTTCCATTGTAACCCTTGTAACCCTGTGTTTCTGATGACATACAAGATGAAAAACATGAGCTGTTCAGATGCTCCAATCCCCAGGTCTGCTCTCTCCGTCAAAAGTATGCCTCACTTTTTGAGCACAACTTGTTGAACTTCTCTTTTCTATATCTTGATGTCTCCCACAGGATGCCCTGTCTATGTACCATTCACCATGTGAATTCCCAGGATACTAATATTTTTCTGAATCAGGATAACAACACGCTTCATTTTCCCCTTCATGATCTCATGTGCATTTATGAACAGGCTAGCAGTCAAACGTCTTGGCTGAGGCCTTTTTCCCTTGTAACCCTTGAAGGACTTCTGCAAATTTGTTCTCTTCCCCTCTGCTTACAGAACACACTTTGGCATTCCATTGGGCTCTATACCAGGCTGGTGGGATGAAAAGAAGAGAAACAAAAAGCCATTGCTACCTCTCTACCTACGACAAGATATTCATCATAAATTTTTTCGTAGTATTTCATGTTTACGCCTTTCCGGTCACAACCTTCGAGTAGAAACCCAACGGCATCATGGAAATAGGTGCCCATACGAGCTTGGAATTCGCAACAAATGCGACTGGCACACTGTACAAGACGAAGAGCATGTTATCCTGGATTGCCCATCTCAGGATTTAACAGAATTGCGCACTCAGTTCCAGCATCTGTTTAGCTCTGCACCCCCAAGTAGTGCATCACGCCTTAGAGACTTCATGAATCAGGATGATGTCCTAGGATTAGCCAAGTTCGTGCCTGCTTGCCTGAAATGCTGTGACTGAGCTTCTAGCTCATTTTGCTTTTTAGTTTGGACTGTTTTGGTTGCAGGCACGTTTTGCTTCAGCTAAGCTGCCCCCGCAGGCAGGTACAGCTATGTAACCCTTCAAGTTCCCTTCCCTTCCCTACTCACAGAATTTGTATGGACGAGTCAGGCGCTTTTCACTATTCCCATGCTCTGAGGATGTCTTTCATTTCTTGCAGAAGCAAAGCATTGAGACTTATCGTTTTTTCCAAACCCATGGATATATTTTGTGCAGTTGGAACAGTTGAGCAGGCCGAGCAGCTAAACTACCTGGCTGACGGTCAAACCCCTTAGTAACCATTGTATGCATTGTATCCCCTGTGCCCTACTTTCCTGTTCCATCGTTGGCAATAACGACCACAATAAACGAAACAACACTGGATTAAAACTTTCTGGCTGACTGAGTCGTTTTGAACAGCAGCAAAAACGACCAGAATCTGGAATTAATTTCAATTGACGTATCTATTCTAGGTTGATTTTGTTTGGTTTGGTCAAGGCACCTCGTTGCTTCATATAAGCTGTTCTCGCAGGCAAGCCCGGCTACGCGGCCCTTTTCCATTGAATGAAATGAAAGCAAACTATAGTAACTTCAAGCTAAGTTAGCTTGAAGCAAGCTTAGAAGGTCCGTCCGAGTTATGAAGCATCCCCATATTATTCATCACAGGCAAGCTGCAAGCACTAGTTTGAGCCCACTCATGCTGTTAGCCTTCTCAGCTTTCTGAAAACCAAAAATACCCAGGTGCTTGGCCTGGGCAACAGCTCAGCTAATCAAATGCGATCAATAAAATGTCAATGTTCCCTGCCACTAAACAGTCAGCGATGTGTTTGAGCTACCCTTTAGCAGTGAACGTGTGCATGCAATTCTTTTGCAGCATGACTGCGCCACTGTCATTTAAGTATCCTTGTCTCAGACATTCTCTCTCAAGAAAGGAGTAAATAAACTATGCAGGCAGAGGAAACTCTCCATATCTCTCTCATATGGTCTTTCCAGAACACACTCAATGGAGTTCTTAGACCTCCTCTAGCAGCACAGACCCCTTAGGCGCCGGCTGTGTCCCAGGCGGCAGCGTGTCACTTTCCACACCATTCTCTGGGCCGGAAGTGGCAGGTGGTGGTGGAGGGGAGTCCGGTACAAGGGGTTTGCTGAACATCTTGGAGTACAGCGACTTCTGCTTCTGGGCCTCGTCTTTCATCACTGCCCGCAGCTTTTTCTGCACACATAACGCATTGCCAAGGAAAATTTAGGACCCCGTTCAGCAGCACCAGCCAGACTTGTAATAAGCAGCACCTGAAATCCAATCATGATGATTATCACTGCATTTCCAGGAACACACGCATTGAGTCTGAAATTTTGAGGGAAACACAAGTTCAAAACAAGTGCTTCATGTTGACTGCTTGCGAGAAATAGAGGGTCCTCCTCCCATTGAGCTGACATGGCAATCAATTGTGTGCACAGCCATCGATGACAATCATATTTTGCAAGCGCACCTGGTATCTTGCTTCTTTCACAAGGCCATGCTGGGATGACAACCAGACACCCGAGACATGTGCACCCTTAGCGAAGGACACGAATCAGCATGGGAGGGGTGCATGTGCATGCACATGCAACCCTCCCTCATCAGTACACACACATGTATACGTACACACACATATACGTACACACACAGACACGTACAACCCCCCCCCACACACACCCACCTGCAAAGCTAGTAAGTCAGGGTCTCGTGGCGCCAGTAGCAGCGCACTCTTCACATCCTGCTCTGCCTCTACATTGTCGCCCTGGCCCATAAAGGCCTGTGCCCTTCTGTACAGGGCCTTGGTGTTGTTGGAGTCCACTTCTAGGGCCTGAGAAAACACAAGGAAATAAGGTTGGTATGTATGGGCAAAGTAGGGATTCAGAGGAACGAATAGGCCTACAAGAAAGTCCAATTCAGCGCACAGAAAATGGTCATGCATGTCAGCATATCACAAAGAATTGAAGCAATTCCTCCAGGCATGTAGAAAAGCAAAGTGACATCCATAGGCACACAAGAAAGATGCATCACACAAGGGTTTAAAGAAACGTGCAAAGGCAGCAGGGACGGAGAATTGAGCACAAGCTGTTTCAAAGTGAGTGTAGCTTCAAAGTAAACTTGAACACATACGATTGTTGAACCACTTGAAGGCTTACAGTGAAGAAAGACAAACAAAGCAAACAAAGAAACAAAAGGCACACGCAGGAATCAGAGGGAAAGAAACACTTGCAGGCACACATGGAATGAGGACAACCTGTCAGTGTTCAAAGTTCTACCTTACTGCAGTATTTAATAGCATAGTGCAAGCTTTCCCCCCAAAAGCCTAGGCGCTAAGAGGTGCTGGGGCCCCACCTTGTCACAGTTCTTGATGGCCTCCTTGTAATCCTTGAGCTTCAGGTTGGCGGCTGCCAGGTTCAGGCTGGCCCCTTTCTTGACAGCCCCAGATTTGACACGCAGGGCCTCTGGGAAGTTCTTGTCATATGACACACATGACATGGCCTGCAGCGGCGGTCAAATGAGAGTAAGGGGAGTTATGCCACATGGCAGTTGAGTGGGTCATTCCTGTCAAACGACATGCACATGACATGGCCTGCAGCGGTCAAATGAGAATAAGGGGGGTCATGCCACACGGCAGTTGAGTGGGTCATTCCTGTCAAACGACATGCACATGACATGGCCTGCAGCGGTCAAATGAGAATAAGGGGGGTCATGCCACACGGCAGTTGAGTGGGTCATTCCTGTCAAACGACATGCACATGACATAGCCTGCAGCAACGAGTGATGAGGAGGGGCGTCGCATGACCAGGCGGTTACTTGAAGAGGATTGATTCCTCTTCACGAGATCATTTTCCTGTAGGAAGAAGTGGTTGAGTGGGATGCTCCTGTTGCACGCCACACATGACATGGCCTGCAGTGTTTGTTCAATGGGTGGGAAGGGAGATGCGTTACATGACATGGTGGTTGAGTGAGGAGGACTGATTGAGTGGGACATTTTGGTTGTAAGAAGGAGCGGCTGGGTGGGATGTTCCCTGTTGCATGGCAAGCACGACGTGGCCTCCAGCGGGTGAGTGAGAAGGAGGGGGAAAATGTGTGCTTCAGAGCTAGATACTGAGTACACTGTGCCAAAGGCGGAGGGCTGAGTATGAGCAGGGTTTGCCAACTCGATCTTTCTACATATATCATACTAGTGTTGGGATTTGAGCTCTGGATCAGTATGCAAAAGAGCAGCATCAACAAACTTTCTTCCTTAAAGCATGAACAACGCATGCTTCATTACTCTTGCAAGATGGGCCACAGTTGCCAAAATGCACATGTACAGAATAGGCACCGCAAGTGCCTGAGTGAGGTGACAATGATGCGTGCTTGCAAAAAGCACAATGGTTCCTGCGCAATGCTGCGTGCATAATGCTGCGTGCTTACAGAGTGCGCAATGCTGCATGCACAATGATGTGTGCTTGCAAGAAGCACAATGGTTTGTGCACAGTGATGCGTACATAATGCTGCGTGCATAATGCTGCGTGCTTGCGGAGTGCGCAATGCTGCATGCACAATGCTGCGTGCTTGCAAACAGCACAATGGTTTGTGCACAATGATGCATACATAATGCTGCGTGCTAGCAGGGTGCACAATGATGCATGCACAATGCTGCGTGCTAGCAGGGTGCACAATGATGCATACATAATGCTGCGTGCTTGCAGAAAGCACAACAGTTTGTGCACAATGGTGCTAGCAGGGTGCACAATGGTGCTAGCAGGGTGCACAATGATGCATGCATAATGATGCGTGCTTGCAGAGTGCACAACAGTCTGTGCACAATGATGCTAGCGGAGTGCACAATGATGCGTGCATAATGCTGCGTGCTTGCAGAGTGCACAATGGTGCGTGCATAATGCTGCGTACTTGCAGAATGCAATGCGAGGCTTGCCTGGCATGAAGAACAGACTACTGCATGCACACTAGCAACATGCAACATGCACTAAGGACTGTGATGTTGAGGAATTTATGTTCCTGCCTGCTCATCACAAGAGGTGCCAGGTAGCAACATGGCTGCACAAGTAAAAAACATTGAAATCAATGAACACCTCGATCACCCCAAGGATTGCACATGCTGTCAAAGACATGGTACATGTAACAAACAGGCTTCCTTGCTTGAGACACTTGCGACTACCACAGTGATCATGGTGCACCAGGCATATGTTGCACAAAGCACCATTTCAATGGTGCGGCACCAGGGATACGCTGCGCACTGCGGAACTTCCCATTTTAGGTGCAATACCAGAGGCATACTGCACATGCAGTAAACGTTCATGTGATGCGACATCAGGCACACACTGCCCACGATGTCCATGGTGTGTAACTTTTTAGGCAAATCCGGCATCGAGCTAACGTTACACCAGGCAAATCCAGCATCGAGCTAACAATGTGAGCACCTGGTGACGCAGGCAGACTGCCCTTTCCAGCGTGGCCTTCTCCCAGGCATTGGGCATTGTAAAGCTTAAACAATCAATGGCTAAATGAATAGCTGACAACCTATTGTAATAATGTGCACTCCTTGCCATACAGACGGATTGCCCTCTCCAGCTTGCCCTCCTTGTAGGCCTTATAATGATATTTGAAAAACAATTAAATATAGATGGTGGTCAATTGTAATGATGTGCACACCTTATCATACAGGCGGACCGCCCTCTCCAGCTTGCCCTCCTTGTAGGCCTTGTTGCCCTTCTCCTTCAGCCCCTCGCCAGCTGCCACCTAACAGCAGCAGAGCCACGGACAACAGTGCTGAGCACAACAATCAAAGGTGAAAACCTAAGGCCTTGTTGCCTTTCTCCTTCAGCCCCTCTCCAAGGACGTCCTTCACAAGCTAAGCTTCCATTCCGACCTATGCAAGCTGCCACTGGAGAGTACCAATGTGCCCATCTTTTTACAAGAATACATCTTTGGCATTCCACATTGAAGCTGGCTCAGAATTAACTTAATTAATTATATTAATCAATCAAGGTTCACGATTGCATGTCAGTGTGTATGTGTGTGTGTGTGTGTGTGTGTGTGTGAGAGAGAGAGAGAGCAGCAGCAGCAGGCAAACTAAACACATCATGTTCTGAAGCCAGATCAAGTGTTAGCAGGCTTGACTCCTTTTAAACGGTGTACGCCTTTTTGATCAACACATGAGGTTGTCAGGACAATTGCAATTTGTCCTGATCGATTCGTGAGGTTCAATCAATCAACCTAACAAATTAATTGAACAAACCTTACGAACGAATGAACAAAGAGAAGACCTGAGTTTGCCTTTCATGAAACAAATTCCAGGTTGCTCGGATCATGAGATTGAAAATGACAAGAGATGAGCATACCTCACAAGTAAAATGTTCCAAGGCTTCATTCATCACTTGGTAGGCAAAATCAGGATTGTGTTGGAGGGTTTGTGGGCGAGATGAGCAGAAGATAATTCCTCGGGAGTTTTTTTTAACCTTTTTCCCTTCTCAGATCCAGTCCCGCTTTATCTCTTCAATTCCTCCTATGAGGACAGTCCCTCCTCAGATCCAGCCCCGCTTTATTTACTTATTCACTTCCTTTTACAAGGGTAGCCCCCCCTCACAAGGAAAGTCTCTCCTCAATTCCAGCCTGCCTAACCTGTTCAAAGCCTCTTCGGGAGTCACACATCTTGACCTTACTCATGACTTCATATTGCTTTAGGGTTTGGAGTCCGCCATCAAAAGCCCTCTGACGATACCTCAGGCACAAAACATACTCTCCACCTTATACCCACATTGACACACTGTGGCCCTGGGTGCATTTGATGAATGTTTTTTGTGCCCCCCCCCAAAAAATGCGCACGCGTGCACACACACACACACACATACACACACACACCTTCTCCTCATTGCTCATCTCATAGCTCTCCTTAGCTGCAGCAAAGTCCACAAGTTCCAGGTTGTATTTGAGCGCGGCATTGGGGGGCACCTGCACAAATACCAGAGTTTTGATCCACAAGTGTGCGCACTGATTTGTCTTCACTGAAGCCAGAAAAAATCCAGAGTGAGAGCTCCACGCCCTCTCAGAAAGTCCTTCTACATTTGAACAGGCACTGCAACACTTTTTCATGCAGTTATACTCAAAGGGCCATTAGATTGTCCCGATATGATTCATTGGTACATTGCGCTGAACTTGTTGCGTTAGAATCTAAAGGTCCCTGGTTCGATCCTAGTCCTTCGATCCTAGTATAAATAATTGCTCGCTAGCAGTCAGTTTTGGACTGGGGGTCTTCTTTTTCCTGTAACCTTAGAAAATTGTCCTCGCGGCTGTGAAACCCCCCTCCCCTTTCTGGGCAAATGAAGGTCAAAAGGTTGGAGTTGAAGTATAATTCAAGGTTCATGTACAACCAAAGTTGTTTCGCTTGTGATTTACCTTTCTCATTAATTGCTTTATCACCGGTTTTTTCTATTCAAGGTTCTAGGTGTACCACTGGTGGACCACGTCAACTTTGTACCCGCATAATGTGCCCTTTCTTGCACCATAACGGGACAAAAACAGTGCGTTGAAAAGGGGATTCCTTAATCTACAAGTTGAGAGGGGGCCGTGGGGTGCCGGTTATGGTGTAAGTGGTGCAGCATGTGCTAAAGCAGGTCAAGTGCTTGCTGCGCATTTTGCTGTGTTCTTGTTTATCCAGGCCACAGCCCTGGCCCTGCTTTGCACACAGAGTTGTGGGGTAAACAGAAAGAATTCATGGGATTCCATGGCAAAGGTTGGTGAAGCAACTGACAAATGGCACCTGTTTCGGTCCTGTGACTCTGTGAATCAAGGAACAAATAAGCTTGCTGTCTACCATGCGGGCAACAGAGTGGCCTCAGCATATCTTGCTTGAAAGCATCTTAGCACCCCCAACTCTATGCCCAAGGAGGGGAGCAATCCTGTGGCATGGGCAAACTGACAGATGACTTATCCTTGAGCCCACACTTATCTCACCAGCACACTTCCCCAACGCTCCCTTGCAAAATCTAACATTGCAGCATGAACAGACAACCTATGAGCAGCGGAAGCTCGGATCGCTGATTATTTGGTGCAAGTTATAAAATCAACCTTTTCCTGCCCCTGCCAAATGGATGCATAAGTGTCACACATAACACCCTATGCTTGGGAGATTAAATCAAGTCTGGCGTGCACAGGGCGCACAATGGCACGTGCAGGAAGCATGAGCGGCTTGATAATACTGTTTGGGGAATTGGGCTGCAGGAACAACCTAAAGTGTCCTTACGAGCATGCCTGCACATGCAAAACAAATGCTTTTTCTTACGCACCTGTGCCTTTTTGCCGGCGTGGCCTTCTGGGTAGCTGTAAGGCGGGCGGACGGTGACCTCTGCCTTCTCTCCCTTCTTCATCTTCATCACTGCCGCATCCAAGCCCTCACACACAAGCTCTGCCGTCACAGCAACACAGGAAGGCATGTAGTAAAAGTTGGCCTTGGCGGTGCGTCTCAGCAAAGCGAACATACATAAATATACATTTATAACATTTATCACTCTGCGGCTTTAAAGGGTAACTCTTTTTATAATTCCCGCTTAGTTCCGCACCCCCTTCAACATTTTTTTGGTGTCACGTATATTCCTGCAGGGGCAATCATCCTTATTAGTCCTGACACTGGTAAGTTTTGAAGTACAAAAAATTGTGCAAGCTACTTGCAGCGATGTAGCTGCAGCAGTGTAGCAGCACTGCTCCTGCATGTGAAGATGTGCAAGAAACATATAGTCCCTTACCCTGCAGAAGCTAACATTTTAGCAGGGTTGGGTCATACGCAAAAACGCGTTTGCACACGTTTTTAAAAGAATCACTTTTTAAACGCGTATGCTAAACATGGCTGTTTGCCATACGTTAAAAAAAATGTGTGCAGGCGGTGCTTCGCGGACCCGCCTTAAGGACATCATTTCAAATATCAATGCTTCGTTTCAACAATTACAACACGCTGTGCCCCAGCTTCTACTCTGCATCGTCCTCATCGCCTGTGAACCACTCATCCCTCTCGCTGCTGGACCCCTCCTGCCCCATCTCCTCCTCCTTCTCCTTCTCCTCCATCCAAGGCTGAACCTTCCCCAGCTGCTGCAGGTCCTGGGTGCGCTTGAGCAGACGCAGGCTGCTGTGCAGCCACAGCTTGTGCTTGCACAGCTTGCACTCGTACGTACATACCTTGCTCTCCCCTTCTGCATCATCCTCAGGCTCTGGCACTGTGACATAACCCCACTCAAGACCCTTTTCTTTGGGCATGTTTAATGAACATGGCCATTGGGGGGGGTTAACCCCCCCGGTCAACCAGCGTTGGTTGGGACCCCCTTCAGAGGGCCCCAACCACCCAAGACCCCCCCCCCCAAAATGGCCCTCTAAAATTACGTATTTTAGTTTTGCACGCGTATTTAAAAGGATTTAACGCGTACGGCTCCTCCCAAGACCGCGTATGACCCAACCCTGCATTTTAGTGCACGAAGTCCAGCTGCATATAGTGCTCCCTGGCTCACTCCAACTATGCACTTTAAAGACAACTGCTGGTTTTCCAAATTACTCGAAGTCGAGCTGCGCACACTGCTGCTTCTGACAAACTAGGCTTTGGGGCCTTAGTTTCAGCCCATACCAGAAATGCTCAAAAACAAGTATTTTTCAATTTTATTTTTTACTTCGGCACAAGCGAAAGTTCAAATAATCTACTTCTTGGCATCCTGAACCCTTTAAAAACATTAATTTTGCGGGATGATACACTTTATGTATGGTAGTCAGCCTGTATGTCTGCAGCAAAGGGCAATATTACATACATACATACATACATACATACATACACACATACATACATACATACATGCATACATACATACATACATACATACATACATACATACATACATACATAAGTACATACGTACATACATACATAAGTACATACGTACGTATGCAGGCCCTGCAGCACCAAGCAGCGCAATGACCTCTGTGCATGTGCCACACATGAACCTTGACTCTTATAAGTCTGCGGCTGCATCCGGTGTGCAATAGTCAGCCTGTAATGAAGCCATCCTTTTATGGAGGTATGCAAGAAATCTACACAGCTAGCATGCTGAAGCACAGCAGCTTGTAACAGTCGGCATGTAACATAAGAGTGCTTGCTTTGCCTCAGGGCTCACCTTCATCAGTGACATACACAAATTCCTGCCCTTCGGGCCACTCATCGAAAACCGTGCCATCTTCCAGCATTCCAACTCCTCGCAGGGTGACCTGTCGAGCAAGGGTAGAGTTGCATTTCAATTAGAAGGTAGGGTTGAATAATTGTGTGCAGGATTTCCACTTTGCACAGGGTGACCTTGACAGAGAGGGAGCAGAACATCATTCCCATCCCACCCAGGGTGACTCAGTTTGCCCAGACACGAGCAATTGGCTTTTTCATTTGCTCAGGGTGCTTAGGAGCATGAAGAGCACAAGCACATGTTTGTGCAGGGTGATCTGCAGGGCTTAGGAAGGGCAGCAGCTTCTGTTCAAGCAGGGTAACCTGGATGCCCCTCTCCCTGCAGAGCTCCCTTCCCTGTCGAGAATGGAGCATTCCTGGCAACCCTGCAGTGCCCTGGAACACGGAAAGCATGGGCTTGTGTTTGAGCAGGGTGGAATCATGAGAGCAAGGCAGCGCACAGGATCCACTCTGAGCTCATTTTGGACGTTCAAAGATTCAAGACATGTGGGCGCACAGGTAACGAATTGCTGCCGTTGCCAGGGATGGAGAAAACTTGGTAGCCCAGGGCGACACTTAATGCTCTGAGCGTTGCCTTTTTATCGCATAGATAAACAAGTTAGAGATAGAAAGCAAGTCAGAGATAGGAAGCAAACCATAGTTTCTGCAGACAACCTACACGAGTTGAGGGGGAAAAGCTCATGCCATCCCACAGCAAGGACAGCAATGACACCGCAACAGTGACACTGCAATGACACTGCAGCAGTGACGTTGCAACGACAGAGCATTGACGCTGAAGCAACGACACTGCCCCATTTGTAGACACGAGCTTTTTCCAGGGAGGGCACACAAGGACACGCCTTGAATGCTTCTCTTCTACCCCCCCCCCCTCTACTTACTGTAGCGCCCTCGTTTGGTGTCTTCCAGTCACTGCCACTGTGCAGCATTTTTTTGCACACAGCTCCATCTCCTGCCACGTCCTCCACCTGAGCACAAGCATAAGTGCCAACAACGATTCCAAGCTGTGCCCACAAATGGCACAATCAAAGTCTTCTTGCATACAGCTCCGTCTCCCGCAACATCCTCCACATATATACGCACACACACGAGCACACATCCAATGCTGTCTAACAAAAAGAGCAGAGCCAAGTTGGAACGAGGCCTGCATCCAAACCAGTTTTTTTAAAAAAAGTCCAGTTCCCAGGCTCTGATGCCGCTTTCTTTGAAAGGGGGCAAAACAATGCTTTGAAAGAGGGCAGGTGTGCAAACGGAAGACCTTTCAGCCCTGCGAGCTGCAATTTGAAGGAGCAAAGTAGATCCTCTGGACGCCACCATGTCCTGTGCTGATGGGCCAACACAGCGTAACTGATTGAAACCGAAACGTGGCCTCCAATACAGAAGCTACAGCAATAGAGGGAGACTGAGCTAATCATGCACTCATGATTGGAGGTAATTAGATGAGACGAGTCTGCTGTCATCATGCAGCCAAATTTGACCAGCTGAGGCCAGCTTGCTGTCATCATGCAGCTGACTATTTCATCTTTTCTGTCCATGAATTTCATTCTTGCAAAGAAAAAACTGAAGCCAATCCGCTGTCATCATGCAGCCAACGATCTGCACTGAGCTTTCCATTACATTCTTTGCGGTTATGTTCTGAGTTGCATCACTCCTTCCATTGCTGCTTCTAGATGGTTGGGCAAGAGGGCAAGGAAAAAATTGACTCTCCTTCACCCTTGCCACCCATGGCGGCACAAAGACAAAAAAGAGGCTTGCAAGGCAATGGACGACAGGTCCATAGAGCGAGGATGCACTTACCTTCTTCCAAGACACCAGCTCAAGGTCCACCTCTACTGCGGCATTGGGAGGAACAAGACCATCCCTGCCTAGAGCACCATATGCATCTGTAAGCAGACAGCGAATCAAAATCATTAAGAAGCCGCATAAAGCAAGCCATTCCTGCCTTATAAGGTGGACACAGATGTATTGAACGATGCAGAGAGATTCAAGAGAGGCTGCAAGCCCACTTTCAATCAACCAAGCATACAAACAACTCCTTGTGTCAGCCGAGCCACTAATTCACAAATGTCCAAACGGTGTAAGGGCATGTAAAAAGTACAACCATGTTTGTTTTGAAGTGTCATGGGTGGTTGAAATGAGGTGTTCAAGTTCATCTGGGAGTCACATGGTTCTGTGATGCGTATGTTTGCAGGGGAGTCCATCAAAGCAACAGGTTGGTGCAGGACGCATTCTAAATGTTACAAAAAGTCGATTCCCTTACATTGTGGCTGGATGAGCAGCGACACGTGCTCCCCTTCTTTCATGGTCTTCACTGCACGGCCCACGCCGCTCATTCCTTCCAAGCCCTGCGCAACAGGACATACACTTCAGGCATCTGAATCATGTGGATGCTCCTTTTCTTTCATAGTCTTCACTGTGTGGCCCACGTCACCCAGTCCTTCCCAGCCCTGTGCAATAGGACGTGTTCTTCAGGCATTTGGACCATTTGAGTGCTTACCAGGCATGCTTGCAAATTCAGCAGCTACTCAAAAGCCAAGCATGATCCATGCCACTCATTCCTTCCAAGCCCTGCGCAATAGGGCAAGAACTCCAGGCGGTTGGGTGCTCGCCATGTGTGCTTGCAAAACTCAGCAGCTTTCCAAAAGCTATGCGCGATCCATGCCACTCATGCCTCTAAAGCCCTGCAAAAAGACATGTACAGCAATCTCTACAGCCAGCAGTCACTACATGTACGAGGCCTGCTTACTTTGTGTTAGCAAAGTCAGGAGCCTCCCACACCCTGCACGGAGATGAAGAACACAACGCCCACCTCTGCAACCCCTACCCTCTGAAATTGCATGAGGGGCACTTACAACCATAGCCCTTACCTCCTGCACCACAAACTCGCTGCCCTCCGGGGGTGATGCAGAGAATGGGGCTGCGTCCGGCTGGCCAGACACCTTGGCAGTGTACTTCACTGCACGCAGGGGAAGGATGGGTTAAATCACAGGCAGCACAACTTTGGCAGTGTACTTCACTGCACGCAGGGGAAGGATAGGATGAATCACAGGTAGCACAACTTTGGCAGCGTACTTCACTGCACGCAGGGGAAGGATGGGTTAAATCACAGGTAGCACAACTTTGGCAGTGTACTTCACTGCATGCAGGGGAAGGATGGGTTAAATCACAGGTAGCACAACTTTGGCAGTGTAATTCACTGCACGCAGGGGAAGGATGGGTTAAATCACAGGTAGCACAACTTTGGCAGCGTACTTCACTGCACGCAGGGGAAGGATGGGTTAAATCACAGGTAGCACAACTTTGGCAGTGTACTTCACTGCACGGAGGGGAAGGATGGGTTACATCACAGGTAGCACAACTTTGGCAGTGTACTTCACTGCACGGAGGGGAAGGATGGGATGAATCACAATCAGCACTGCACTGCAGCATGAGGTGCTTCACCTGGGCTTTCTCCACTAAATGCATGCACCTTTTCAGAGTGATTCAAAGAGTCTCACGAGGGCAGGGCCCAGTTGGCCATATAGAAACTTGCATTGCTGGAAAGTACGGCAAAACAGTCACAAAAGTGCCTGGGCTAGGTACATATTACAACGTGTATACCATGCGTGGATACCTGAAAACTTGTAGACCTGAGACCATTTCCTTTTTGTATTCAGCTGACCTGACAACTACATGTCTGAAATCTGCACCTTTTCCTACACCCTGCACCTTGTTGCTAGAACTAGACCTGTTAGCCTTCCCACCTTGATGTATGTTTTAAAGGAGACTAGACCTGTCTGGTCACCCAACCTTTTTCACTTAACAGATTTAAGAAGAAGGGCAGAAGCTCTCCACCAACCCAGCACCTTCAAGTTCACGTAGCAGATGCGGATTCAGATGTAAGTTTCATCTCTCGAAATAGCAAGGGCCTGCACTCCACTCACCTAGCACCTCGTCCCGGTCCCTGGGCTTGTCCCAACCAGTGCCCTTTGACAACTCGGTCTTCATTACACCCCCATCACCCAGGATATCCTTGTGGCTCTTCCAGCTCAGCAGCTCCACCTGCAAGGCAGGAAATGGAAGGGGGTCGATCACGAGCACACAAATTGCACCTGAGCACTGTGCGTGAGTATGCGTGAGTTGTGTGCAGGGGTGGGGCAATCAGGAGGGCTGCGCTCATGCACATGTGGGCGTGTAGATGCATGTAATCTAGGGTGCACATTAAAGAATGTGCATTGAATTCTGCGGGTTGGCTGGCAGCCAAATTACCATCCTTCTGATGAACACGCAATTTTGGTAACCATTGAAATAATTGCAGAGAGGGCACCACTGTAGGTGTTAGAGGCTCGCCTCTGAAGGCCCAACCTTCTGATCTACTTGGTGATTCTTGAAATGGTAAATTATTGAGTGAACAACCTGAAACATGCAGGTACTTTTAAAGCCATGTTCCAATAGTTGCCAGCTGCAAGCCTACCTTGGATGCTTTCATCAGAGGGGTACTAGTTGCTGTCTTCCACAGGATGTAAAAATGTTCCTCTTAGGCTTAAGGAACTCCAAAAAGAGGAGTTGTGTATCAGGCTGTCCAAACTATTACCCACCTCAAAGTTTAATGTAGCCTGAGGGGGAATAGTGGGAGGAGAGCCACGTGCACCATATGCATACTCCGGGCTGCATGTTAGGATGGCCTTCTCTCCCTTCTTCATGGTGCCCACACCCAAGTCCCAACCTTTGATGACCGTGCCTGCATGCACGTGCGTGCACACATGCGCAAACAAAAATGTGTATGCTTTAAGCCCATCTTCATGGTGCCCACCTGCTGCCCACACCCAGGTCCCAACCCCTGACAATAATGCGCGCACACCCACCCACACCCACCCACACCCACACCCACACCCACATCCACACAATACACACACACACACACACTTGATTACCCTTCTTCCTACATCCTCATGCCCACAACCAAGCCCTGGCCCTGGGCAGTGTTGCCTTCATCCAACCACGCGCATTCGTAAAACTGTCAGCGCATTGGTGTAGCGCCAAATTGACATGGCACTTTGAATCCAAGCCAAATGCAGGCAAGCCCGGCTGAGAACAAGAAGCAAAGACAAGAACAATGCGACAGGCACGCTAAACAGTGCCTCCCTTCCTTGTATATGTCCAGGACAAAAGATCTGTGCAAATTTGTCACTGCAGTACATCAGCGCACTCTGTTGCACCCATCTAACATCATACGCAATATAACTGCCTGCACTTGGGAGAGGAGAGACGTGCTCACCTTCCTTAAGCGTGAACACGAAAGGGTCGTCCCGGTCTCGTGAGGAGTCAAACTTGGTGCCATCTAGAAGCGTTCCGGTGTAGTGCACTGCGTTTTACATGGAAATAGTGTGGTACACTGCATTTTACATGGAAATGGTGTAGTGCACTGCGTTTTACATGAACATGGTGTAATGCATTGCATTTTACATGGACATAGTGTGGTGCACTGCACTTTACATGAACATGGTGCAGCGCACTGCATTTTACATGGAAATGGTGTTGTGCACTGCATTTTACATGGAAATGGTGTAATGCATTGCATTTTACATGAAAATGGTGTAATGCATTGCATTTTACATGAAAATGGTGTAATGCATTGCATTTTACATGAAAATGGTGTAATGCATTGCATTTTACATGAAAATGGTGTAATGCATTGCATTCTACATGGACATGGTGTACAGACACACAAGCGCGTAACCAGATAATGGTGTACAGACACAAGCGTGTAACCAGAGGGCAGAGGAAAACAGAGAGCCTGAGCACACCCACACATTATGAAATGCAAGACTGTGCCTTACACAGGCAATTTAAAAAGCAACAAACTTAGGTTCTGGCATTCCAGGCCAGCGTCAGATGTTTTGACCGAAGGCCTTCAGTGATTCTGTGACCTCTGTAAACTCTGGCATCTCAAATTTGGCATTGCGAGCAGCGTGATCAAACTCATAGCAGTTTGAGGATCCAAGCTCCAAAAGAAAAGCAAGGCAAGCATTTCACACAGCTTCGAACTCGTCACTCAAAACTCCAGTCACCCACCTGTTACCGAGTCACCAGCTTCAGGCCTGAGCAAGCCCTCGCCTTTTGACAGGACCTTCTTCTTCAAGCCTCCATCAGCCTGCAAGCACCAAAAAGCGGAAACAGGGCGTCCGTCCTCGAAACATGAAGCCAACTAACAGTTTTTGTAGTATACAAGGATTTCGCGGTCAACCCATCTATACCACAAAGGACGCAGGGTCAAATAACGCTGCAGATTGCAATTGGAACTGGAGCCAGCATTCCACCGGTAGGAGGGGAGGGGGAAAGCATGTTCTAGAAACTTGATAGCAGGCAAGCATGGGAGCTTCCTGAGACCCCATGCCAGGCCGAATGTTAAACCAGAGATCTCTTTGCATGGTAACGAACACGGCACAGGCTTCTTGATTTAACCATCATTCCCCTGCAGCATGCTAAGCCGTGCCAGATGAAAAGGGTTGGTGTGTGCAGACATGTCAAGGTTTCGTGGCTTTGTGGTGCTGCCCTTGAGGGCAATCAGGCATAGTGCATGCTCAAATCCTTGTAAAAAGGGCCACCAGGAATGAAAATGTTGGCAAAGCAAGGCAGGAGGCGCCTGAGGCATGGGTGCTTCTAGAGAGTCCCAAAGGAAAAAGCACCGTCCTTTCCACAACCAGAGGGTGCTGCAAGTGAGTTCACTCACCGTCAGAGGAGTCTCCACGCCCTCATCTGGGTCACCAATGTCCAGAGTCTCCATGGGTGTGGCTGTGCGTGCGGTCATGTTAAAAGGACACAGATGTAGATGGCCATTGGCCAAGCCAATGAACAGGCAGCAGCACAGACACAAAGAGATAAGATTCAGCTTGAATCACACACTGTGCACTCTTAAGTTGGAGCTGTCCATCAATCCCTACCCTTGCTCTCCACCTCCATGTCCTCCATGGTCACGACCGTCGAGCAAGCCTGGGTTAGTAAACAAGAACTATGTGGATTTTACGAAACAATTTATTTGAACATATGATACAAGTGCTGTTGCCCTGGCAACATTTGTGTGTCTGGAAGAGATCGAAGATTGAAATATCTAGACGCTTGTGTCAGGTCCAAGGCATCCTCTTGATCTTTTCATTTGGTTAGATTTTATTGTGAGAATGCCTGTCGCATGGTCAGATAAGCGTGCCTTAGATGTGTCCTTGGCGTAACCCTGGAAACCTCATCATGCTGTCCAACTCTCTTCAGAATCAAGTTTATAGGCTGAAATGCAATGAAATACTGTTCCGTAACGTGAGAGCACTTGTGTCAGAAGAGCAGGAACACAGAAAAAAATAATTTGTTGTTTTGTGTTCAACTCAGCAGCTGCAGAACTGCTTGAGGGCCCCCGCTTTGTGAAAATTGTCACCTTAAAAGACATTTACCCCAAGGAGCAAAGACCAGGTCCAGTTGGATTGTTAAGGAGGGGTGGAAACCTCCTTCAAATCGTAAGGGAGTGAGAATGCCTGAGGGAATCCTCCATTGTTATCGCTGTGCATATATTTGAATTGCAATTGGTAGCAGCTGTGCACAAACCTGCCAGAAGTGGATAAATCTCCCCCAAAATGGGGATTTGTTTACATGCTCCCTGCATAGGTGGGACCTAACCTGGGACACTAAAGTTTGGTTGCAACACGTAGCCTGCTTCCCAAGCTGTCTACTTTTACTAACTGATGCTTAAATGTCGCAGATTGGGGTGCCCACATGCCTAATTAGCCACGGTGTAAATCCTTGCCTACCAAATTCGAATTCTTGATCACCCACTGCACCAAATTGGGTATCTTAGGTGATTTGGGGTCCCTGAACACTCAACAAATAAAACCCTCCCTAAACATACCTTCCCTCGTGGTTTCCCTGACAAATAATGCTCACTCCTAGTTGCCCAGATGCAATTTTAGTTGTTCCAATGAAAAGAGTGCTAAGGACCAATTCCCGTTCCGTTGAGAAGTAGAGGGGGGCGCAGGGGGAACAGAAAGCACTCAGCGCCAGTCACAGCTGCTCTACCTGCTTCCAAGGCCCATCACCCTAGCCAGCTCCTTCTGAAACCGAGCACACATCCATCTTATGGAGGTCAAATACTATGATGACACCAGACACAAGAATCAGCTGGAGGCCTCCAAGCAACGGCACCACGTCCTCTGTCACAATCTTTCAAGGGCCTCAGCTCAAGTCAACCTCTGTACCATTTTGTTAGGTGTGGGCGAGGTCATCTAAACCCCTCACACTCTGGAGCCTCTTAAAGAGCTTGGTCTCGGCACTCATATAGCCACCAAATTTGCTTTAAAGCTTTATGCTCATTCTGTCCAGTACGCCTATAAACTTGCTAGCAACAGACGCGCTTTTGAGAACTTGGCTCTGCTGACACCTCTGGCTACCACTACCAGAGATGGCAGAAGCTTAACGATGCCACACCATCCACCACCAACGCAAACACTGAAGCTCACAACCTAATCTCTCAGCTTGCAAACAAGGAAATCAGCAACTCCTTCTGGAAAACTCCAAAGATTACCCTTGAACAACAAATAAATCTCATGAAATATCGAACGGATACCCTGTACACACAGAGCCATGCCTTCAACTTTAACTTTTCCAGTTCTGATAGGTGCCCACTCTGTGCAAATATAGACAACATTTATCATGTTCTGCTTAGGTGTACCAACCCAACAATGAGTGGGATGCACACCAACAGACACCACGCGGCCCTTAGTCTCTGTATAGAAGCCCTCAGCAAAGGCCGTTTTGGCTCATCCCTCATTAGCATGGATGGCTGCAATCATGACAGACTTCTGGATCAAGGCGTACAAGTCCCTGAAAACACCTCTCGAGCTATTCCAGACTGGGTTTTCCCAATTGGCGCTGCCTCACCTGCACGGCACCAAAGCCGCCCTGACGCTCTATTTGTGCGCCACATCCCAGGCAGACAAGCCCACCTTGATCCTACCAGGATCCACCACAAGATAGGGACATTCACCTTGTTGAACTTCAATTCTGCCCTGACACAAATCCCTTCATCACCTTAGAACGTGCACAAACTCAACACTCCCACATCATAAGCAGACTTAAAACACGCAGCTTAAGAAACCCAAACAGGAATAACAAAGTGACTTTGCACATCATCTTAGTTGGTGTTGGTGGCACGATTTACAACAACTATACAATTACACCTCTCATAAATCTCGGCCTGACCAAACAAAAAGCTGAATCAGTAGCCTCCCAGCTCAGGGACCATGCCATCCAAAGATTATCCACCATCTTTAACATTAGACATGCACTTTTTTTCAGGGAGCATCTGGGAGGGGGTTTGCTGGGCGCGCGGCGGCAGCAGAGGATGGGAGAAGGAGAGTCCGAGCGCTCAGGGGCATGGCAAGCAATCCCCCGGATCCCCATTAGTTCTGTCTCTTGCTCTCTCCTAGGCTAGTTTCGTCTAGTTTAGGTGGAGGGCCTCCTGGTGAGGCCTCTAACTTATGTTAGGGGTTCTTCCCTTAATGCACGCGGCCTTTGGCTTGGGTAGACTTTTCTTTTTCTTTTCTTTTCTTTTTGAGAACACTTCTCTCAACCCTCATCACCAAGATCAGACAGGGCTACTGCCAGTAACCCTCCTGATCCCCATTGTACTCTTTCTTTCTTCTCTAGGTGAAGAGGATACACGGTGCCTCAGCCCTCGGTATCCTCTTTTCCTCCATATCAAACATGGTAACTGAACGCCATAATATTGCTAGCAGAATACTCCTTAAAGGTATTAGTAAAGGCCCCCTTGGGGCAGGCCTTGCCTCCATGGACATTGGCAGCGCAGATTGCCTCGCTTTACAGGACCTGCAGATCCCTGAACACTCAACAAATAGAACTCTTCCCAAATTAACTTTCCCTCATCGTTTCCCTGACAAACAAAGGCTCACTTCCAATCGCCCTGATGCAATTTCAGTTGTCCCAACGAAAAGAGTGCCAAGGACCAATTCAAGGTACTCGTTGAGAAGTAGAGGGGGGCGCGGGGGGAACAGGGAGCACTCAGCGCCAGCCACAGCCACTCCACCTACTTTCAAGGCCCGCCACTCTAGTCAGCTCCTTCCAGAACAGAGGCACGTCCATCTTGTGGAAGTCAAATACTGTGAAGACACCCGGCCCAAGAACCAGCTTGAGGCCTCCAAACAACAGCACCGTGACCTTTGTAGCCATCTTTCAAGGACCTCAGCTCAAGTCACCCTCCATACCATTTTGTTAGGTGTGGGAGGGGGCATCTACATCCCCCACACTCTGGAGCCTCTTAAAGAACTTGGTCTTGACACTCACACAGCCACCAGGCTTGCTCTGAAGCTTCATGCTCATTCTGTTCAGTACGCTTATAAACTTGTTAGCACCAGACGCGCTCTTGAGAAGACTTCTCTCAACTCTCATCACCGAGATCAGGCACAGGCTACTGCTGGTAACCCTCCTGATACCCATTGACTTCTTTCTTGTTTCTCTTGGTGAAGGGGATACACGGGGCCTCGGCCCTAGGTATCTTCTTTTCCTTAGTTGATGCGGGGAGCGTCTTTACTGCCTGCGGAGTTTCTCTTTTTCTTTTTCTTTCCTCATTTAATGTGGGGAAAATGTTCACTGCCTGCGCAGTTTTCCTTTTGGTTTTACTTTCAAGGAACTGATAATTTACCATTACCAAGGAAGCAGGTGGAAATGGTCTGGTAACGAAAAAACAACATTCCGATGCTGGGTATAGGCAGCATAGATAATCCCACCCACACCCAGGAGGGTTGTGAGGAGAGTGGTCTCAGCACTTGAATTTCTTTGCACACTTCACTGTGTTGTTGCTGTGAGGCTTTTCGCTGGCACCAGGCCTCATCAGTCTTTTGCACATCTGCACGCCCGTTTTCTTTTACTTCCCCTCCACTCACAAAGCTTTTTGGACGAGTCAGGCACTTTTTCTATTACTCAAACTAGTTCTGAGGATGTCAAGCTTCCTTGCAGAAGTAAACGAGTCAGACTTGTTGTTATATTTCTTAAGTCATGTATTTTTTTGTGTGGCTGGGCACACTTAAGCAGGCTGGACCTGTCTTCTTTCTCTGTCTGCCGTGCTTCTCTCAGTCTGAACTTCGTGGTGGGTGGGTCATACGGTCTGTGCACCAATGTGGCCCCCTTTCCTTGATGTAGGGAGTGTTTCACTGCCTACGTAGGTTTTCTTTTCTTTCTTTCAGGCTGAGTAGCCAAACTACCTGGCTGAAGTCCAAATCCCCTTGTAACCTCGTATGTGCTCTGCTTGTTACGGAACTTGCAATGTTCTATTAGCCTGTGTATCCTGTCAGTGCTTTCTTTATGAACAGGCTAGCAATCAGTTGTTTTAATGCCTTCTTTTCCTGTAACCTGTACTCTGTATCCTGTCTTTTTATTTACAAGTGATGTTTGGTTATCCTTCCTTGAGCTGGGCCTGGCAACTTTTTTTTTGGTTTCCTTAATGTGCTGCACCTTAAGCACTGCTTAGTGGCACTTCCCACACACAGCTCCTCCACAACTTGAAGTTCAACTTGAATAAGTTATTCACACATTTCTTACTCTTACATGATCATGTCTCCTCAAATCTTAAATGCCTCTTATATAACTTTCTTTCCCTGACATCTTATTCTTTTTTGTGCCATATCACATGCTTTTTGAGCCATTCTTCCAAGATTTCTCTGAGATGCAACCCTTTTTTCGCTGCATCAAGTGAGTTTTCAGGTTGTTTTTCATTCTCTTCATCAGTTTAACACACAGTTTTCCTTTATTGTGTCTGAGCTTATGGAATTGTCCTTGGCTCAGCCTGATGCTCAGCAGCCAGGCTGGCTGAGACCAACCACAAGCCGATCAGCCAAACAACCTGGATGGAGGACACTCCGTATTGGAATCATTGTAAACAATACAACTATCTTGATGCTCCTTCAAACGCGCATGAAATACTTTCTTTCAGAAATGTCTCTTTACAGCTTTTGGAGAATTTGGAGGAGGAAATATGTGTCTTGTTTCATATCTGGTATCTGAATGCCAAACACTGTGTGACTGCTTAACATCCAGTGATCGCTAAACATCCTGGTAAGCATGGAGCAATGCATGGGCATATTTGAAATGAATGCTAATGAACCATACGCAGCAGTGCATTAATGTTGTTCATCAGATGTTCTGCATTTATCTGACCCAACAAGTTTGAAGCCTTTGAGCATAATCTACCTCGTGCTATTCCATCAATATAAATGGATAACTGCATTCAAGAATGGCCATTGAGATTTCTGAAATCTATTTTGGGAATCAGGCCCTCGACTCCTTCATGGAGTGCACTACGCGAGTATGGGATGGAGCCTGTCCAGTTCAACTGATGCAGAGCCTGTGCACGTCTTTACGACTCTCTCACCCGTTGCCACAAGTAAAGGGTTCCTCAAGAAGCTTTGCTTTCGAGCTCAGATCCTCATAAGGTCATGCTCTTGTGGTGTGGAAGTCTTTTAAAGGAGCCTTGCTCTCTGGTCAAAGAGGACCTTCAAGTTGTATACAAGTTGTCTCTTTCTAACAATTTCAGTCGAGTAGGATCAACCCCTCCTTCTGCGCAAGCTTACCAATTCTTTCCCACTGGCTTACTGCATTTATCATGCGAACATGGCTTACAAGGCCCCAGTCACAAGGACTTTTGCTTCTAACAATGATGACTCCTGAGAGCTACTATCAAAGAAGGCGCTCAATGGTTTGTATATACAAAACAAAATCGCAGAGGAAAAACAAAAAAACAAGCCTAATGCTTATTGCATTAGATTGTTCCCTCCACGCAGTCGCAGCACCAAGTGCAGCGTGGACTCCTTCTGGATGTTGTAGTCTGCCAGGGTGCGTCCATCCTCCAGCTGCTTGCCGGCAAAAATCAGGCGCTGCTGGTCAGGGGGAATACCTGCAGAGGGAAGGGGAAGGGGGGGTGAGACACAAAGAAGGTCTTGAGCTAGGAGGTCAGAGGAATGAGTCCTTGCATGTGCATGGGACACAGCAGGAAACCCTGCTTCATGCAATTGCATGGTGGTTCCATCCGCACAAGAGCACTCAACAGTTGCGTACTGTGGCATGCCAGCACCCTTTCAGCATGCTGCTCCTTGAGGTGAGCACACGTCCTGGCAAGACGAGCAGCAGAAACAAGGAAGACCTCACGAGGATGGAAGAGCTGTCCCCGTTCAAACCCCACGCCCCTCCTTCCCAGCACAGCAACACGCGCATGTCCATAGCCTCACTCACCCTCCTTGTCCTGGATCTTGCTCTTCACATTGTCAATGGTGTCGCTGCTCTCCACCTCCAGGGTGATGGTCTTGCCGGTCAGAGTCTTCACGAAGATCTGCAGAGCACGCGCACAACAGACATATTGCAGGTCAGGAAAGGTTTGCAAGGAAACAAACCAGCACACATAGTGAAGAAAATCGAAAACAAAGACCCTAAAAAAGCGGACAACCGTGCATGGTGTTGCATCGCCTCAGCCCAACAATTTCATTCCTAAACAAAAGACAACTGTCCACACCTTTCAGGCGCAAACAGAACTCTAGGAAAACCTGTAGACCGAGTCCTTGTGGCATGCACCACACCAACACTGAAAACAATGAAGAATGCAGCTGCCCACCTGCATGCCACCGCGCAGTCGCAGCACCAAGTGCAGCGTGGACTCCTTCTGGATGTTGTAGTCTGCCAGGGTGCGTCCATCCTCCAGCTGCTTGCCGGCAAAAATCAGGCGCTGCTGGTCAGGGGGAATACCTGCAGAGGGAAGGGGAAGGGGGGGTGAGACACAAAGAAGGTCTTGAGCTAGGAGGTCAGAGGAATGAGTCCTTGCATGTGCATGGGACACAGCAGGAAACCCTGCTTCATGCAATTGCATGGTGGTTCCATCCGCACAAGAGCACTCAACAGTTGCGTACTGTGGCATGCCAGCACCCTTTCAGCATGCTGCTCCTTGAGGTGAGCACACGTCCTGGCAAGACGAGCAGCAGAAACAAGGAAGACCTCACGAGGATGGAAGAGCTGTCCCCGTTCAAACCCCACGCCCCTCCTTCCCAGCACAGCAACACGCGCATGTCCATAGCCTCACTCACCCTCCTTGTCCTGGATCTTGCTCTTCACATTGTCAATGGTGTCGCTGCTCTCCACCTCCAGGGTGATGGTCTTGCCGGTCAGAGTCTTCACGAAGATCTGCAGAGCGCGCGCACAACAGACATATTGCAGGTCAGGAAAGGTTTGCAAGGAAACAAACCAGCACACATAGTGAAAAAAATCGAAAACAAAGACCCTAAAAAAGCGGACAACCGTGCATGGTGTTGCATCGCCTCAGCCCAACAGTTTCATTCCTAAACAAAAGACAACTGTCCACACCTTTCAGGCGCAAACAGAACTCTAGGAAAACCTGTAGACCGAGTCCTTGTGGCATGCACCACACCAACACTGAAAACAATGAAGAATGCAGCTGCCCACCTGCATGCCACCGCGCAGTCGCAGCACCAAGTGCAGCGTGGACTCCTTCTGGATGTTGTAGTCTGCCAGGGTGCGTCCATCCTCCAGCTGCTTGCCGGCAAAAATCAGGCGCTGCTGGTCAGGGGGAATACCTGCAGAGGGAAGGGGAAGGGGGGGTGAGACACAAAGAAGGTCTTGAGCTAGGAGGTCAGAGGAATGAGTCCTTGCATGTGCATGGGACACAGCAGGAAACCCTGCTTCATGCAATTGCATGGTGGTTCCATCCGCACAAGAGCACTCAACAGTTGCGTACTGTGGCATGCCAGCACCCTTTCAGCATGCTGCTCCTTGAGGTGAGCACACGTCCTGGCAAGACGAGCAGCAGAAACAAGGAAGACCTCACGAGGATGGAAGAGCTGTCCCCATTCACACCTTACACCCCTCCTTCCCAGCACAGCAACATGCACATGTCCATAGCCTCACTCACCCTCCTTGTCTTGGATCTTGCTCTTCACATTGTCAATGGTGTCGCTGCTCTCCACCTCCAGGGTGATGGTCTTGCCGGTCAGAGTCTTCACGAAGATCTGCAGAGCGCGCGCACAACAGACATATTGCAGGTCAGGAAAGGTTTGCAAGGAAACAAACCAGCACACATAGTGAAGAAAATCGAAAACAAAGACCCTAAAAAAGCGGACAACCGTGCATGGTGTTGCATCGCCTCAGCCCAACAGTTTCATTCCTAAAAAAAAGACAACTGTCCACACCTTTCAGGCGCGAACAGAACTCTAGGAAAACCTGTAGGCTGAGTCCTTGTGGCATGCACCACACCAACACTGAAAACAATGAAGAATGCAGCTGCCCACCTGCATGCCACCGCGCAGTCGCAGCACCAAGTGCAGCGTGGACTCCTTCTGGATGTTGTAGTCTGCCAGGGTGCGTCCATCCTCCAGCTGCTTGCCGGCAAAAATCAGGCGCTGCTGGTCAGGGGGAATACCTGCAGAGGGAAGGGGAAGGGGGGGTGAGACACAAAGAAGGTCTTGAGCTAGGAGGTCAGAGGAATGAGTCCTTGCATGTGCATGGGACACAGCAGGAAACCCTGCTTCATGCAATTGCATGGTGGTTCCATCCGCACAAGAGCACTCAACAGTTGCGTACTGTGGCATGCCAGCACCCTTTCAGCATGCTGCTCCTTGAGGTGAGCACACGTCCTGGCAAGACGAGCAGCAGAAACAAGGAAGACCTCACGAGGATGGAAGAGCTGTCCCCATTCACACCTTACACCCCTCCTTCCCAGCACAGCAACATGCACATGTCCATAGCCTCACTCACCCTCCTTGTCTTGGATCTTGCTCTTCACATTGTCAATGGTGTCGCTGCTCTCCACCTCCAGGGTGATGGTCTTGCCGGTCAGAGTCTTCACGAAGATCTGCAGAGCGCGCGCACAACAGACATATTGCAGGTCAGGAAAGGTTTGCAAGGAAACAAACCAGCACACATAGTGAAGAAAATCGAAAACAAAGACCCTAAAAAGGCGGACAACCGTGCATGGTGTTGCATCGCCTCAGCCCAACAATTTCATTCCTAAACAAAAGACAACTGTCCACACCTTTCAGGCGCGAACAGAACTCTAGGAAAACCTGTAGGCTGAGTCCTTGTGGCATGCACCACACCAACACTGAAAACAATGAAGAATGCAGCTGCCCACCTGCATGCCACCGCGCAGTCGCAGCACCAAGTGCAGCGTGGACTCCTTCTGGATGTTGTAGTCTGCCAGGGTGCGTCCATCCTCCAGCTGCTTGCCGGCAAAAATCAGGCGCTGCTGGTCAGGGGGAATACCTGCAGAGGGAAGGGGAAGGGGGGGTGAGACACAAAGAAGGTCTTGAGCTAGGAGGTCAGAGGAATGAATCATTGCATGTGTATGGGACACAACATGAAACCCTACTTCATGCAATTGCACCAAGGTGGTTCCATCCACGCAAGGGCACTCAACAGTTGCGTACTGTGGCATGCCAGCACCCTTTCAGCATGCTGCTCTTTGATGTGTGCACACGTCCTGGCAAGACGAGCAGCAGAAACAAGGAAGACCTCACGAGGATGGAAGAGCTGTCCCCATTCAAAACCCACGCCCCTCCTTCCCAGCACAGCAACACGCGCATGTCCATAGCCTCACATACCTTCCTTGTCCTGGATCTTGCTCTTCACATTGTCGATGGTGTCGCTGCTCTCCACCTCCAGGGTGATGGTCTTGCCGGTCAGAGTTTTCACGAAGATCTGCAGAGCGCGTGGAAGGAAGAGAGGTCGATTCACAAGAGAGAGGAATTCACTCGAGAGAGGAGGGTATGCTCTCTAGAGAGCAAGTGAGGGCATGGAAGGGGAATTTCCTGGGGCGTCAAGACATTTAGGAGTCTCATGCTCACCTGCATAGTTACCAAAATTGTTTTTAAATGAAGATGTATGTTGCTTGGAAGGTTTGACACTTCTTAAAGGGGACCTGAAATGGCAGTCCGTGGTGTCTCAACTGCCAAAACTGACTGAGTCAGAGCAGGCCACACAGGGCACCTCAGATCCTAATTCAAGTTTTGTTGAGTTCCCATATATCCCCTCTAAGGACATGCAGATGCCCAGCCGGACTTGTAGCTGCAAGGAAAAGTGCTCTTCGAACGGCCCACGATGTATGGAGGTTATAAACGCAATATTGATATAATCATTGTATATAATAGCATACCACAACGTGTATTTCCACCTGCACCTTGGGTGGTTTTAGCACACAGCGAATTTCTGTGTGTGGGTGCAAAAATGAAACTTCCAGGATTTCCCTGAGACTTTGTATTTTGAGTAATTGGGATAATCTAAAAACATCTGTGAAGTCAGATTTGGGAAATTCTTAAGGATTGGGGAGCTGCTGCTCAGGACTGCCGTACAAGTGGGCTTAAATGTGTGTGTGCCTTGAGGAAGAGCCTTCACCTGAGCTTTTCAGTTTTCCTGAGACTTTGTATTTTGAGCAATTGGGATAATCTAAAAACATATGTGAGTCAGTTTTGGGAAAGTCTCAAGGATTGGGGAGCTGCTGCTCAGGACTGCCGTACAAGTGGGCTTAAATGTGTGTGCCTTGAGGAAGGGCCTTCACATGACCTTTTCAGTTTTCCTGAGACTTTGTACGTTGTTTGAGTAGTTGGGATAAAAACATCTGTGAAGTCAGATTTGGGAAATTCTTAAGGATTGGGGAGCTGCTGCTCAGGACTGCCGTACAAGTGGGCTTAAATGTGTGTGTGCCTTGAGGAAGGGCCTTCACATGACCTTTTCAGTTTTCCTGAGACTTTATATTTTGAGTAATTGGGATATTCTAAAAACATCTGTGAAGTCAGATTTGGGAAGTCTCAGTGTGAGCTTTTTATAGGTCAGGTGTGTCTCACAATTTCTTGGGCTTTGTACTCTTTTCTGTCTTTGACTGTGAAGTCCAATTGCTTTCCTGTTTGCCTCCGGCCCAAAATGAGCTGGAAAAAACAAGGCAGAATTACTTCTGTGCCATGTGCCATGTAGGTGCTGAGGAAGGCATGCAGACGCTTCGAGATCTCCTGAATCTGTCAAGCCTGGCTATGCGACTTGTCTGATCAAGTTGCCCAGATTTAGCGAAGAGCAAGCCTCCGGAGTGCCTCAAAGCGTGCATCACCAGCTCAGCGCCCCTCACCATCAGCCAGCCATGGCTTCCCCCTCTCTTCTTCCCTGCCCTCCTGCCCTCCCTTCACTGCCTCAGCCCCTCCATCCCTACCACCAGCCAGCCACGGCTTCCCACTCTCTTCTTCCTTGTCCTCATGCCCTCCCTCCATTGCCTCAGCCCCTCCATCCCTACCACCAGACAGCCTTCCCTCTCATCCAATTTCCTCAGCAAATTCCAGCAAGAGGCGTGCTCCCCCCGCATGCCAAGACAGAGCTGACAAGCAGGCGCGCATGGAGGGGATGTTCCGTGTGCAGAGCACTGTTGGTCGTCCCAAGCAAGTAAAGGAGGCTTTCCCCCCTCCAACGCCTGCACCTCCACCCGATCAAGCCTTTCTTGTGGGCTTGGCACCCACAGGCAAACACCACCTGTTTGGCAGTACCTCAACATCCTCTCCAGCCAAGCAACTTGGCAAGGTGTCCAGCACTGCTCGTTGCGCTGGTGGGCCAACACCTATGCAAGGTCCCCACCCCAATTTCTCCTATGCCTCTGTACCCCTTGCCGACCCACGGTACGTCTCCTTTCCAGATGCAGCACTTCCTGGGGGGGGCTTAGCCGCCTTGCAGGGGGGCGTTCCCATCAAGCAAGGCACGACAGCTTGGCGTGAAGCGAGGGCAGCTGTCCCCTTCAAAGCGTCTCCAATTGGGCAGCTGCTTGGCTTTCATGGCAGTAAGGCAGCTGGGGTGCTTGGTGAGCATGCCACAGTCCGTGGGGAGGGCCATGCAGCTGCTGCATACCAGCAGATTCTTCAGCCTTCAGATCTGCAGCCTCCTTCAGCAGCCATGCAATAGGGCAGCAGCCATGAGTGTGTGGCAAGCTCACACTCATCTGTGACCTTCCACAATCAGCTACCCTCGTGGAGTGTGGCTTTCAAGCTACACCAGCTGCAGCTCTGCATGGCCCCTTGCCTCCTGGCGTGCTCGGTGCTTCTCCTGATGGAGTGGCCTGGGAGTGTGAAGCATCAAGCTTCACAGCCAAGGCTGTGGAGATCAATTGCCCATTTCTCTTTCAGGACAATGACGCCATGGCTACAGGTAAGGAAGCGTGGGTGCAAGGCGATGCAGGGAAATCAGGATCAATCTAGTTATTGCACGTTTTTAAGTTGTTTATTGATTTGCTAACAAACAAAACCTGTGCATGTTTCCAGGTTTAATCTCCAGAACAACCGCGTCACAGTGGCAGCAGATTTGTACGCGCAATGCCAAGTTGTCATGATGACCCTCAGCATGCACGAGTGCCACCTCCTTTACTTGCAACTGAATGCCTCAGAGTCTTTTATTATTCAGCGTGATCAGGGTTGGTGCATGTCCTTATTGGTGGTGTTGAAGCAATTGTACTGGCAGTCTGTTTTGAAAAGTAAGGAGCCCAAATAAAGTGATATCTGGGTGCTTGACAAGTACAATGATCTTTTGGCTGCTACCAAGGCAGGTTGTGTTTAAGCAAACAGCACACACGCCGCCAAGTGCAGAGCATCAAGGGGGATGTACGTGGCAATGTCTTTACTTAGATTGGATTGGATGCGCAGCACAAGTGGATTGGAACCATTTTTGGTGGAATGCTGATTGCTCCCTTTTTCATTGCTTCCTTCATGACATTTATGAATGGTTAGAAATTCACTTGGCCTCTCAAACATTTGCTGAGGCCCTTCTGAAAGGGTTTCTTGAGCTTTCTCCATTTTTTGCATGACTTCTATCAATGTGGTGATCCATTGTGCATGCGCCTTTTTTTCCTTGCAGAAATAGCTGAATTGTGGGTTGGTTGCAATTTTTTCTTAACCTTTTTTGTGAGCATCATTTCTGCCTCCTAGGAAACCCTGAGCAGCAGCTCCCCAATCCTTGAGACTTTCCCAAAACTGACTCACATACGTTTTTAGATTATCCCAATTGCTCAAAATACAAAGTCTCAGGAAAACTGAAAAGGTCAGGTGAAGGCTCTTCCTCAAGGCACACACACATTTAAGCCCACTTGTACGGCAGTCCTGAGCAGCAGCTCCCCTATCCTTAAGAATTTCCCAAATCTGACTTCACAGATGTTTTTAGATTATCCCAATTACTCAAAATACAAAGTCTCAGGGAAATCCTGGAAGTTTCATTTTTGCACCCACACACAGAAATTCGCTGTGTGCTAAAACCACCCAAGGTGCAGGTGGAAATACACGTTGTGGTATGCTATTATATACAATGATTATATCAATATTGCGTTTATAACCTCCATACATCGTGGGCCGTTCGAAGAGCACTTTTCCTTGCAGCTACAAGTCCGGCTGGGCATCTGCATGTCCTTAGAGGGGATATATGGGAGCTCAACAAAACTTGAATTAGGATCTGAGGTGCCCTGTGTGGCCTGCTCTGACTCAGTCAGTTTTGGTAGTTGAGACACTACGGACTGCCATTTCAGGTCCCCCTTCTTAAAAGGGTTGTCAGTTTGGTCGTTCGTTGTGATTTGTAGGTTGTATCAAATGTTGTTTATTTTGTGTTTAAACATGTATCCTTCTTTGCATTCCAAGGATGCCTACTGACAGCCATATTAACATTTTTGGTGGAATGCTGATTGCTTCCGTGCTCATAAGTTGGTACCTGAATGCATGACTGAATCATTGCTTCTTTCATGATATGTATTGTTGGTTAGAATTGTGCTTGGCCTCTGAGATTCGCTGAAGCCCTTCTGAATTCGAAAAGTTTCCTTGTGTTTCCTCCATTGCTTGCATGGCTTTCTTCATCATGGTGATCATTGTGCATGTGCCTTTTTCTCCCTGAAGAAATAGGCTGGATTGTGGCTGGTTTGTGCAACTTCAGCATTTTTCACGATTTTTTTGTGAGCATTTATCTTTGCTGCCTGCAAGGAAGCCCTGAGCTGCAGCGCCCCCACCCTTGAAAATTCTCCAAACATGATTTCATTGATTCGCTAAGTGCTAAAACCACCCAAGGTGCAGGTGGAAATATGCTTTGTGATATGATATTATATTCAATGATTGCGTTTATAACCTCCATACATCGTGGTCCGTTCGAAGGGCACTTTTCCTTGCGGCTACATGTCCGGCTGGGCATCGGCATGTCCTTGGAGGAAATATAGGGAGCTCAACGAAACCCTGTGTAGCCTGCTCTGACTCGGTCTGTTTTGGCAGTTGAGACACCACGGACTGCCATTTCAGGTCCCCCTTTAGCTTCTAAGTGTAGCTGGCGTTACAAGCTTGTACAATATTGTTGCAAACACCCCCTTTTTGAGAATTCCAATTAAGTTTTACTGTCTTTAGCTGTTTGAATAAATGCATTTAATACATAAGTTTATGCAACTTTACCTCCTTATCTTCATCAAACAGTTTTTCAATGTACCCATGGAACTTGAAAGTTGGCCGAGGTGCTTCCTTTACTCAGTTTTGTTTTCCTTTCAAATGAAACCTGTCTTATACGCTGTTGCATGTCGGATTTATTTTTTGAATTCCTCACATAGCTTGAGACCGGTATTCTTTTTGTGCATGTGTCAACAACAATTGGGCACGTAACATCTCACAAACGCTAAACCAATCCAATGCTATCAAACACGATTGCTTTGCACAATAATCTGCAGAAAGGAAAGACAAAGAAAGAAATAGAAGAAAAAACAAAGGAAAGTGCGTAGGCAGGGGAAATTCTCCCTACACCATTTAAGGAAAAGGAGACACAAGTGCCCAAAAAAGCCCTAAGTCCCCCTCCACCTCAAAAGTAGGTACAGAAAGGTCTAGTAGGGATCTGGAGGGTTGCTGGAAGAACCTAGATCCAGAACCAGGCTCTGGGAAATATTCTTGTTTTCAAAGGCACATTGTGACATAAGCGCTGGGTTAAAGCCTGTGGCCTAATGCCACTACGGCACTTTCCTATACCTATATTGCAGATCGGGGGGACTTGCACCCCATCCTTGAGGCTTCTTGCGCACTCCACCCGCTACATTGCGTGCGCGCCCAGTGATAACAAGTTTGTGGGCGTGCTTTACAGAGTGTGCATGGACTTCATGTGTAAGCTTGCTAGCTCCTTGGTGGTCAAGGCCTAATTTTTTTATTTATACAGTTTGTTCATTATAACAAGCCCCACCAACCCCCAGAAGGATGGTATGCAATGTCAAAGCTCTCCCACTCATATTCTTGCAAGGACTGCATGCTGCCAGTCACTCGCCAGTCCATCTCCACAAATCTTCTGGTTAGCCAAGGAGGAAAAAAGAGAGCATGGTACGGACACACCCACAGCTCCTGCACCCATTCCCTAACTCATTTATCTTCCTAATCTTTAAATGCCCTCAAATCCTACATACATACAAATCAGAGACTTAAATACGCCAAGCCCAAAACAGGATACTACTCTTACTATCAGAACATGTTGCCACACGTAAATAAGAAGATCAGTAATGCCTTTATTAAAGGAATATGGTCCTAGTAGGAACATGCCCTGCATACCCTCAACTATGAAGCGCACCATCCTGCGATACCACACAGGCACCCTCTTTAACCAAAAACATGTGGCCCACTTCAAAATATCCACTAACCTGTTACACCCTCTCCCAGGGTGTCATCAATTGGACAACGCACTCCACATGCTTTCAGGCTGCCAAAATCATATCACCTCCAGCATAAAAACTGAACGCCACAACATTGCTGGAAGAATGATTATCGAGCTCTTGAGAAGACTTCTCTCAACTCTCATCGCCAAGATCAGGCACGGGCTCCTGCTAGTAACCCTCCTGATCCCCATTGACTTCTTTCATGTTTCTCTTGGTGAAGAGGATACATGGTGCCTCGGCCCTAGGTATCCTCTTTTCCTTAATTGATGCGGGGAGTGTCTTCACTGCCTGTGTAGTTTTTCTTTTCTTTTCTTAATTATCAAAGCTTTGACTCAAAGCTTTTACTTGGAGTAAAAGCCCTTGGTGAGCAGGCTTGGTTAACATGGACATAGGAAGTGGTCATCGGCTGGCGCAGCACAACCTCCAAATTCCCGCACATGCATAAAATGGAACTTGGCCCCCTTACCTCTTTCCACGCAACTTTCATAAGATATCTGAACTCACATCAAGCCAACCCAATGCTTTACCGATTACTCCCTATCAAGCCAAAAACACTTATTCTTCTCCTTCTTCCTCCTGCTCACATCACGTGTTACACAGCAGGCATAGGACCGCACAGAGGACCAGCGCAGCACCCCATATCAGACAGCTCCATCAACTGAGTGCAAAACAGCTGGACGCACACTTGATTGAATTTAATACTGTGAAGACACAAGGCCTGGGCAACAGTTGAAAGTGGCACAGCGGCAGCACGCAGACCTTTGCAAGGATATCAGTGGAAAAGCTGTGACATTAGATACCATCCTTCTGAGTGTTGGTGGGACTTTTCAGAATTAACATACCATAGGTCAGGTCAGCCTAGCTATGTGTAAGAATCAGGCGAAGAAGGCAATTATGCTCTGTAAGGCGTTTTCTAGGTGTGAAGAGTACTGCCACGAACTGGCCAGTATTGAGAGAGTGTGGTCAAGAGCCCTTACAGTTTTATTGTTTTAAGGCTACTGTTAGAATTTTCAACAATATGCTTGTTTCTAACAGTGCAACACTACGCCAAGTGCTGAAGGCAGATTCACACCTTGCTGATATGGATGAGTCCTGTTGGTCTGCACACGTGTCTAAGTCATTTAGTGGCATGCGCAATGAGGAGTGTTTAAACAAAAATTGCTGAGTGCTTCCAAGATACCCATGCAGGATTTTTTTAGGGGATTTGAGGTACAGACAGCAGAAGGTTTTGAGGGAAGCGGACGCCCTAAGTCCCCGAGAGGTGAACAGGAAAGCAGTGACTTACCATCATTGGTGTGGAGTACTTTTGAATCAAACAGCATGCACACCCTTCTGTACCCCATCATATATATATATATTTAAGGATCTGGATAAAGGAGTCATGTGGAATGTGAGTAGGTTCAGGCTTCGTGCCCACTGCTTGAAGGTCGAGTCCTGTAAATGGTTGGGTGCCAGTGGTTTAAATATTTGTGATAATTGTGGATGTGCTGAAGTCCAGGACGAGAAACATGTTCTTTTCTATTGCAATTGCTGTGAGTCGTGTGAGCTGCGCAGAAAACACAAGGACCTGTTCATTGATCCTTTTAAACCAATACATACTTTTGCCCAGCTTCCAAACACTGATTTTATTCCTGTCTTGGCGAGCCTTCATATTTTGACTGATGTCGAGGTCAATGCTTTCCTAAATCAAGACCCCCAGCAGCAGGAGCAGCAGCACCTGTACAAGAAATGCACGCAGGTGGCTTTAGAGGAGCCAAGAGACATGGACAAAGTGCAGACCAAGAGACCCGAGTTCGAGCACATAAGACTGCGCAGGCAATAAAAGCAGCATGGGTCCCTAATAGGAGGTATGGGGGGGTGTATGGGGGTCCTCAAGGGTCGTCCATACCCCGTGCCATGTCTTGGAGAGATTACAGAGGGCACTTATCTGCTGAAGAGATTCAAGCAAGGCAACGCAGTTGATACCTTCTTTGACATGTGCACTCACCAGGCTGTATCGGCGGTTACCCTTCCTGAAGCATTGCATTGCATCTTTAACAGTGGATGCTGAGAACTGAAGTGCAAAGCAGAACATAACACATTTACTATGGCCTCTTGGACCTTTTTTCAGAGCGGTGCTGTTCTCAAACTTTCTGTGCTTGTGGAAACAAAAAAGTGTATTTTCCTAACACTACAGCCTTATGGAGTTTTTTGTGCATGACGTTGCATGCTTGTTTCATTTAGAGTGACAGTGTGTGTGACTTTTACAGTTGACACTTCTGAACTCAGCTCAAGGCTTTCAGTTGACATTTACACAAGTTTAGTTTGGTTTGGTTACAGACACCTTTTGCTTCAGCTAAGCTGCCCTTGTAGGCAGGTACAGCTATGTAACCCTATCCTATCCTATCCTAAATCAAGACTCGCACATATTTTCCAATTTTTTTGTCAGAATTGATTTCAATTTTTGATGCTGGATGATGTTTCACCAGCAGCCGATCAGCCAGATTCTCGGGCTGTAGGCCAATCCCCTTGTAACCCTTTTTCCTTAATTGATGTAGGAAAAATTTCCTCTGCCTAAGCATTTCCCCTTATTTCTTTTAAAGGTAAGCACACAATTGTCTTGAAAGCATTGGACACTTTTTATTTTCTCGAAAGCTGAGCAATCTAACTACCTAGCAAAAATTTATATTTCATGATACTTCCAATCTCTTTCCTGCACACACCTTTCAACGAATTTTGCATGGGCATGTTGTAACCAACGCTCTTAAAAGTTACACAGCATTACAATGTGTATCAAGTGTTCTGAGCATTTATATAATCCAGCAACTCTGAGCATTATCTACCTCGTGCTATTTCATTAAAAACCAGACTGCAACAAACATGATTAATTACCTGAATCTGCTTGTTGCTGAAGGCCTGGAATTCCAGTCTTTCAGCTATCATCTCGCTCTTTTACTCGCTGCCTGACCTATCTTTGTTCTCTGCCTGCTGTGCTTCTCTCAGACTAAGGCCGATCAGCCGAACAGTCTGGCTGAAGGTCCCCCTGTGTAAATCTAAATCTCTCAGACTAAACTTGTGGTGGGGCGGTCATACGGTCTTTGATCAAATAAGCTGCCCTCGTAGGCAGGTACAGCTATGTAACCCCTATTTCATCCTATCCTTTGAATCAACGCAGCCCCCTTTCCTGAATTGATATAGGGAGTTTTCACTGCCTACGTTGGTTTTCTATCTTTTTCTTTCTTTCTTAATTTCCTTTTCTTTATCATGTCCATATTTTATGTTTTGAGCATTTATTTCGGCCAGGTTTGTCTACAGGCCTCCTTTTTCTTTTATTGATGTGTTTTTTCTTTGCACACTCTGAAAGTTAGTCATGACGAGAGATTCAGATGGTGGCCAAGAGATTAGAAAATCTATAAAATGATAAAGTGGAGATTTAGCATCCTTAATACACTCTCCAAGTACAAGTTCAATGCCGAAGTCTGGCAGAAGGGACGTTGGTTGCGACTATGTAGCTAGGTGCAAAGCTCAACAAGGAAAGTGGCACCCACGGTAACCGCAGCTGCTGCCCTCCAATTCAAGAGGTCGATTCCTGCTTTGGCCTCATGACCCCCTCCTTGATTGCTTGCAGTTTTTGCATGCTTTGCAGCCCAACCTAATGGTGCATGCCTGTCATTTGCTAATGCAGCATGAGGAGATGGAGCGGACTCCCAGGGTTGGGGCTGCGCTTGCACGTGCGCGGCCGCCATGAGCGACCCTGCAGTGGATAGCCAGGTCATAAGAAGCAGCTTTGTAGCTCCTGTTCACCTTTCTGTGTACATCTGCAAATTTGCAAAGCGTGCCCTAGGAAGCGGCTTTGTGGCTGCTGGTTTTTCTGTATAAACCTGTAAGCCAGTAGATCTGTAAACTGGGTCATGAAAAGCAGCTAGGGAAAAGGGGCTGCAGGAGAGGGACATAAAAGCTCAGGCAGGAGCTGGCCATGTTAAGGGGGGAGACGGGGCGTGAAGCAGATGCTTTCAGGGATAAGGAGGGCGTGGCATCGTGGGGCAAGACACATGCTGCTTGCTTGTTTGCTCTTTGTGCAGTTTCGACAGGATCAACAGTGTCCTCGGCGCCTGTGCTAGCTGCTACCTCCTTGTGCAGCAACAGGGGGGTGCTTTGACCACGGGTCCGAGGCCTGCCAAGCGTTGGTGGTCCCCGACACTGGGCTGCCTCTATGATCTTTGCCGCTGCTGCTAGTACTGTCGTCCATGCTGCCATTGCTGCTGCTGCTGCTGCTGCTGCTGCCATTGCCTGGACTTTTCATACTGTTGCCAGGGCTGCTGCCGCTGCTGCTGGAGGCACTCCTGCTGGTCATCGATTCTCTGATACTGGAAGTCATCAGGTCTCTGTTGCTGCAGCTGGTTGTTGAGTCACCGCTGGGCATGCCGCCCAGTCTTGCACTACCATTGAGCCCACTACTGCCTGAGCTGCCGCTGCTACTCCCTCTTGCCGCATTGCTGCCGGATGCACTGGTCATGCCTGCAGTGCTGCCATTGCCTGAAGGGCTGCTGCTTGCTGGGCTGCCCTTGCTGCTGCTCCCGCTGTTGTCGCCAGCCAGGGTCTGCCAAGGAACAGCAGTGCCCCTTGGATGACTGTGTCCTTGGCTGCTACTGCAGCCTTGGTTGCTGCTGCTTTGACTGCTGCCACCCAGGCTGCCCCCATTATTGGATGAAGAGTTGTCGGTTCTGTCTTGGAAGGGAGTACCGGCGCCTGAGCCTGCCCACTTCCGGGCCTCTGCAGCAGCAGCCTTGACCTCCCTCAAAGACTCCTGCAGCTGCGCCTGCTGCGCCTTGAGCTGCTGGATGGCCTGCACTGAAACCTGCAAGGGGGCAAGGAGGGCGCAAGTATTGAGCTGTTAAGCAAAGCTTGTAGCTTTGCCTGCTGCGCGTTAAGCTGCAGGATGGCCTGCATTGACACCTGCAGGACAGGCAAGGAGGGCATGCGTTACGATGTCATGTAATGGGTGAGCATGGGGGCTGATGTTCGTCTGTACTGACACCTGCAGGGCAGGCAAGGGGGGCATGCGTTGCGGTTTCATGTAATGGGTGAGCATGGGGGCTGATGTTCGTCTGTACGGACACCTGCAGGGCAGGCAAGGGGGGCATGCGTTGCGGTTTCATGTAATGGGTGAGCATGGGGGCTGATGTTTGTCTGTACGGACACCTGCAGGGCAGGCAAGGGGGGCATGCGTTGCGGTTTCATGTAATGGGTGAGCATGGGGGCTGATGTTCGTCTGTACGGACACCTGCAGGACAGGCAAGGAGGGCATGCGTTACGATGTCATGTAATGGGTGAGCATGGGGGCTGATGTTCGTCTGTACGGACACCTGCAGGGCAGGCAAGGGGGGCATGCGTTGCGGTTTCATGTAATGGGTGAGCATGGGGGCTGATGTTCGTCTGTACGGACACCTGCAGGGCAGGCAAGGGGGGCATGCATTGCGATTTCATGTAATGGGTGAGCATGGGGGCTGATGTTCGTCTGTACTGACACCTGCAGGGCTGGCAAGGGGGCCATGCGTTGCGGTTTCATGTAATGGGTGAGCATGGGGGCTGATGTTCGTCTGTACTGACACCTGCAGGGCAGGCAAGGGGGGCATGCGTTGCGGTTTCATGTAATGGGTGAGCATGGGGGCTGATGTTCGTCTGTACTGACACCTGCAGGGCAGGCAAGGGGGGCATGCGTTGCGGTTTCATGTAATGGGTGAGCATGGGGGCTGATGTTCGTCTGTACGGACACCTGCAGGGCAGGCAAGGGGGGCATGCGTTGCGGTTTCATGTAATGGGTGAGCATGGGGGCTGATGTTCGTCTGTACGGACACCTGCAGGGCAGGCAAGGAGGGCATGCGTTGTGGTTTTGTGCTCAGGGAGAGCGTGGGGGCTTACGCTTGCCGGCGCTGGCAATGGCAGTTAGTGAGAGCAGGGCATGTGTTGTGTTGTTGTAATCTTGTGCCATGCGGGAGAGCATGTGTGCAGAGGCTTGCCTGCGCAGGAAGGAACACAAAGCAGGCCGTGTTGTTGTGATCTCCAGCAGCAGGACTCAAATGCACACATGCGCAACGCCTTTTAGAGCAGGGGCCTCAGGGAAGTCCCAGACCCTCTTTGATAATTTTTCCTTCAAATGACTGTCAACAATGACTGAGAGCTTGCTTGTCTCTTGCCGCTGCAACTGTTCCAAAAAATACGTTCTCACATGTCATGTCAAGTGGCCACACCTGCAGGGCAGTGCGCAAGCACCTGATGAGGCCTATGGGTTTGTTTACAAAGCCAAGACATCATACCACACAGGCTGTCATGCCAAAATGAATTGGACATCTACAGCACATGCTCCTGCAAAACATCCAGGAAAACCCTGCCGCAGCCGATCTATGTGTGGAGCTCACTGTGGTGCGTGTTGAATTGATTGAAAGAAGATAGATGCACACAAAGACGATGCAGCCAGCTTTGTTTGAAGCCCACTTACACTTCAGACTGCTGACACAGGAGGCCTGAGCATGCGGAGACAACTGCTAGAAAAAGCCCACCTTAAACTGACAGCTTGACACGTGTTAACTCACCTCATATTGGCTGAGGCCAACTGGAGGCCTTATAAAACACCTCAAACCGACCTCAAACTGGCAACCTCCGCACCCACCTCAAATTGACGGCCTGACACGTTTTGCATGGCCCCTAGCAGGAGCTGTGTGTCTTGCACCTGTGGGGAATCCAAGGAATGAGTGCTGAGCCAGGAGTAGATCGAGTGGCCATGGACCCTAAGAAAAAAGCAGCAAGCCTGAGCAAAGGAGAGCATGCCTGTCATGCAAAGAAAAGGTGAGATGTGCAGGGAAGACTGACAATGCGGTGCTCTTCATTAATGCGGCGCTCCTCACTTTGATCCATTTAAACCATTTCTTCTGCATTTTTTGCAAGCAATGAGGTGCACAGGACCACGAAGCAAACAGCGCTTACTCACTGCGTCACCTGCACCTCCAATGCTTGCTCACTTTCCAGTTTCACCATGTCAATACTGTTGCTCACCGTCCAATACTTGCTCACGGCCTCACCTGCTCTTCCAATACTCGCTCACACTTTAATGGCACCATATCAATGTGAATCTCACTGGCACCAAGACAATGCTTGCTCACTGTCCGATGCTTGCTCACTGCCCCACCTGCTCTTCCAACCTCTCTTGCAACCTCTCTCCAACCTCTGTAGGAGCCAGTTTCTGCACTTGCTCACTGCCTCACCTGCTTCTCCAACTTTTCTTGTGCAGTAGCCAATTTCAGCAGGAGCTCATTGTGCCGTGCCAGGGTTGCCTGCATCTGCAGCATGGACAAAAGCAGGAGGAAGGTGTTGAAGTTCATGCAAAACAGTGCTGGCAGTACCACTGCTCTAGTTCTAAATATGCATATCTTTTCAAAGAAAGAATCAAGGGCATGCGGTTTCAGAATTTCTAGTGAATTGCTTGGGTTGGGTCATGTAAGTGATTGGACAGGTGCACAATCACACCCAATTTCAAGAAGTAAACTATGAAACGCCAGCATTAACAAAAGCCAGCATAAAAAAAACACATCAACATAGCCTGGGGTCTGCCTACCCGTGTAGTTGGGTGCTTGACACACTTTATGTGCTCGGTGTCACACCTGCTCTTGATGTGCACGCCTGTGCAGTGGGTTGCTTGATGTGTATACCTGTGCTGTGGGTTGCTTGACATGTATGCCTGTGCTGCGAGTTGCTTGATGTGCGCACCTGTGCTGTGGGTTGCTTGATGTGCGCACCTGTGCTGTGGGTTGCTTGATGTCGTGCCTGTGCAAACGTCCAGCAAGCGCTGCCTTATCCGCCTGCTCCACACAGACATGCACACAAAGGTTACATGGGTACATGCACAGGCGCACAGAGCATGCAAAGGACGATGGCAGGCATGCAAACACACAAGGTTGCAGGAATACATGCACAGGCACAGGCATGCAAAGGACTCGCCTGGTCCCATACGTTCTTGCACACCCTGAATGTTGCACATGCTTGTTTTCTGAAACATGTGCTGCCTACACTCTTCTGAAACAACGCAAAGAGCACTTTGTAAAGTACGTTGTTGCTGGCATCTGGGATGTGACATGCCTGCACACTCGCTGGCCCCTATTAATCTACCTGTCCAATAGACTATAAATTGCAGCTTGTTAAGGTACTGCACCTGTGCTTAAGGATGGCTTTGTATTAAAGCCAACTTTCAGTGCCTTGTGTGCTACTTCACCAACTCAACTCATAAATAAGCCTCCCTCTGCTTTCACTGTTTCTTGCTTGGCGGATGGAGGAGCAGTGCATTACATAAGGCATTCCACCTGTATTTTTGTTCCCTCTTTCCATACTTGCTTGATAACTGACAGAGATTGTGCAAAAATTGGTAGCATGACCTACACAGCTCCTGGTCTCGTTTCCACCCCCATTTTACTCCAGCCTGGCAGTCACAGACATATTGGCAAAAGAGTGGCATATCCTGTAACCATTTAAACCTCAAACCATTTACAAAGCTTCTTGCTAGTGTGTAGGCAACCCTGCATGTTACATAATTTTTTGAATTCTGTAGCCCTGCCTGTAGCTCGTTGAGCTCACTTCTCACAAAAAGCCAACTCGGTGTCAAACCAGGCATTACTTGAGCTCCGAGGAGCATTGAGGCCAGGGGATGAAGATGCCGCACCGTTGTACATGTTCAGGGTAAGCCCTCAAGACCTTCCTTTTTCTACTTAAGCCTAAAATCTTTTTTTAACAAGAAATACTAGGTCTTCATCCTGCTTACGTCAAAACAGGTTGTGCATTTTTCAAGCGGCTCAGGGGGATTCAGCATTCCATCCTTAGCCCTAACGGACAACCTTCAGCAAGCCTCAGGCCATGCTTGGGTCCTCTGGAGGACACACCCTTCGCTTTCTATATGTATCCAAAATTCTACTACAAAAGCGAAGCTCCCTCCCTTTCCCGCAATCTCCCCGTGTTGCAAGGTTTCCAAGGAGTGTTCACGCAGTGTTTGAACAGTGTCGTCGGACGTCGGACAAAATTTCCATGCTTCACTTTGCCATGCTCCCACACCTGGCGCGTTGTGTTGTCCAGGCTTTGCTGCTGCTTGGCCAGCATAGCCTCCATACGCAGCACACGTGCAGACATCTCCAAGCTTGCAGTTGCGGAGGTTACATTGGACCGGTTGGTGCTGTCTTGCCTGCGCAGCAATGGTAGGCACAGAGGGAACAGCTGATCAACCACAGCCTCCGGCTGTAGGCCAGCCCTTGTAAACCTTGGACTGGTTGGTGACGTATTGCCGCGCAGCAATTGTGGACACAGAGAATGAACAGATGTGGGGCTCAGTGACACACGTCGGACAAAGCATTAGCTCATGCCTTGGAATGCTTGGACGGTCCAGCCTGGATTGGCTAGTGCAGGTGAAGAGAAACGTAAGGCCCTCAGACATAAGACTTAGTGACCCCACTAGCATGGCTTGAATGTCCCTCATTCTCTCCCTGAGAAGCTAACCAAGGAGCAGCATGCAAACATCTGTACGCCTGCCATGGTGGCACACCCAAACTATGGCTTCACTTCCAACCCCTTGCTGGCCAATATTGGCCCTTGCAAGAATGTCATTGGATTTGCAGCTCCTCTCCTTCTGTGCCATGTCTTCATTGCTTAAAGCCTTTGTCCAAGTCAAAACCAGCCCGATCAGCAGGTTAATCATATGGTGATTTCCACAGATGTAACACTGATGAATCACAGAGTTGGCAAAGATTATTGGAGGGGCTTTCTAAGACCCCAAACGAGATGTTTCTGCATGCTCCCTGGATTGGTGCGCCCCAACTGGCAGGTTAAGCCTGGCTTAAGCACTTTCTCGGTGCTAAAACAGTGCTAAAATTTTGAAACCTGCCTCGGGGCGCACATGCTTGACTAGCCGCGGCGTGAACCCTGCTTTTTGTTCCACCAAATTGGGTGACACATTTTGGTGACTTGGTCCATGCACCCATCAAATATCATTGAAAAGAAGGGAGTCCATGCACCCATCAAAAATATCATTGAAAAAAAGGGAGCGAAAAGGCCCTGTAGTTGGTTAGGTGCAGGATTTCATCCATTTTCCTTAACAGAAAAATCAGCATCAGGTATGCCTTGAAGGTCAAATTTTGACCTCCTCCTTTCTTCTTCTTGAGTTCACAGGATATTAGCATTGTAAGTGGAGGCCTCAAATGATACAGTTTGGGAGTTTAAAATGGTCATAGGGTGGGAGGCAATCTGAGGCCAGGAGAGTGAACTGGGTTCATTCTGTTTTTCGCCATTTATTGGCCTCTCGAGGAAACACAATGGCTGACATGACATGGAGGGCATGGCCAAACCTATTTTCACCATTCATTGGCCTCTCGGAGAAAAACAACGGCTGACATGAAGTGGAGGGCATGGCCAAACCCATTTTCACCATTTATTGGCCTCTCGAAAAAAAAAATGGCTGACATGAAGTGGAGGGCATGGCCAAACCCTGGCACACTTGAGACATTCATACACTCAAAGAGGAGTGGAGCCCAAACTGGCTGAGCTTGCAGATTGTTGACGAGAGACGTGCATGCAAGATTCTGGGTCAGGCTTTGCGGAAGTAAAACAGAAGAATTGGTTGGGTGCAGGTCTAGCGTCCCTATCTCTGATTTGTTCCTGTGTTTCCCTGGTTTTAATTTGTATCTGTGTTTCTTTGCCTAAGTTGGGCCTCACACTTGGCCAAACTATGTAAAGGAACACAGAAACGTATGGGAAGGCAAGGAAGCACAAAAAACAATTGAACCAGCAAGACATTTCAAGTATCAGCATGACACGTCAAGTACGCCTTCCTGCAAAAGTTTTCCTTCTCTTTCCAAAGTGGTTCTGCGGGTACCTGGGGGCTAGCGACTCAACTTATATATGTATGCCTTATATATATATATATATATATCAGGCATATATATACTGTCGGGGCAGCAGTGCCATGAACGCAGCATTTTGCGCACAAGAAATACGCACGGGCCCATGGCACGTACCCCTGTGTAAAAAATCGCCTTAAGCACACTTACGTCTTTTACAACAATTGTGCTTTGCTGCACTGTACCATGCGCACGCACACCACAGCACTATCCGGATGCATGCCCCATGTATTCTGGAGGGACTGTCTCAAGCAAGACTGTCTTAAGCATTAGACATGCCATTCCCTCTTGCTATGAACCAGGAGTAGTTTAGCTTTGAGATAGAATCGCGAAAAGAGCACGTCTGGCAGAATAGGCCAGTTAATCCCCCCCCCTGGGAGGTTGACACTAGAGTAACAACATCCTTGCATCCAAAGCCTGTCCCGGCCTGTCCCCTACCTGACCACCTTCCACAGTAGACTTGCCACAAAGCGTGCCAGGAGTGCACAAGTGAGCAGGCTGGCTTGCAGGCTGCCCAGCTGCTGCCATTGCCAGGTCCAATCGGGGCTGGGCACAGCCCCACTGGCCTGAAGCAGGAAAAACAGGCACGTACAACACTATAAGGTTTGCAATGAGAACGAACATTGCCAGGTCCAATCAGGGCTGGGCACAGCCCCCTGGCTTGCAGAGGACACAGGTTTTACACCATAAAACCCAGCAATAAGGCCAACAAATTCTGGTTCGAGCTCAATTTTGACATGTGTTTGTGTGTGTGTGTGTGCGCGCGCGTGTGTGTGTGTGTGTGTGTGTGTGTGTGTGTGTGTGTGTGTGTGTGCGCGCGCGTGCGCGCGCGCTTGCTCACATGCTATGCTTGACCAAGGCCACGATTGAGAACTGGAGTCCAAATGCAGCTTGAATACTTATCACAAGCAGCAGCAGAAGCAGCAGCAAACATTGCTTCACAAACAATGCACTCAGCAAGGATCTTGCGGGGTCAGGTAAGCACAGAACATAGTAGCTCAAGCGCCTCAAAAATCTTGCGCGATCCTTGTTTGGTACGTGAAAATGCAAACACATGATGCAAGAGCTTGCTGCACTAATCTTGAAGTGGAGGTATCTGACCTTGCACAGGCACTTTTGAATTGCCTTCATCAGGCGCTTGCACTCTTGACCGAACAACTTACCGATGCAGCCTGCAGCTGCTCTGGCTTCTTTTCTCTGGACCCTCCTGCAGCCTCCTGAGATACAGGCTGGTATTGATGCTGCCACAGAGCCACAGATTGGGCGTGCATGTGCATCTGCTGGACACAGCACAAGACACAGGCCGCTAGGCTGCCCGCCTCCACGAGGCTGGTCAGGGCGGCCATGCCTGTAAGAATCCTGCGCCTTGGATCCCGAGGGACGTTTAGGGAGGTGCTCCTGGGCTGAGATGTGGTAGGGGGTGGTGATTGCTGGGAGTGAGCTGAGCGGGCATCATTTTCATCTTGGTGTTGCAACCCTGCTCCATTTGTAGCCTGCTGTAACAGTTGAGCTCCTCTCTCTTTTTTCAGACTAGTAAGTGGAGTTGCACGCACACATGGAGGAAGGAGCTTGCTTCTGAAACGAGTTTGCTTGCAATAGTAGCTTGAGTTAGGTAAACGCTTTTGAGCTTGGAGACCGGGTTTGTGCCGGAAAAGCATTTTTTTGATGAATAAAATTACCGATGTACTGGTTCGTGCTAGGCCCTTCACCTGCTATCCTTGATAATGCAGCACGAGGAAACACAACTCAATTTTCTTGGAATTATTTTGAAATATAAATTATGGATTTACACTGACATATCTGCAATACGTGCGTCGGCTCAGCAAGTTCACTCTTCCATTTCCCAATGGCCCAAGAAGGTGTAACAGGAGTACCTGCTTGCAAAACTACTCACAATAACGAAATAATTTCTGCCTTACATGGGTACTGCTAATAGCAATTTGTTGCAATGCCATTTGAGCGGCTTTGTTGCATCCTTAGGGTTTTCCCAGATGGTTACAGCCACCTGAGTAATTTCCTCTGTACATGATCAGTAACCTGCGTGTCTAGGTTCCACAGTTCGTCTTCAAGCGATCAAGTTGATCGCATGCAAAAGAAAAGAAAAACTACGTAGGCAGAGGAAACCTGAGGGGAAACTCTCCCTACATCAAAAGAAGAAAAAGAGAAATCTACGCTAGCCAAAAGGCCGTGTGCATCAGGGAAAGGTTCTCTAACTGGCAAGCCAGCAAGGGTCTCGCCTTAGAAAGAAAAACTACGTAGGCAGAAGAAACCCTCCCTACATCAATTAAGGAAAAGGGGACACGTTGGCTCGAAAGAGCCGCAAGTCTCCTCCACCACAAAGCTACAAAGAAGAAAAAGCTAATGGGGATCTGGAGGGTTACTAGAAGCACCCGGCTCCAGAATCTGGCTGTGAGAAGCATTACCATTCTCCATAGCACGTCTAGCGGTAACAAGCTTGTGGGCATAGAAAAGAAAACCTACTGGGCATACTGAATTGAATGGGCATGGAGTTTTTGAGAAAGTTTATGGGCCTGTTGTTGGTCCAGTCCAAGTTGTTCAAACTGGTTCAAGGTATGATCAGTATAGCAGGTCCCATCAACACCCAGAAGGATAGTTTGGAGAGTCACAACTTTAGCACTTATGAGTTTGCTGAGATCTGTATGCTTCCGCTGTGCCGCCTCTAACTGTTGTCCAGGCCTCGTGTCTTCACCTCACCTTACACCAACCAAAGAAAAGGAGACACATCGGCTCAGAAGAACCGTGAGTCCCCTCCACCACGAAGCTACAAAACAGAAATTGCAAATGGGAATTTGGAGGGTTAGTAAAAGCATTTGGCTCTAGAACCTGGCCGTGAGAAGTGATTACTGTGTTCAATAGCACGCGTCGCATATACATCCATCCAACAAGCTTAAAATCCTGATTGCTGATTTCTTTGAAGGGTGACTGCATGACGATGGCAATTCAAGTGCATTTTATCAATATGTGTGGGTCATAACGCACCTGTGTTGAGTGTGGGAAGTGGTGTCAGGTGAACACAAGGGACAAAGAGCCTGGCCAGGTTGGACGATTAAGTGTCTGGAATGCCTCTATTGTAAAGGGTTTTTGTGGCAGGTACAATTGTGTAACCCCTTCGTTTCCTATCCTATCCTAGAAGGGAGTCACATTGCTGCCCACAGAGTTTTTTCTTGCCTGGCTGATAACGGTTGTGAAGTGACGTGCAGGATGGGCTGCTTACAGGAGGGCGAGGCGCACGCCTGGATGGATGGCCGACACCTCGCCGGATCCACATTAGTTTGGTCGCTCCTAGTTAGCCTCTAGACCACTGGTGGGGCCCACTGTTAGTCTCAGCGCTGGCTGTTGTGTCTTCCTTTATACACGCTAGCTAATGTCCACGTAGATGAGTACTTTTTCTTGAACTATTGAATTAAAGTACGAAGCATATCTTGAACATGTTTGTCATGGCCTCTTGGACCATTTTTTGAGTCGCATCATGTGGCAAATAAGTGCATTTTCTAGAATCTGTCACTGCAACCTGGTGGAATTTGTGCTTAACTTCTCATGCTCATTTCATGCAGAGTGACTGTGCACGTGTTTCTTACAGCAATTAACACTTTTGAGCTCAGCTCCAGTCTTTGTTTCCACACTTGCTTGACATTTATTTCAAATAACCGTAATAAGTTACGAGTTTGGTTTGGTTTGATCATAGACACCCTTCTGCTTCTGCTAAGCTGCCCTTGTAGGCAGGCACAACTATGTAACCCTATCCTACAGAAAAGGAAAACTACGTAAGCAGTGAAACACTTCCTACATCAGTTAAGGAAAGGGGGTCACATTGGTGCACAGACCGTATGACCAACCCCCCATGAAGTTCAGACTGAGAGAAGTCTCCTATCCTATCCAAGAACTCCTGCCTTTTCATTTCTGAGGATGCCATTGATGGGGAAGCTGATTACTTCTTTTTCAAATTTTAATAATGCAGAATTTCATCTTTGGCAGCCCAGTACGCTGAGGAGCCAAAACCGCCTGGCTGGAGCCTTCAACAAAGGTCAAACTTCATCATTATTTAACCTATTGCAACCTTATCAAGGCTGGCCTTAGCAGGCAGAAAGCAGAATCTAGCATCCAAAAAATGTTGCCATGCCCTCTGGTATTGAAAAGAATTGTAAAACTCAGTCGCTCTTTTCATATTCAGGGGGCTTCCTGGAGGGAATTGGCCAGGCGTGCAGTGGCCCTGGACAGGAGGAGGGTACTTTCGGCGTCCAGAAACATGGCGGACAACCCATCAGATCACTGTCACCTCTCTTTCTGAGCTCTTTAATGCACGCGGACTGTCAAGTCTGCTTACTCTTTTCTATGTTATTTTCCTTTTGGAAAAGAGCCTCTGAGGCCAGGGCTCTATGTTTAAGATAGGGTTTACAACAATGACAATGACAAAAAGGAGGAAGAAGGGTAAGACTTGGCGCGCTGAGTCCGACTAAGTGCATATGGAAGGTTCTTCAGCAGCACGCCTGGGCACAAGGAAAAAGTTGAAGCTAACAACAGGAGTAATATTCACCCTTGATCACATGGTATGTCGAACAAAATCAATGCGCATCCTGGCTTCTCAAGGAACAGCACATGGGCTGGTATACCATTTTCATGTCCTTTTTCAATTGTTTAGAGTTCGTAAGTATAAGTCGGTAGGTGAACCATGTTAGGAGCGCCGTTCTGCTGGCTGGCTGCTGCCCTCGCAGCCTGAGTGCGCTGCTCAGCCAAATCTTGCTGCCACAGATGTGTGTTTTCATATGGATAGCTCCTGCGCACATGAATAGTAAGTTGCCTCAAAATAACAAACTCAGCTGTATTATTTTTTTGCTTGTGCCAAATCGTCAGCAATACATGACCCAAAGGCGCTGCAACAATTTCAGCAAAGCTTGCATTCAGTCTGGCAGGTTATGCCAGTGGCTTTGTGTGCACATATCCACCACCCACAAAACTGCAATCACTCCTACACCCCAAAACCCCCACACCCAAGCAGAGCGGATCTTACCTGAAGCTGGCATTGCAACCGCAACAAGCCCAGCAGTGGCAGTCCTCTATGAGGTGGTCCCCCCCAAGAATAAGCTGGAACAGCCTGCGCATGCGCATTACCAAGTTGCATGAGGATAATGTCCGGCAACTGCCTGCTTAATTTGTGCACATGAACGTAATCGGACCATGTGATTTCATGCAATGATCTATCTATCATGCTATCAATCGTAGCAACGATACGAGTGAAAGGCACAGACCTCTACCAGCAAGAGGAAAGGCAAAGGTTGGAGCAAAGTGTCTTAATCTGTAGTCCACAAGAGGCAGCATGTCCCAAATCAATCCAGAAGCAGTATGGCTCAAGTCCATTCAGAAGCAGCATGGCGCAAGTCAATCCAGAAGCAGCACGACTCCAAATCCACGAGAGGCAGAATGGTTCGAGGGCAATGCATGGCATGCTGCAAGCGACTCCATTCAATCAACGACAAAACCAGCATGCACTCAGACCCCTCTAGCTTGACAGGTCGGGTTTTGCAGTACAAATTTCCTCTTAGTAAAATAACTGTTGACGCAAAGCAGGCTTGCACCCACACTCGCAGCAATCTAACGCCAAGGAAGCTGTCACCAAGGCATGAATGCAGGACTGCACAGCGTGAACGTGCATGCATGTGCGCACCCACCCACCCACCTCATGCCCTCTAGGAGCTTGCTGCTAGGGTAGCCATACACGATAGGCACCACACGTCCAGCACCACACAGGGGGCAGCGGCTGTGGGCTGCGTAACTGGCCTGTTTGCGCAGCCGTGTGTGTGTGTGTGTGTGTGTGTGTGTGTGTGTGTGTGTGTCTGTCCAATCTAAAATTTGAGAGTTAGCTCTACAAACAGTGAAACTGTTGACATGGTATTGTTGACGTGGTGTTGTTGACATGACAACAGCTGCTTCTTTGCTTCAAGCATATTCTGTTGGGCTGAGTAAGGGCACAATTTAAGCACTAGATCTGTCAACTTTCCCTTCACAGTGGCGGTGTATGCTTGCAATGGCAGAGCCCCACACCTAACGTTTCTGCCTTCCTTGGTGAACTCAGTTGAACGTTTTACTCGACACATTTCACTCCCTATGCTACTTGCTAGCCATTGCCTTTGCACGCCAGCTGTTGCGCGTTCCAGTGCAGGTGCATTGGGGGTTTTGCTTGCTTGTCACACCTGCTCCTTATACGCCTGGATCCAAGATACAGGCGGCTGCCCAACCCTGCTCTCTACCGGCTGCAGTGTCGGGTCTGCTTTGCGTGATGCAGCTGCGACAGGAGGAGCAGCAGCAGGGCTGGGCAGCGTTGAGGTTTGTGGTAGGTGCGCTGCTGATGGGTGTGTGTCATGTGACGGTAGGGCTGTGGAGGTAGGGAGCAGTGGCATGACTGCTGCTGTGCTTGGCAGTGAGGAGCTGAGGTAAGACGGCTGGGTGGTGCTCGGGGGTATGGCTGTGCTGGGCTGCAAAAGCCTGGCATTGGGCAGGTGGGCGCATGCAAAGCTTCCTGCTGCTGCTGCTGCTGCGCTTGGCTGCAAGGGACGAGAACTGTTTGGCTGGTTGCAGGTGCCGGTGCTGGGAGGGTGTGAGGCAGTGCTTGTGTGCGCAAACGCCCCTGGGTGAGCAGCACAATTGAGCAGTGAGGCTGCGTTGTGCGCGTGTGTGGCTGGGTGCGCAACAGCGCAGGACAGTGTGGCCTGTGTGGCAGTGGCTGTGCTGTTGTGCGTGTGTGTGGCTGCGGCACTTGCTGCGTTGGGGGGATGGGCCGCGCCTGAGTGTGGTGACGCAGCATTGGCGCCCACAGCTTGGTGTGTGTTGCACCAGCATAGCGTGGCGCTTGTTGTGTTGGGGGGGTGGGCTGTGTCAGGGCATGCACGTGCAGCATTGGCGTCCACATCCTGGTGTGTGGTACTCCAGCATTCACAGCCGGCGCTGTGTGGCACCTGTGGCTGGAGTGGCAGAGGGGCTTCAGGGCCACCCTGGGGCTCTGTATAACCTGCTTGTGTTTGGGAGCCCGGTGGTTTGTCACTGGGTGGTACAAGTGGGGGGGGTGCTGGTGCTGGGCTGCGGCTGCTGCAGGGGATGCTGCTGGGGACACTGCTGGCTGGCACAAGCGGGGTTTCCTGCTCGGGTGCTCGGGGGGTGAGCATGCTGCCCTCCTGTCCTGCTGCTTGCTTGTGGGGAGGCGACTGTTGTTTGGGGTGGTTGAGGTGCGCTGGCGGCTTTGGGTCGCTCAGAGTGTTAGCGGTGTTGTACATAAGGGAGGAGGGCTCAGACAGGGCAGAGGGCAGGGGCGGTGGGACCACAGCAGCTGCTGTGGGTGCTGTTGCTTGTGTAGATGCTGATGTTTGCCCTGGAGGGGGGCAAGGCGCGGATGCAAAAGGGTGTGGTGCTGTAGCTCGCTGGCCTTGTGACCCTCCCTGCTGGCTTACAACTGGAGCGCCTAGAGTGCGAGCACTCTGCACTCCGTTGCTCCCAGCCTGCTGTGCCAGTTCGCCGCTCACTTCACGCCGGTACCCCTCCTGGATGGTGCTTGTACCACTGCTACTTGGGTCCATCCCTGTACTGCAATCCCTGGGATTCCTGCAGCCAGTACTTTCAGCAGCTGGTCCCCATGCTCCCACAGTGTTCTGCTGCTGCGCCGTTGACTGCGGCTGGACTCCCACAGCAGTGCCCGCACCCACGCCCACCTCCTGCAGCTGCTGCTGCTGCTGCTGCTGCTGCTGTGTTCCCGTAGCTCCTCCTTGACCCATGCCCATCGCCACTGCAAAGCCCCCTGTGGTGCCCCACGTGGGCAGAGAGGCAGCAGCAGTTAGGGGCTCCAGGGGAAAACGCGTGCGGCCCCAACGCGCCACGTATAACCGCTCCCAGACTGCGTTGGAGGTGGCAGCCTGTGCACGAGTCGGTGAGTCAGATGAGAGTCAGGGGGCAGCTTCAACAGAACACGCGTGTGGCCTCAGCTACATACAACAGCTCCCAGGCTGCGTTAAAGGTTACGACATAAGCATGAGTTGGTGAGCAAGATGAGGGGGAGGGAGCAGCTACAGCGGAACACGCGTGTGGCCCCAGCGCGCTCCATACAGCTGCTTCCAAACTGCGTCAGAGGTGGCAGCTTGCGCATGGTGGTGGCAGGCATGATGGTTGCCGACAGCATTGGAGGCGGAGGAAGAGACTGCGCTGCAGGCAAGGAGAGGCATGAAGAGTGGAGTCGAGGGAGTCACAGTGAAGGGGGAAGAAGCAGACAGGGCAGCGTGGCTGCAAATTTACAGCCCAGTGCTCGGTCCTTGTCTAGAGGCATAAATGGGGACAGAAGCTTTCCAGGAAAGCAAAAGATTCCAGGGGGGTCATGAGCATAACAAAAAGGGACAGAAGTGTCATAGCATGATCCCAATTTCAAACTTTTAATGCAAAAAATTTTCTAGGAATGCAAGACAGGGACTTTGTAAGAGGCAGCAGTGCTTGGGGATGGCAGGGAGGTGAAACACAGTGATGTGGTTCAACATAAAAATTCCGCTTGACACAGTAATTTGGTCAACATCGCCCATGACATAAGAAAGCAACTAAGCCTTGCTTGCTTTGATGGACTCTGGGGGCGCGCGCACACACACACACACACACACACACACACACACACACACACACACACACACAAACACGCACACAACCACACACACGCGCACGCACGCGCACACACACACACACACGCAAAAACACGCACACACACACATACACACATACACACACAACATGCCACAGCTGGCACAGCAAACAGCATGACCAGTGGCCCTACTTTCAAGATGCATTGATCCCACATAAAATCTTGTATGCGGCACACAGCTATAGCGCATGCAGTTGCGTACAGTGAGGCCAGCCGCATGCAGTGCGCGAGCACGCCCCCAAGCGCCCATTGTACATAGAGGAGGACCCCCTGCACTCATGCATCGCACGGCTGGCGCACGCTACTGCGCTCAGCAAGGCCGGATTCATGCGTTGTAGCTGTGCGATGCATAAGTTAGTATGCGGGTACAATCCACAACACAAGTGCAGTGAGGCAAGTGCACGTGCCTCAAGCATTTAGTTTACGCCAAAAGCCTTCAATAGATGAAGGGTAGCAATCCGACGCACTTACCTGATGCATCACACGGCTGGCGCACGCAGCTGCGCACAGCGAGGCTGGATGCATGCAATGCGCAAGCACATCCTCAAGCACCCCCAACGGCAGTGCGACAAGATGACCCCTACTGCTGCCCCCCCCCCCCCCCGCCTGGCAGCGCTCCCCATTTCACGCCGAGCTGTCCGCTGTGTGCCCCTCCTCTGCTGCTGCTGTCTGTGCTGGGACCAAAAGCTGGGCGGCTCCTCGGTAGCTCCTGGATGGTTCCCTGGGTTTTGAGGGGATTATGCCCACTGACATTTGGAGCGTTTCCCGTGCCGTCTTTGACACTACTGCCGCTGCTTAGGCCACCACCTCCTCCGATGCCGCATTGGGTGGCACAACGCGACCCGTCTGCACCCCTTTCTCCTCCATCACGGACCTCAGGGAACGAAGTGGTGCCGGTGCCGCTGCTTTTGTCCGCTGAGCCCCCGCTCCCCCTAACCCACGGACCATCGCTGCTGTTGATGCTCACCCCACTGCCGGCACATCCCACGTAGCCAGGGCCAGATGCGCCCCTGCTTTCCCCCAAGCTACTACACA